>CM010613.1:14918427-15281501 GCA_003430845.1 Xanthoceras sorbifolium | reverse complement strand
CGTCGTTGGGACTCGTCGCTTGGATTTCATCAGCTTTTCAGCCCGTTGGGCTTCATTGATTTCTCCAGGCCCATAAGACTTTGTTGACTTTCTTAGGCCCATTGAGCTTAATGAAATTATGCATATATAACACATACAATCTTCCCCCATGGAAATATATGTCAAAAGAAAATTTGATATTTACACTATTAATTCCAGGGCCAAAGCAACTGGGGAACAATATTGATGTGTACTTACAGTCACTAATAGAATATTTGAATGAGTTATGGCATGCAAAAGTAGAAATATATGATGCATCTACTAATTCCACCTTCAATCTAAAGGCAATTTTAATATGGACTGTAAATAATTTTCCTGCCTATAGAAATTTGGCAGGTTGTTGGGTGAAGGAGGATTTGTTTAGGTGAATTGAAGAAGAAGAAGGATGATCTGGAAATGGAAAAAATTTGTTTGGTGGAAAAAAAAAATTGGAAGAAGAAGAAGAAGAAGTGGAAATGGAAAAAAATTGTTTAGTGAAAAAAAAAATCTGAAAATCTGAAAATGGAAAAAATTTGTTTAGTGGAAAAAAAATGGAAGGAGAATAAGATAAATATGAAGATCTGGAGTTAATTTTTTTTTTATTTTTTTTATTTTCTAATTATTTTAATGGTTTAATGGAAAAAGGACAATTTTGTCCTTATTACAGTAACTTAACGTTAAAGTTAAGGTTAGTCAAACGTTTGGTCAACGTTTTTCAGATGATGTTTGTGCAATAAAAATAAAAATTATTAGTGAGTGTAATATTACCAATCGTCAGGATTGTATATGCAATTACCCCAAAAAAAAGAATTGCAATGTTTTTTGTTTGGAATTTATTAAAAATTTTAAAAATTGGTGGTGGCCCTGCTGCCTCGGCCTCCACCTACTGTGTATGTCTCCTCCTTGGTCCACTTTCTAATTTTTTTTATTTACATTTTTTGTCAGAAGTTTTTGCTTTTTCTTAATTATGAAATTTATTTAGAGGTTGTTTTAAATTTTAATTCAATTTTAATATATTTTGATCTATAGTTTAAATTTATTTTTACAACAAAAATATATTTTATTTTTTAAATTATTTTTTTGGAGTGTAATAGTTTAATACTCCCAATATTGTTAATTTTTACTATTAATTTTGGTCTACGGTTCAACATGCCCAAACCAAACCAATTTAAATGGGTTAGTATGGTTTTGTTAAAAAAAAAAAAAACATTTAAGCAACTCAATTGGTTTGAGTTGTTCGTGGGTTGTGTTTTATCAAACCAAATAATCCAACAAACTATTACTTCAATTTTAATGATATTATATTAATTTCCACAAACAAATTTTTATAGTAATGAAACAACTTGAAAATTCAAAATAAACAAAAAGATAGAGCAAAATTAAACCATTTAAATTTAATTACAATCCGTCAAACTAAACGAACTAAATCAATTTTTATTGGTTTGGTTTGATAGTAAATGACTAAGGGCTTGTTTGGGGAGCCTTTTTAAAACGCTTTTAACTTTTTCAATAAGTTGGGATCTAAAAGATATTTAGTAAATTTCCCAGAAGCGATTTATTGAAAAATCTGACCAAAAATTACAACTAAAAACTAAAGCTGGTCCAACCCAACTTCAGCTTCTAATTTAAGCGAAAAGCTGGTCAAAACTTTTAATGATTTTTTTAGACCAAATTATCCCTCATCTTATTTTAAAATTATATAAAAAACAACATAACCTTAAACATTAAAAATTTAAAAATAATAATTAATATTTTTTTATCTTCAATATTTTCATACTAAAAAAATTAAAAATTAAAAATTAAAAGACCAATTTTTTTTATCTTCAATATTTTAAAAAAATAATGAAAAACATTACTAGTATTTATTTTGTTATATAAAAATTGATTTTTATAATTAATAGAAGAAGATAATAAATCAATTTAATTAAGTCTATTTTTATATTAGAATTAAAATAAAAACATTTAAATATGTTTAATAAAACCTTTTCAACCCACAACTTTTCTAAAAATTACAGTTTACCAAATAATCAGCAGTTTTTTTTTCTAAAACTACAACCACAATGCTTTTTTTTTAAAAAAAAGGTAAAGCTCTACCACACTGGCCACACCAATTAAATAAGACCTCGTTTAGTAGGACTTTTACTATAAGCTTTTGGCTTCTTAAAAGCTGTTTCTATAAAAGTAATATATTTTGTACTTTGCCTACAAGAGTTTTGAAATCTTTAAAGCTCTTCTTTTGAAAAATCTAAACACTCCTAAAATAACTTTTGAGTCCAAAATGATAAAAGTAGATTTTCAAAAGCTCTGTCAAACAAGTTCAAACACTCCTAAAATAAATTTTTGGGCCCAATAACTAAAAGCAAGCTTCTAAAAATCCTGTTAAATAAGCCCTAATTATTTGATTTAGATATAGTGAAAACCAATCTAATATCTAAAATTACCGCAATTAGAGCTTCTCCAACCTAACAACAATTTGGTGCATTTGCACTAAATTGGTGTATAAATGGTCTCCAACCACACACTATATTTCATTCTCCAATAGAAAAATTTCGTGCACATGAATAGTATTGTACCAAATATGGTGCAATACTATTCATTGTACCAAATTACTATTTAATATTTTTAATTTCATTTTTACCCTTCATATTATAATTCCAACAAATTTTATTCTATATATCCTTCAACCAATTTAATTTATTTATACATTACGATAAATAAATAAATATATAAATTAATTTATTATAAAAACTATACCGTTGAAATTATCTTATCGAGAGCTTTAAAATGAGTGCAATATTGATATACATTATTAAGTTATTTAATTAACTTATTAATTATATTTTTAATTAATTTGTACATTTTAATTTAACTTAAACTTTTAATGTATAAAAAAACGTATTTTATCAAGTACTATTTAAAAAAGATAATAATCACTAATTTAATAAAAGTAATAATATTAAATTAACTTAAATAAAATACATGGATAAAAAAAAGTAAATAGTTTAAAATAAAACAGTTGATAACAATAATTCTAAAAAAACTATTAATAATTTGGAAGAGTATCTCTATTTCCTCCATAACCACCAAAATATTAGCTAAAGGTGTTGAATAATTTGATTCCACCTTGAGATTGGCTCGAAAAATACGTAGGTAAAAAATTAAATATAAAATTAGTTAATTTAATTAAAAATAAAAAAAATTAATTTGAGTATTTAATTTTTTTTTACGTAGTTATTTAATAATAACATTATTATATTAAATAAATAAATAAATAATATTTAAAAAATTGTGTATAGAATATTATTTAAAAATAATGTTTATATTAATTTAGTGTAAACTAGGTGGGAGTGAAAAAAATTTAATATAAAAAAGTTTAAAAAAAAATACTGATTTTACACTATTATTTTAGTGTAAAATTTGTTACACCGGATTGGAGATGACCAGTTTTTACATTTTATACCCGCAGATCATGGTAGTGTATACGCTCATCTACGTGTCAAGTTTGTCTCCGCGCGTGGGCATATAATCCTTTTGATTGAAGCCAAATGATTCTTTTTCTCCTCCATTACTCCACCGTTTCGTGCCTTGCTTCTCTCTCTCTCTCTCTCTCTCTCTCTCTCGTCTTATCAGATGCCTAAAGACAACAAAATAAAATAAAATAAAAAGAAAAAAAGAAGGCTCTCTCTCTCTGTCTGTTATAACAGAGAAAGTTCTGATTGTGTTTCTTTTCTGGTTAGCAAATCTCTCGATCTATCCATTCTCTTCATCAGAGACTCTTTCTCTCTTGTCTCTGTCTTTTAATATATTCCTTTCTCAGACTTCAAGGTGTGTTTGTTCTTTTCTTTATTAAGAGTTTTAAATTTGGGTAAAATAGCTTTGCTGTAATTCTTTGGCTATTCAATCTTTTTGTGGAAGTAATTTCATTTCGATTTTCTGTCAAAATTTTGTAGGCAGCAGCAAATTGGACCGCGAATGATACGATCATTAGGGTAAATTTTTCATTCTGAGGAACAATTTTAGGGTTTTTTTTATTTATTAATTTATTTGTAATTTCATTTTCACTAGCTCTGCTTTCATTTTTTGTGCTTGCAGGGTTGTGTAAATGTTGTCAATTAGCCAGATTTATATTCTGGTTGTCTTCGTTTAACATCAAGTAGGGTTTAATAAATTAGTTTTTTTTTTTTTTTTCCATAAACATGTAGTGGTTCAGTTTGATCCTACCCAACAAAATCTCTTTCTTTCCGGCATCCAATTAATATTGAATTTGAAACAGAATGTTTAGTTGCCATTCTTGTTGTTATTCTTGATTTTTTTAGTTCAGAGAAGGAAAATAAAGAAGATAATTGAATACAATTGGATGGGTAATAAGTTGGGGAGGAGGAGACAAGTGGTGGATGAGCGGTACACGAGGCCACAAGGGTTATATGTTCATAAAGATGTGGATATCAAGAAGCTTAGGAAGCTAATTGTCGAGTCTAAGCTCGCTCCCTGCTATCCTGGGGATGAAGAGTGTTGCTGTGATCTCGAAGAATGCCCCATTTGCTTTTTGGTTTGTGTTTCTACTTTTGGCTAAATATTTCTGTCTTGATAGTGCCACCTGCGAAATTGCTTTGTTGCAGCTTCCGTTCATTTTTTAGAAAATTGAGGATAAGAAAAATCAATAAAGTCCTTGAGTTTTGCAACACTATTATATAGTAGTTGGTAGCTCCTTTTCCCCTACCCTTTCTGCAGATTACATTCAATGAAGTTTTATTTCATCATTTTTTGGGCTGTTAGTTGATACATATTATAGAGATTCGGTGTTTATCTCTTATTATTTATATTTTCTGGCTTCTGCTACCAACCATAGGATAATATTGAAACCCAAAAGATGTAAATTAGTTTGCTGCTTTTAGATTTAGTTGAAACTTACTATTCTATTGTGTCTTTTATTGCTTCTTTTTGTAGTATTATCCAAGTCTCAATCGATCAAGATGTTGCATGAAAGGCATTTGTACAGGTAATTGCTCGGCAATTAGATTTTTCCTTCTTGCATCAGAGTGTTAGTGATTTAATTTTGGTTACTAACATTTGTATGCATTGATTGTCTTCTCCAAATCAGAGTGTTTTCTGCAGATGAAGAATCCTAATTCAACTCGCCCTACCCAGTATCCTACAGTGATGATGCATTGGGTTCAAATTTTAATTTTAATGTCAAGTTTTTTATTCATTTGATAGTTCCTTTTCCTTTTTGATTTACTTAACTTTATGAGGTGTCCATTTTGCAAAACCACAAATTATGCTGTGGAGTATCGAGGTGGGAAAACAAAGGAGGAAAAAGGCATTGAGCAAATTGTAAGATTTGTTTCCCATATCTAGCTTTATTTCATGAGTGAAATTGTGAGATATGTGGCCAATACTGTTCCATCAGAAATCTGAATATGATTTATATATCTTGTCAATTTGGCAGGAAGAGCAGCGTGTTATAGAAGCGAAAATTAGGATGCAACAGCAGGAACTTCAGGATGAGGAAGAGAGAATGCAAAAGAGACAAGAATTAAGTTCAAGTACAAGTGTAGCACCAGGGGAGGTTGAATACAACTCAGTGGCAGGTACCACATCTTAGTAACATTTGTTTAAACTGTATATCAGTGTTCCATTTTTGCTTGCAATGTAATCCTATAATTTCTTCTTTGTTTGCAGTTTCATCTTCTAGATCATTGGAAGGTGATGAGATTGTTTCTGATTCATGTGCTACTCCAGTGGTTAGACAACCTTCACGCCTTAGGACGAATGGGTATGCTGTGTTCTTGGGTGTTCATTGTTTCATTCTTGTTTGATTTGATGTTGCGATATGATCTGTGTTGATTCCTTGGTTGTCTGTGATTAATGATCGTTAAACAATTAAGTCAACAAGGAGAATCAATGTTGCTAATCTTGAAACTAATAGCTTTAAATATATCTGAGATACGTTGTTGTTGGTGTCTTTGTTTAGATTTTATGTTTATTTTTATCTTTTCTCTTCCTTTAACCGTCTTGCAGTTGTTTTTCTAATATTCCATCTTGGAGAAATATCAATGCTCTTTCCATTTGTATGGTGTCATCTTCTTTTAGAAAATGAAACATTTTGGATAGACAGTTTTTGTATTTTGAATAAGAGACTAGATTGTGAGCTTGCTAGCTATTTTAGATATTTGTTCCTCTCCTCCTGATAGGCCTGATCTTTGTTGTGGTTTTATTAATATGTTTATTTATAAGAATTGGGAGAAATGGTTGCTTTTTATGAATGAGAGTAAGATTAAAATAGTATCTTTACCATTGTATATATGTAGGTTAGCTTTTGATGAGTTGACGGTGGTGGTCAACGTTAACAAATTTCTAGGATATAATTAAATGACATTTAGCAGTAATAATGAAAAAGCTATCCGGAGGTATTATTAACTTTTTCCATTATCCAATATCAAGTGTAGAAAAACACATGTTTTCCGCAGCACCATATTTATATCTAAAGCCATTTGTTTCATTTGAAGTTTCACTCTTGCATTTGATTTTTGGGCTAAGGGGAGGTTGAGCTTTTTCAAATTGTGATGAATTTAAAAACAAAGGAATTAAGTTTGGCTTGCAGAACATAGCTGTCTATTTTTCTTTGCTTTCTCCCTTTTGTCTCTACAATTTGTACATAGGTTGAATAGAGAACGAATTTGATGGAGTAGATACTAGAATTGATCTCACACGTAATTAACCTTCTGAGTTTTGAGTTAGAGTTTCTTTTGATGTTGTTTTACCATTACTCAGCTATATGGTATAAGAGATGATATTTTTGTTAATAAGTTGTGATGTGGGGATATTTCAGAAATTTTGTGTTATAAGACAAGAATGGCAGCTTGGAGATTTATGAAGAGATTTTATTTCTAATTTCGGAATGAGACGTCTATAAATTGTACTCAATATGCATTGATTTTGGAGCTGTTGAATTTGTTTTAAATTCTGGTGGTTATTGAGTGTGCCTAAAATTATGACTTTGGCACAATGTGTTGTATTTCAGCATTAGTGTTTGAAGGAACAAATGCTTGGAATCACTAGAACAACATATTTTTCGGCCTGAACTTGGGCGAGTTAAGTTTTTTAGTAGCCTTGGACAAGGAAAACGTAGAATATTAACGCTGAGCTTTACATTTTCATTTCTCATCTCTCACTCTTTCTCAGGAGAGATGAGCTTGCAGTGATTTCTTTAAAGGGTCCATAAAAAACTCAGAGAGTTACTTGTACAGCTCTTTAGGAATTAATGCTTTATTTTATAAGTCTGGGGATATTGAGAAGAACAGACCACTTTAATGAAAAATAAATAACTAAAAATTAAAAATTAAAATTCTCACCTGGGATTATGCTGGATGGTCAATTTATGAACCTGGCTGAGAATGATTTCAGCCCTTTAATTACTGACTGTTGATATTAACAAGCACAACAGATCTCAAAACCCCCAGTGATCTTATGCATTAAGTAATGTATTTAAAGTGATGTCATCTATAGAATTTGCGATTTGAACCATGTTGTGAAAGGTTAAATTAAGTTTTTAAGTAGAATGCAGTTTTATGCTCTTACTAGTATTTATATATTACATACTTTATTGCAGGGATGATGAATTTGACCTGGATCTGGAAGACATTATGGTAATGGAAGCAATCTGGCTTTCCATTCAGGTAAATGAAACTAATTTATGTATTTGAAATTAGATCCAAAATATTTTTAGCACCACTTCTTAAAATAATGATTTTGATATTGGCTCATCTGTAAATAGTTTGTTATCTTGAGATTAGAAGCATCATGATGTAATGATTGCAAAATTCAAATGATTTATCTTTTTTTTTTTAGTGTTTGCCTGATCGTTGTATCAAGATAATCATAGAGAAAAAGAAGTGAGTATTATGATGAGACCTTGACTGATATATGGTTGTTGATTCACTCAATAATTGATTGAAGCTGAAAAACTTTCTGGTGGTTTATACGCAAATTATGAATTGCTCCCATTTTTAATAAGATTTGGGCTAGAAGCATACAAGTACTATAATGGGCCTCTCCATGGGTGTCTGGTAACCATGTATGTAAGGGTATAATTGGTGATTTGACAGCAAAAGCAATAAGAAATCCAATATAGAATAGTATTTCCAGTGCCACGGGATACGATCGATTAGCTAATATTTCCAAATTTAATATTGGTTCATTGGAACCATATAAACCGATACCCCAAACTCCTATTAATAGAAAAACAGAACCTCCTGCAGTATACAAAATAAACTTTGTAGCTGAATAAAGACGTTTCTTTCCACCCCATGCGGATAGAAGTAGATAAACAGGAATTAATTCTAACTCCCACATGATGAAAAAAAGTAAAAGGTCTCGAGAAGCAAATGATCCTATTTGACCGCTGTACATTGCTAACATCAGGAAATAGAATAATCGGCAATTTCGAGTAACTGGCCAAGCCGCTAAAGTAGCTAAAGTGGTGATAAAGCCCGTCAGTAAAATAGGTCCTAGGGAAAGTCCATTTATTCCCAATCTCCAGTAAAAAAAAAAGAAAAAAAGATCCATTTATAATCTTCTGCCAGCTGGATTAACCGACCGTCCAATTGGAAATGATAATAGAATGTATAGATTGTTAGAAGGAGTTCCAAGGCACATACGTATACAGTATACCCTCTAGTCACCTGCTTTGGGGAAATGAATTGTCAATTAATTAGGGTTCATATACTGCAGTGGAAATTTTTGGTCTCCTCCTTAGATGACTCTGATCAGGGTAGAGTTTGTAGAATTACCTATCGTGATGTGATAGATCAGAATTATTTGTACAAGCTATGCTATTTGTTCAGAAGGTAATCATAAGATTGTTGATCAGTCATCTAGACCATGACATGATAATATGCCCCCTGAAAATGACGAAATTAATCGTCAAATAAGGTATGATTCTCAGTATGAGTATTCAACGATGAAAATAGCATTGCTGATGCTGAAAGGGAATTGTACAGATGCCTATTGAGTTCATTTCCCCATTGTGACATTGACATAGTGAATTTATGAGGTCCTGAATGGAGATATAACAACTGATAGACTGCAAAAAATTACATCTTTTATGTGGATAAAACAACCATATGATCTCAATAGACATCTTTGTTTGTTCATAGAATAAATTGGTCATAATCATCTTGAAAAAAATTAGCTGAAGTATTTGTACAGACTGTAAAATTGATTTATCAATTGTTTTTGGATAGGGTGGGCAAAAAACCCGACTAACCCAATTGACCTGATCAGGTTGAGTCAGGTTGAGTAAGAAAATTTTAATTTTTAATTGTCGGGTTGGGTTGGGTTATAAGAATGTGTCCGAACCAACCCACCAACCCGGTCATTAAAATTAAAAAATAAAAAGAATTGCCACATGTCATCAATTTTGAACAATCTAACAAACTCTAATTCGCTTGCAATTATAATCTAACAAAACTCAAATCTTTTTTTCTCCGTGTTCCTCCATATCTTGCTCACGCGCCGATGCTATCAAAATCCTTATTATTAGGTATGACGCTGGCAGCCCTCTCAAACTTTATAGATTTCATCCCTTCTTGGCCTATATAGATTTTTGCACAACCACCACAATTCCTTTGGCGCTGCCTAGTTAACCGCTACCAAATAACCATGCATCATTAATCACCACCACCTTAGTTAGATTTAACAGCCGTCAATCTGTTCAATCCTATCAACTCTAGTTCCGAATGGTGCGACACCTGGACTTATGTCAGCAGCCTCTTTGCTTAGCAGTTATCATTTATTTATTGGTATAATGGTTGTCCTCTATGTTGATGTATGTAATATATTCAACTTGTTTCTATCATTTTGATGAAATTCTGGAAACGGATGTTTCAATTTTTAGTTCTTCATGGTTTGATTCTTCAATTGAATATTAGAAATGGATATGAGAGATTTTTATGTTACTGACTATTCATAATTTTTTTAGTAAATTTGATGTTACTGGGTATGGAAATTTGCATCTAAATATTTCCAAAATGATTATTTTATGGGTATATGCTCTAAACGCTAAACCCTAAATTCGATTAACAATTGAGTTTGGTAGGGTTGGGTTAAATGCCAACCTGATAATGCCCACCCCAATATAAAAACCATTACCTCTAGGGTAGTGAATGCAATCTTATGTATAAAAACAACATTCTAGTTTCTGTATTCCCTTTTTATCCTTCTATAGGAGATGATTTTCTTGCTATAAAGAGAAAGATACAGCAGTTAACCAGGATTCTGTGATAGGAAGAAATCCCCTGTTCGGCATCTCTAGGCTATACAAGATAAAGAGGCCTTCAATACCATTCTGTGCCGTTGGTACACTGTGTATTAGAACAAAAAAAAAAGCCTCTAAACAGTTCTTTATTCCTTAAAAAAGATTTTTTTAGTTGATTTGTTTGTAGTCATAGAATTGCCCATACAAGTGATCTCTGGCTTGAGCATTGGAATCTTTCCCTAGGGGACTTCTTATGTGTTGTGGTTGCCCTGTAATAGGATCTAAGTATATTGTAAAAGATTGCTATTAACTTAAGACAACCTGTTCTTACTTCACCCCAAGAACACATGTATATTGGTACTAGATGATGGCTGACTTTTTATTGACTGGAGATATCATATAATGTGTGTAGGAGTAATCCTGTAATGCAGTGCTTTTCACCTTTATTGTAATGTTACTGAAATGGTATTCATGCGTGAATGTTTTACTATGGGTCAATATTTCTTTTTAATCATAGTTTTGTTAAGAAAATCCAGATCCTGACTTCCGAACCTGGTTAAATAGAATTTGTTGGCATTCTTCCCATTCTAATGTTACACCCAGGGATCTGGATGTGGGCTGCATGTTGAATGTTTTTCATTGAAATGTATCTGGTCCTTGTGATACTGAATGGAAATTTGTTCTTGAAGCATTCTAGATTATAACATGGAAACAGTGCCTTTCTTGGAAGTTGGGGAATTAACTGCTATAAGAAGGAAATGAACTGACTCCCTATAAGTTAAATGAACAAACTGTTCTTTCTAACCGGTTTGTTGTGGAAGTTTCAGAAGAATGTATACTTATGTTTATCCTCATCTTTTTGTATGCTATCGTTAGGAGGGGAATTTTTATATAAGCATATTTATGAGAAGACTGTACTTATCAGTTGGTGAGGTTGAAAATTGTGCATACCTGGTTAATCTTGTGAGTGGGCCTTGAGTTGCTCTTCTATGTAACTTCCTTGAGGTTGTGGGGATGATACACCCCTGGGAAAGTTTATGTAAAAATTCTGCTTCATGCTTAATTGAACTAATTATAGTTTTGCTTTGCAAATCATTGTCTGGAATGGCATGTTAAACATAAACATATTTGTCTTTGCTCGGTTTTCTCTGGTTTCCTATTTAGTGTTAAGTCTTGCTGGTGTTGTCAGTTTGTGCTGTCATTTCAACCTACGTAGTACTTCATTTTTGCTTTATATTAAACTTGATGATGTTTTTCTATTTCTGTTATAAATTGTATTCTTGGTGGACTGCTTATTGACTTATGGTATTTGTAGTCATCTAATGAATAATGAAATTTATCCAATTCATATTAAAAAAATGTAAAATCCTACCTAATGCTTTGCGGCATCTTTCCTTCAGTTCCCTCCCCTTTCTATTTCGTCGTCAGTGCACCTTTATTTCGATTCTGAAGCAATTTTAATGATCTGCATTAAATAATTTGAAAATAAGAAACCTCCTAATATGTTGTGGGTGCCCTCCAATTGTACACTTCCAAGTATATGCACAACTTATGATCATGTTCTTGGAGGGTCCTATTTCAAAAATTCCCTAATGCTTTGCAGCATCTTTCCTTCAGTTCCCTCCCCTTTCTATTTCGTCGTCAGTGCACCTTTATTTCGATTCTGAAGCAATTTTAATGATCTGCATTAAATAATTTTGAAAATAAGAAACCTCCTAATATGTTGTGGGTGCCCTCCAATTGTACACTTCCAAGTATATGCACAACTTATGATCATGTTCTTGGAGGGTCCTATTTCAAAAATTCCAGTTTGTTAGGTACATATGCATTTGAGCACGTCTCTTTCCTGTACTAGATTAGGCTGTAAATGGACCCTTTTTGATAGCTTGCAAACCAATTGTCATGTGCTTTTTGTCTATTGCATTATTCTAATCATTTTTCCCTGCAAATTGAGAAAAATCATTGGGAAAAATGATTAGAAATCTTTTATATTGACTGTAGAGTAGGCTTGCTCTCAAGGACAATGGAACTTTGCCTCGGTTTGGGATAAGGGAATAGACATCAATCTTGTACATGGACTTGACACAACCCATGTGCACCCACAAAAAAGAAAAATGAAAAAAGAAAAAAAAGCTGTTAATGTGAAGCTACTACTAAGCACAGTATCTAATAAATATTAGTCTATTTCTAGGATACTGGCCCCATCTCGGTCATGATTGGTGGGTGATTCGTTTCTTGTTATGAATGCTTTGCGTGGCCAGCTTAGCCTCTTTTCTTTTTGTGTCTTAACATAATTTTGGACTTCAGTTCAGTTACCAGTTCAAATTTTTTTTTATTTTGTTTTTATTTTTTCGGGTGCTCTCTTTTTCTACCCTTATTTTTGTTGAAAAATAAAATAAATAAATAAAAGAAAGACAATGAAAAGATTTTCAGCGTGGTGAATTTCTGCACCAACTTTTTCTTTTAATTTTTTTTTTTTTTTAAATTTTTCGTCTTACTAGTATAGCAGCATAAACCTTATTATAGTTCTTCAACTGTTAAATGCAACTTAATATCTTTAACTTTAGTGTAATTTCATGTTACAATGAGTGTTAAATATGTACCAAGGAACTCCGATACTTACCATTGTAGTTATGGTTTGAATTGATCTTTATATTGATTTAGACATGACATTCTGAGTTCTCTTTTATTTTCCGTTTATTATTATTGCTCCTATTTTGAAATTGCACGAAAAATGACTTTTATAGGAGAATGGCAGACCGAGAAACCCAGCTTTTGATCCTTCTGAACAGTATGTTGTGGAAGATCGCTGTGTCCCATCAACCTTGGCTCCAATGGCTTGTTCATCATCCTCCCCTTCTGGCGGTCTTGCTTGTGCCATAGCTGCCCTCGCTGAGCGTCAGCAAATGGGTGGAGAATCATCCATAAATAATCATATAAATGTCTCAGCACTCAGCATGGCTCCTGGTAGTGGTAGGTTGTATAATAGGATGGACCAAGATGCAGAGAGCTCCATCAGTGCATCACCTGATAGCGGGGCAGTAGCCGCAAGGGATGAAGAGGAATGGGGTGTAGATCGTGGATCAGAGGTGGTGGCTGAAGCTGGTACTAGCTATATAAGCTCCGAAGTGAACGAAGATGGAAGAGGAAATTCTGCACTGCCAGAATCAGATGAAATTGTAGGCAACTTTCAAAATGTTCCTGGACCCATTGTTCCTGAGAGTTTTGAGGAGCAGATGATGCTGGCGATGGCAGTTTCTTTAGCTGAAGCTAGATCTATGACCAGCGGATCAGGAATTTCATGGCAATAGTTCTGAGTGAATTGACAGATGATGCTGGCAGTGACTATGGATTAGCTAGCTGAGTCTCATGTAGGACAAGTGGACATTGTGTTGCTTGCAACTAGTTTAAGGTAGCTATGGTATGCTTCCTTCTTCGTGCAATTTATTTATATATTAATGTCAAAAGGAAAAATGTATTGTGTTTTGAAAATGAAAGGATGTTTCATTATGCTATTTATAATGATTCAAATTCATCTCATGCTCATAATTTATCAATGTATTGTTTTATGATGCCTTTTGTACGTTGTGATAAATAATGCACTTTTTTTTTTAAATAGAGAATAGCAAATTTTTCCAGTCATTTCTTTTGCAGTTATATTGGTCCCAGTTGTCATTTCATCAAAAGCTACTTTCAGCGTGTGTTTATTAATTAGGAAATTAATTTCTATTGGAAATGGAGTCAGAAAAAGTGAAATTAATTCTCTAGGTGAGAGGGGAGAATCAAGTTCCCGTTTGAGTAGGAACTTAATTTTTCATTTGTGTGTATGTGATTCACCTAATTTGATTCTTAATCGTTTTTAATACACCGTAATCAAAATTGGAAATTAAGTGCTTTTTCCTACGTTAGGATTCTTAATTAGTAAACGCATTATAAGTCATGTTCACGAGTTTCATTTTAATGCAAAATAGCATAAATGTAAAGGGAGGGATTGTTTTTTCTCTGAAAAAAAAAATTTAACTGAATACTGAATGAGGATTGAAACTGAAACTTGAAAATGAATTGATATGTTTTAAAAATAAAATTGTCTCAAAATAAATAATTTGGTATTTATATTCATATTACTATGAGTTGTTATATATTTTTATTTACTATGATAAAAACAATTAAAAACAAATAATTTAACAAATTTTAAACGATTTTTATATAAATGTAAATATTGATAAGATTTGATTTATAAATTTTTTTGTTTTTTTGAGGGAAAGAGAACTATATAAAAACAAACCAAACAAAAATACAAACACGAATGTCATCTAAAACTAAACAAGTCAAACTAGGAAAACTCTCTATCCAAACCCCACTAGGATGAAGAGAAAGAGCAAACTTAGCAAGTCTATGGGCAACCTTATTAGTACTACGACGAACAAACAAAAATAGCAATTAGAAAAACAAGAAGCCAAAGCTAAAATATCCTCCACAACCAGACCAACATCAGAGCAAGAGATAGATCTAGAGGATAGCTGCTGTACAATGGTCGCGGCATTAGATTATACACAAATAGTAGAATACCCCATATCAACCGCAAGTTGAGCATCAGATTCTACACAAACAGTAGAATACTCTATATCAACCGCAAGTTGAATACCACGAAGAATCGCCAAAGCTTCACCAACATCAGGAGAGAAAAGACCACAAGCTAAAGGCGAATAAGAAACCAAACACCAAACCATCAGAACTACGAATGACCGCCCCAAAACCCAAGCGACGACCGCTAAAATCCAAAGCCACATCAGAATTTAATCGCCAAAGCTTCACCAACATCAGGAGAGAAAAGACCACAAGCTGAAGACGAATAAGAAGCCAACACCAAACCATCAGAACTACGAATGACCGCCCCAAAACCCAAGCGACGACCGCGAAAATCCAAAGCCACATCAGAATTTAATTTCACCCAACTCGGGCTAGGAGCCCTCCACTGTTCAGTCGGCATCGCACAACGAACGGAGGGGACATCAGCTGCAACATGAAACTCCTCAAGAAAGCACCGGGACGAGGTAACCGTTTCCTACACCGACAGCAAGGGAATGCCATTATAAAGTCCAAAAAAGATCCAACCGTAGGAACAGGCAAACCAGATAGAGAGGGAACAACAGCCTTTAAAGCCACCAGAGAGCTGCAGCACCACAAAGCATGGACAGAGGAATCCGGCAGGGTGCAACACAGCGGATGATAAATAATGATATAAAAATTATTTGTATTTTGTTTAAAAATAAAAATAAAAATTGAAGATTTAAAAATGGTGTTGAAAATGATGATTTAATTCTACATAATATAAAAAATTTCTTTTAAAGATAAGTAATAGATTGCGCAAAAAACAAAAGTTGTAATATACAAAATTAGGATACAACTGAGCCTATATTATTTTTAAGAGGATACTGTTTTTGAAAAAAAAAAAAAAAGTATAAGTGATAGATTTTTATAGACTTTACCGACTTTTATTGACTTTTATAGAGTTTATAAAATTCTAACAAACTTTTATAGACTTTTATGGACTTTCATTTTAAAATATTTTTATTGACATTAATAGATTTTTATTGACTTTGATAGAGTTGAAAGAAATTCTATAAATGACATTTATAGACTTTCATTTTAAAATAAGTGCATATTATATCAAAATTTGTTGGATGGTGTATTGAAACCAAGTATATAATGTAAAAAAATATGATACATTATTTAGATAAATAATACATACCCGTTGATGACTTGACAACCAAAATAATAAGTTTTTTAAATAATTTAATTATTCATTAATATAATATTTTTAATCTAAAATAAAACAAATATCGCAACAAGAATTAAAACCTAAAAAACCCTAACAATTTCAAGCTTCATGAACCATATTTCTCCAAATCCAAATGATAAACATCGAGAAAAAGAATTCAATAAAAGAAAACAATTAGGGAAAGAACAAAGTGAAATGGAAGACACATCCCTCTTTGTATTTATTATTTTTGTAGAGTTGCACTAAATTTTGAGCAACATTAAGATATGATCTTTTAATTTTATTCTATCATGGTAATTTTTTTTTCTTTTTAATAAGCATGTATTTCGATGTCATATGGACATAAAATTCTTTGTTTTTTTATTTTTGTTTTTCTTCTGTTACTAATTGTTTGCATAAGTTCATATTATTCTGATTACGCATGTCAATGATGTATTGATTATCTAAATTATATTTATTTTCTGACTTATCTATTGTAAATTTATTATATCAATTGTTGTTGCACTCTCCTTACTATAATTTACAATAAAAAGCTTCAATGGGATTTAAAAAAAAAAAAAAACATAATTTGTATGTCCAGTCTAACCAAGTCGATCATTTTAAGAAAAACTATTGCTATGTGGTCTGACAATTCAAAATTGAAACTACTGTCAGGTCAAATGAGTGTCATTTTCTATCTAGGCTGTTTCTTGATCTTTATATTTTCAAATCACTTAAGTTAATTTGTTTTTAAAGTAGCTGATAATAATAAACATATAAATTTAGGCAAATTGAGGTAAAATAGTGGAGGAGAAGAAGATACGAATTAAAACTTTTTTCCTACACATGCTTTTAATGCATCTAAATGGAATGTAAACCAATGTGCAAATGTTGATAACCAAACTTAAACTTATGTCCTACCTACATTGTTAATTTTTTGTTTAAAACAAAAAAATCAAAATCAACAAAAGAATAGAGTAGTATGAAAAAGCTATAAGATCAAAATCAATAAATCAAGAACAACTATTTAAAAAAAACAATAATATAAAAATAAGAAAAACGATTTACGAACCCAGAATTTGAACCGTAGAAGGGGTCTATAAAAATCTATTACTTAAAAAAAGTCTGTAAAAGTCATTAAAAGTCAAAATTGAATACTCCTCGTACATTGTTACTTCTAAAATTGAAAGTCTACAAAAGTTTGTGGGGTGAATGGTGGAAAAATTGTGAGATTATAGTATTTATAGTTTACAACAACAGTATACAAAAGTCTAAATTTTTTATAAGTCCATAAAAGTTATGAACTTTTTGAATACCCCATAACTTTTTTATACTTCATAAAAGTCTATATTCAATACCCCATGACTTTTATGAACTTTAAAAAAGTCCATATTGAATACCTCAAAACTTTTGTAGACTTTTAAAAAATATATAAAAATTCATATTGAATACACCTAAACTTTTAAAATCCACATAAGTCATTAAAAGTTATTAAAAGTTGATATTGAATACAGCCCCCTTAAATACAATCTAGTGATTTAAATTAAGTGAAAGGCTGGAATTTTTTATTTTTTGATATTTATAATTAATTTAACCACTTCAAATATCAAATACAAACAACATAATGAGTTCAATTCAGATACGTTAAGTGGTAAATAGGAAAAGCAAATGACTCCATAGAGTTTCAAACTTGTCTTAAATCTTAGGGCTCGTTTGGAACAGTTTTTTTTTTTAAAGTGTTTTTACCTTTTTCAATAAGTTGGGATCCAAAAGCTGTTTAGTAAACCTCTCGGAAGCGGTTTATTTGAGAATTTGACCAAAAGTTACAGTTAAAAGGTAAAACTGGTCAAAATTTCTTTGGGCCAAATTATCCTTCTATCTTATATTAAAATTAATATATATATATATATATATATATATATATATTTAAACATATTTTCAATATTTCGAAGACTTTTTCCTTATACTGCATCGTTTTAGTCTTCCCATGTAGAAAATAATAATATTAATTATTAATTAAAAATAATTAATGTTTTTTAATCTTCAATATTTTCATACCAAAAATAATAAAAAAATAAATAATTATACCAGTCCATTTTTTTATCTTAAATATTTTAAAAAAATAAGTAAAAATCTTACTAGTATCTAAAAATTAATTTTTATAATTAATATTAAAAGATAATTAATAAATTTAATTAATAAGTCTATTTTCATATTAGAATTAAATAAAAAAATTTAATATGCTTAATGTATATAAATAGAATTTTCATCAATAAATTAAATAAATAAATTTTATTAAGATGTCAATTTTGGTCATTTTATAATTCCACTGCAGTTCAGTTATATAGTTTAATAAACACCTTAATACAATTTTTTTAACCCACAACACTTTCTAAAAATACAGTTAACTTAACATTTTCTAAAGTTACAACCATAAGTGCTTTTAAAAAAGGTACAACCAGAGCTGCTTTGAAAAAGTTAAAACTCTACCAAACTAGTCCTTAATAGGTTTTAATTTGATTGATATCTTAATAAGTCGTAACGTTTATGACTCCTTTAACATTTTTTTTTGGGTTGAGATTAATACAATTGTAAAGTGGTTTTTTTTTTTTTTTTACATTTATAATATTCGATATCATTTGATATTTAAATCAAAAGTTTTATTGACAATCATAGTGTTCTATAGTTTTAGTTATTTGAAATAATTAAGATAAATAAAATTTTAAATTATTTTTGACATAAAATTTTCAAATGGCATTTTCAAAATTTTTAAATAAGAATTTCACTAAAACAGTAAAATAAGTTATTAAAATATTTTTAGAAAAACAAATCAAATGGAAGAGGTGCAGCTTCCTTCCATCAAAGTAAAGGAGGCCTCGTTTGTATAACTTAATTGTACAAGGTTAATTTAGGAAATTAACGTCAATTTATTGATTAAGAATTTTTTCAATAAGTAAGTAATAAAAAAATTGACTTTTTAAAATTAGATAACAATTTATTTAAAACAAAATTAAAAAAAATATTTAATTTAAGTGTTAAATGAAATTAAGATTTAAGTGATTATGTTTTTGTATGAAAGTAATTCTTGAAAGCTTTTTCAAATATGAGAAATTATTTTAGGAAGATTTTGCAATATTTTGTTCCAAAGAGGAAATCACAATTGAGCTAAAAACTTTTGGTTTTAAAATTGTAAGTTTACCTATAAGTATGAAAGCTCTTGCTTGAGATATTTAGTATACATTTGGAAGAGTTTTTCTATTTATTAAAAGAGTTTTTTTCATTTCAAGGGATTTTTTCAATTTATTTTTATCGTTTAATTGTCACTCTTGTAAAGATCTTAGACGATTAAAAAAATTGTTTTATGTCTATTAGGGAAAGTTCAAATTTTGAATTTTCCAAGAAGATCTTTTTGAGCTTTCAAAGACATTAAAATGTCTAATATAACCATATTATATTTTATTAATTTTACTTTGTTCTTTATCTTAAAACTATGTCCTTTTTAGTAATCCTATAATTTTAAAAAGCTTTTTTATTTGACAATCAAATAACTAACGTTTTTTTTTTTAAAAAAAACTCTATTTGTAGAAACTCAAAATCTACTTATAAAAGATTTATTTGGAGAATCTCTTTGAAAGGGACCTTGGGTATGTAACTTTTGCAATAATCTTAGCTTGGTTTTTAAAGGAATAATTAGTTGGGAATGTAAATGTTTAGTTAATTATATTTTTATATTTCCTTTAAGTGTACATTCACTTATAGCTTAAGTGGTTGTGCTTATTCATAATAGGGATTTCAAGTCCCATCTTTATCCATAAGGAGACATCTCTCATGTAGTAGAATTTACTTTCTGGACCGTATTTATGAGATTGATATTATCAGGTCCTAACAGACCCCTAACCCGAAACTAGGGTTTCAAATCCCTTCTTTGTCTATAAAATTACAAAGCGTGGGGAGACCCTTCCCCAATGTAATGTTTAGTTAATTATATTTTTATATTTGCTTTAAGTATACATTCACTTATAGTTTAAGTAGTTGTGCATATTCATAATAGGGGTTTCAAGTCCCATCTTTATCCATAAGGAGACATCTCTCATGTAGTAGAATTTGCTTTCCGGACCGTATTTATGAGATTGATATTATCAGGTCCCAACAGACCTCTGACCCAAAACTAGGGTTTCAAATCCCTTCTTTGTCTATAAAATTACAAAGCGTGGGGAGACCCTTCCCCTTTATTGGGAGTTACTTTCAGGCCGTATTTGTAGTAATTAATCTTTCTAGGTGACAGACTTATCGCATCTCATTAGGTTTTGTATGTTCCATATTTATCTAAAAAATCACAAAGTGTGGGGAGATCTATCTCCTGTAATAGAAATTATTTTTCGGACCGTATTTGTAGCAATTGATAATTTCATATCCCGACAGACCTAACTCGAAAATAAGTTTTTAATCCCATTTTTATTTATAAAATCATAATTTGTAAAATTTTTGTTTATAAAATCACAAACTATAGGGATACCTCCCCCTTTTAATGTGTGTGTAAAACCTTTGTCTATAAAATGACAAAGGAGACCTCTCCCCTTTAATGTTTCGTGTGATTTTTAACACATTAAGCTCACACATAGGTTTTTAACACATCTAGCTTTTGGACATTAAATTAAGATTTTATTGAAGTTTGAAGTAAACAAGACGAGTAATAGAATTATTATTTTAATATCTCGTAGACTATTTTATGTTTGCATGTGTTTGAGTGATTTGGCTCAAATAACCTAGATCGGAACTTTGTTTCCTTTTTTCATGTTTATATTATGATCATAAGTATTCTTGGACCCATCTATATTTATTCAGAATTGGAATGTTTATTTGAATATGATAAACCAATTTAAAATGCATAATAGTCAATTAGGGATATAAGTGAAAGTTGTTGAACTCATTGGAGTTAAATTGTAATTTTTCATTGGGCCTAAAGCACTGTTTTAAAAGTTATAAGGACCAAACAATAATTTATTTCTATAAAGGTAACAAAATCATTGAATCAACTCACCAGTTTAGCTTTTTTTTTTTTTTGGGTAGAACAAATCGATTTAAGGGTTTTGCCAAACTGGTTTACAGTTTCAAGTTTTTAAATTTTTAACGTTATAAACGGATAGTTTTTCATTCCACCTACAAATACAACTTTTGGTCACCTAATCAACACTTTCTAAAGCCTAACAAAGTTATCTAATATCCCAATCAAATGTTCTAAGTCTTCTTGAACTAAAATTTTATATTTCTACAAATCAATTAATACTTGTGCTTGAGTTTTCTTATTTACTCTTTTTTTTTTTTTTGATTTCAACAAAACTTCTATTACAGAAGACCAACAAGAAAGCTAGGTTCAGGATTGAACCAACAAAATTCCTCCTTAGAGGAAAAGGCGAGGGAAGCAAGAGAATGTGCCATTCCATTCCTTGAACGAGGAATGGCATGACAGTTGGAAACTCCCACAGCCCTAAATAAAGCCTTAACATCAGAAACAATAGGGTCCATAATAGAACTAGGAAGAGAGTTAAACACCCTAGCCACAACATTAACAGCATCTAACTCAACCCACTCGATGAACAGGTTCAACTCCTTCGCCAGCAGCAACCCCTCTCGCAACGCCAGCATCTCGCCCAGCTCAGCAGGAAAAAACCCCAAGAGGGGCTTGGCAGAAGCTGCAACAACCTTGCCCTGAGAATCGCGCACCACTGCACCAGAACCCAACACAGAACAACCAGGCTTCACTGCTGCATCGGTATTCAACTTCAGGGAGCTCGCGGGAGGAGGCGACCACGGAGAAGAGCAAGGCTCCCTGGGGGGAGGGGGAGGAGAGCCAAAGACCTTCTGGGTGCCCTGAAATTCACGAAGCAAGGAAAGAGACCAAGAAACCAAATCAGCACTAACCCTGGGAGATTTAGAATGAAACACGGCATTCCGTTCAGACCAAACCCCCCACAGGATCATACAGAACTCCTCGAACTCTGCTCTCTTGGCCCTAACAAAAACCCATAAAATCAAGTCAAAACAAGAAATATGGCGCTGCAAATTGAGGACATCCCAGAAAACAGTGGACTCCCAAATAGGGCGCATAGAGCTGCACCAAAAAAGGGCATGGGCTGAGCTCTCGGGAGCATCACCACATCTAGAACAACACGGGTCAACTACAATCTTCCTCGAACAAAGATTACAAAGGGACGGGATGGCATTGTGACATACTCTCCAAATGAAGATTTTGATTTTAGGGGGAATGTTGAGATTCCAAAGTGCAAGCCACCATTTCGGGTCCGGACTCGAGGAGAAACCTGTAAGGGAGAGCTTTTCCTGCGCTGCAACTCTATATCCGCTCTTCACAGAATACTCTCCATTCTTATCAAAATGCCAGATTAAGGAATCAACACAATCACCTAAACTCAGAGGGATTTCCAGAATAGAATCCCTATCCGCTGCCACAAAGGCCTGATCAAGCTTAGCCAAATCCCAAGAATGGGAAGAAGGGGAGATGAGAGATGCGACCTTAAAATCTTCCACAGGAGCAGTTGAGAAGGGCCTGAAGGTGGACGCCCTTGGTATCCAAGGGTCCTGAAAAGCCCTGATATCCTTACCATTACCAACCCTCCAACGGAGGCCCTTAAAAAGAAGACTCCTACCCCAAACCAAACTCCTCCAGAGATGAGAGCTCCCCTGCTTCAGCGAGACAGATAGAAAATCCTCCTGCCTGAAGTACTTAGCCTTAAGAACTCTAGATACCAACGAGTCTTTATTCATAACAATTCTCCACGCCTGCTTGCCAAGAAGAGCTTGGTTAAAAAGAGATAAATCTTTAAAACCAAGCCCCCCGTGGGTTTTCGGAGAGCACAACTTGTCTCTAGCGACCCAGGAGATTTTCTTATTACCATCAGAGGCACCCCACCAAAAGCCCATAATCATGGAGCACAGCTCATTACACAGAACAGAAGGCAACTGGAAGATACTCATAGTGAAGGTAGGAATAGCTTGCGCCACTGCTTTGATAAGAACTTCCTTCCCGCCCATCGAGAAGAGATTGCCTTTCCACCCTCTGATCTTACGCCATACCCTCTCCTTAATATCACTAAAGGTTTTCCGTTTATTTTTCCCCACCATGGTTGGAAGGCCAAGATATTTATCATGGGCTTGGGTATTAACTAGACCCAGGCAATTCAAGATACTAGCACTGCGGTCATCTTCCACATTTGGGCTAAAAGTGATGTTAGACTTTTGCAGATTAATCCGCTGGCCAGAGGCTTTCTCATAGACATTAAGGATCTGCTTCAACTTCTCACAATTCTGAACTGAAGCCCTGCAAAAAACGATACTATCATCTGCAAAAAATAAATGACTCACTAGAGGGCTCCCGCGACAACATCTCATACCCAAAGATTGACCATTAGATTCGTTGCCTTTGATAAGAGAAGATAGAGCTTCTGCACAGAGAAGGAAGAGATAAGGAGACAAAGGGCACCCCTGCCTTAACCCTCTTTCCGGAGTAACTTCCCCCACCGACTTCCCATTTACCAGGAAGGAAAGCTTGGAGGTCGACACACAGTCCATAATAAGGGCTCTAAAGTGATTAGGAAAACCTAACTTCTCCAAAATGAACTCCAGGAAACCCCACTCTACACGATCGTAAGCCTTACTCATATCCAGTTTAATTGCTGCATACCCTCTTTTACCCTTTTTCTGTTTCTTGATAGAATGGAGAAGCTCAAAAGCAACCATAATATTATCAAAAATTAACCGCCCTGGTACAAAAGCACTCTGCTCCGAAGATATAATGAAGGGCAGAATTGCTTTCAACCTATTTGCCATCACCTTTGAGACAGTCTTATAAATAACACTGCAAAGACTAATGGGTCTGAAATCGGTCATACGCTCCGGGTTTTTAACCTTTGGAATCAGGACAACATTAGTGGTATTGAACTCCTCGATTGAGCATCCACCATTAAGAACTTTAAGGCACACACTAGACACATCCTCTCCAACCACATTCCAAAATTTCTGAAAAAAGAGAGCATGGAAGCCATCGGGGCCAGGGGCCTTATTTGGGCCCATTTCGAAAACTGCAGAACGTACCTCCGCTGGAGTAAAGGCCTCTCCCAGTCTGCCTGCCATTTGGGCATTAACTTTACAATCAAGAAAAGAAGAGGCAGCAGAGAAATCGGAGGATGATGGTTGGATAGACCTAAACAAGTCTGAGAAGAAATCCAAAACCACACTAGACATGCCCTGCTCTGACTCCCTACGGACCCCTCTACTATCCAACAACGAGCTAATCTGATTCTTCTTCTTTCTGGCCGTCGCTCTTCTGTGAAAAAATTTAGAGTTCTTATCCCCTGCGAGTAGCCAATCGACCTTCGACCGCTGTTTCCAGTATAATTCCTCCTTCGAGAGGAGGCTTTCTAACTCTCGTTCCCTAGACTTAATAACATCAAGAACCTGTTCAGATTGCTTCCGATCGTAGAGAAGATTGATCTCACATCTTTTTCTATCAATGGCCTTCTTCAGAGATCCAAACTTGACTTTACTCCATTTTTCCAGCCGATCAGCACATATAGCCAGCTTATCTCTTAAACCTCTACCAGAAGTTTCACTGTCAAAACCTCCCCAGGCCGTACAAATCACAAAATAGCACTCTTCGTCTTTAAGCCAAAACGGCTCAAATCTGAACTTCCGATCTCCACCCCCACTACCACTAGGGCCACCACGCACAAACTTGGCCGAAATCGGTCTATGATCAGAAAACATATACCCTAAATGCTCAACTTTAATTCCCGAAAACAAATTAACCCATTGACTGGTAGCAAAAAAACGATCTAATCTTTCTTGAACATTTCTAGAACCCCCCCTTTTATTGTTCCAGGTAAACAAAGGCCCTGAAAAACCCAAATCAACAAAATCACACAACTCAACAATACTGCGAAAATTAAACATACCCGGACCAATTCGTTCATTCCCGCCCAGCTTCTCCTCTATATGAAGAAGTTCGTTGAAGTCTCCGCCACACAACCAAGGAAGTCGGTTGACTGCCTTCAGCCGTCGAAGAAGCTCCCACGAATCGGTTCTATGGTTAGGGACAGGACAACCATAGAACCCTGTGAACCTCCATTTGAGGTTGTTCTCCATTTTAATCACCACATCAATATGGCCCCTGGAGAAGGACAATACTGAGACATCCCACACATCATTCCACAATAACATCAGACCTCCACTTTTTCCCACACAATCCACATGCAGACCACCCGAAAAACCCAACTGCACCTTAACTCTCGCCGCCCAGTCACCTTTTAATCTAGTTTCAGAAAGAAAAACTAGATTAGGGGATTGTTTCCGGATAACCTTCCGGAGAGCTAAGAATGCTCGGGGACTCCCCAATCCTCGAACATTCCAACATAAGATACTCATGGCTCCCGGCGGGCCTGCTCAGCAGACTCCGCCGACAAATCAGATTCCAGGAACTTCTGTTTCTTCCCAGACAGGTGCTCCCCTATAGTTTCCACAACTTTTCGTTTCCCACCCGGCTCTATAGCAAACACTTCAGAAAAAGATGTTCCAGCATTAGTACCCGCAAACTTGTGACTCAGAGATCTCTTAACTGGTTTTCGATCCCTCCTGGCATAATGCCTAGCTAGCAACATTTTCTGGATTGGGCTTGGACAACCTGGGATAAGTCTCTGCAAGGGGCTCCCCCTGATTAATCTTTTCCACTTCTTGGAAGTAGGCTTACCACAAGAAGACCCTACCATTACCACATCACCTTCATCACACAGATTTGACCCCACTATTTCCTCATCCATCCGAGCCAACGCCTCTGAGTGACCATCTTCCGTCGATACAACTGCAAGACCCTCCCTAGATGGGGGATTCACCGGCTGGATAATCTGAGTCAAAATACCATCCTCCGCTATCAATGCTCTATTGGGTTCAGCAACCCCCAAATCCCTACTAGACATTCCACCACACTTGTCAGAAGATGTTGGGATAGTGGACAAGGATCTGCTGGCACCCTCTGCCCCTACTCCGGCAACATGCTCAAAGTCTTCTTGGGCTTTCGGAATAGCTTCTGAAATATCCTCCCCCTTTTGCCGAAACTTTGACCGATCCAAAGGTGATGCTCTAAGCCACCCCCCAAATTTTGGTTCGACCCCTTCCATAATATTTTTCCTCACCTCGCTGTTATAACATTCCCTGAAAGAATGTCCGATGAAACCGCACCCATAGCAAAAGTCTGGGAGCCTCTCGTATTTAATAAGGGCCGTAATCATAGTATCAAAATTCGCCAATCTCAACCTGATACCCCTTTTCAGAGGTTTTGTAATATCAATGCTAACTTTGATTCTCAGAAATTTGCCCCACAAGTCTTTCGAATCAATCGGAAAATCAACAATGGTCCCAACTTCCTCTGCTATTAATCTCGCCACTTTGCGGTTCATACATGCCAGAGGATATTGTAAATATGAATCCAGAATTCAGAAAATTTGAATTTAAGTTGAGAGATAGCACCAGGCCCCACCGGTTTGTCAAGAACAATGAGATTTTTATCAAAGTGCCAGGGGCCCCTAGACCAGACCATCGCTTTATCTTCAAGGGATTGGAAATGGAAAACGAACACATTATCACCGACCATTTCGATTTCTAATCGACCTACAGTGCCCCAGATTTGTTCGATGGTTCCACGGAAAGCCTCACGGTTAACCTTCCTCCGAGATAGAATTTTCCCAACCAGACAATGTTCCACACTTCTAATACCATCAGCTTGAACATCTCCTGCAATATCTAAAATTGGGCCATCTTCCTCTGATAAGGACAATGCTTCACAAAGCTTTAAAATTTCCTCGGTAGACATTAGAGATAATATACCACCTTTAACGGCACCAACCACCACTCCCAAGACCACACCCAGAAAAATAAACTCAAGCACACTGAGGTCCCAAAAATCCCAACCACACTCTGCCAACAAAATAGCTGCTCACACAATATATAGTGAAACCAAATGAAGTATGTTATTTTTCTTGTGATTTGGAAGCAAATACAAACTAACAAAACCACACCACACTGCCAACAAACACAATCACCCAGCACAAAAACCAACACCAAAATACCCACTGTCCCGAAACGAACCAAGCTTACCCAGCACCCAACTACAAACTGCCCTTCAACCCCGCTCACCTACAACCAGACAGCAGCCAAGCGAGAAAGATCCCAACCGAATGTCGTTGAAAAGAACAACCACGCGATGAAGCCCCCTGACTAGACCGCCCCTGCCTATCCTCAGCTTCAAGAAACACAGCTCCCCCAAGCCACACAAAATCAACCGAACCAGACCACACTCGTATCAGAGCCGAGCATCACCACCACACCGAAGCAACAGATCCATGTACACCAACAGCACCAGTCAATCCCGAGCATCACAACCGATCCTCCACTATTCTACGAAAATTAACAGCTCCACTATTCTACGACCAGTCAGGCCCGAGTATCACCACAACACCAGCAGCTCCGAAATTTAACAGCTCCACTGTTCTACGAACGCTAGAGCTGAGCTCGATCCACACACACATGACCCGCAGAGGAGATCGAGGAGGTTTAATCACAACCGAACCTCTACAACACCAAATCCATGCACCCAGCAACACCAACGCACCGGATCCGAGCCCACTAAACAACCCCAGTCAGTTGACCAGAGAAGCCACCAGCAGCTCGAGCTCGCCCCCGATCTGAACCGAACCCAGTCCACCAAGGAGAGGGAAGGAAAGGAACAACGGAGAAGGAGAATCTATGGATCCAGACCTAACCCAGCCGCCTCTTACCAGTAAAGGTAGAAGGAGAACAAAGGAAGATGATGAACCCTTAGATGAAAGTCTATCTTCAACGTGAAGAAGAAGCTGCCCAAAGGGAAGGCTGCTTTTACACCCTGCTTTTTCAGAGAAAAAACGAGAGGAAAAGAGTTAAGATAAGATGAATTTCTTATTTACTCTTTGAGAGAGAACTTTTTTATACTTTCTTTCATAATTAAGTTGGAGTGTTGGGAAACACTAATTAAGTGTGAGAAACACTTGTATTGAGAGAAATCCAAGTGTAAGGTATCCATATTGTGGTAAAGGTTCAATTGATACTCGAAAATCCAATTGGAGATAATGAAAGACTTAAACTTGGAAGAAGATTGAGGAGTAGATGTAGGCACAGATCCAGGGCAAACCACTATAATATTGTATTCGATATATGTATCCCTTAAGCTCTTTAATTTGTAAAACCTTCGTATATTGTTGAAATCTATAATTTCATATTACATATCATCTTTTAGATTACATATTGTGGGTAGAAAAATATTTTTATTTGATAGAAACCCAATTCAAATCCCTTTTTTTTTTTTTTTGAAACGAAAAAAACTTCATTCACCAATAGGGGAAGAAAAAGAAACAACATCAACCTGGAACAGTTTGGACAACCAAACAAGAGAAGAACAAGTCCATAAACAAGGGACATCAAGATCGAAAGCTCTCTTGGTAATGCTATGAGCTACACCATTTCCTAACCTGGAAATAAAGGAGATAGAAGATATATTTAAACTAGACATCAAAGATTGAATATCAAAAATGATATTCTCAACATCGCTTCTGGACAAAAGATCTTCATTACACAAACAAGAGACATTGAGCGAATCTGTTTCAACCAGCAAGGGCAGTAGCCCTCTTTCAGCAGCAAGCTGAATGCCTGTCAAAATTGCTCTAGCCTCTGCTACTTCTACATTAGCATAGAATTTCAAAGGGACAGCAGCTGCAAACACAGCTATTCCAGTGGCATTCCTCACTACCACTCTCAAACCTGAACAGCCAGACAACACATCACAAGAAGCATTCACATTCAACTTAAAGACAGCGGCTGGAGGGGCCTTCCAACCAGAGGAAAAAACAGTTAGATCAGGGCCAGAACCAGAACAAAAAGGAGAAGAAGCTGGAGGCAAATTAGCAGCCAAAACTATATCAAAATACTCCATTTGACCAAAAAAATAATCCTAAAAAAAAAAGATAGGTTAAAATAATAGTTTTTCCAATAGTTTGAAATAGTTGATTAATAAATTATTATTTAAGATGTTACTTTTTACTTAATTATAATTGAACCATAGTTGAAACAATTTAAATGCCTTTATAAATATTATATAATTACAAAACTACCCTTATATTATTAAGGGCAAAAATTATTTTCGTCCCTAATGTTTTTGAATTATAACTTTTTGACCAAGATTTTTTTTTAGCTTGCGTGATCCCTAACTTTTTAAAAATCTATCAATTTAGTTATTCTGTTAGACAACAGTTTGTCAAATTTAATGGTGTTAGTGGTATTTCAGATTTTAGACACAAAAATAAAAATTAAATTCTAAAAATAACTAATAACATCTTAAAAAAAATAAAAAATAGAAAAAAATAATTTTCAAAGTAATAAAACGTGTGATTTTCATAACTTGGTAATAAGGGCCTTGGTGAAAGCTTCTCAGACTTATGGGCCAAAAGTGTAATTTCAGAAAGTTCTTCCTCCTTTAATGAAACGGTGCGTTACAACAAGAGAGTTTGAGGGCTTTAATGGAACGGCGCCATTTTGGCACCAAATAATTGGTGCAAAACGGCGTCGTTTTGCACCTGGAGAACAAAAAAAAAAAAGGCGCGACATGCGCGAGAGTTGGTGCATGTCGCGAACGTGATTTTTCAGCGTCTTAGCTGTGCTTTAAAAAGAAAAGAACACAGCCATTGAGAAGGAAGTTGGACGGGGGGTTGCTGAAGGCTTGAGCTGTGGCCAAGAGAGAGAAAAGAAGGCTGTGAACTGCTGGAAGAAGAAGAAGAAAAATACAAGGAAACCAGTAGCAGTTTCGGGAAGAGAAGGGCGGAGAGAGTTGCGGCCAAAAGAAGAAGAGGGAGCTGCGGGACTGTGTGCTGTGACCAAAGAATAAGAAGAACAAGGCAGCAGTAGTTGCTAGAAGAAGAAGAAGAGAGCAGCAGCTTGACAGTGGGAAGAAGAAGACAGCAGCCTTAGGAGAAAAGAGAAGAAGAGATAGTTGCCCATAAGAGACCGAAAACAGAAAAATCAAAAGAGAACCGTGGAGAGGAAGAGAGAGACTTTGGGCAGCAAAGAAATGTGAGAAGGAATGGCTACTAGGAGACTAGGGACGTGACTTCGATCGATTCTCGATCCAAAAGAGTTTTCTTTCTTTTTCTTTTATGTGTTTTCTTTTTATTTTTATTTTGATGACTTCTACTTTGGGTTTAATATTTAGTTTTGATTCTTCGACGATGAACTAATTTGTTTGCTAGGATGATGATGGATCTTTTTATGGAATTCTAAATGAATTTATAAATTGTTTTAATTATTGATTATTATTCGGTTGAGTGAGTATTTTGTTTGTAATGTCTCTAAGTGTAATGGCCTGCATTTAGTTGATTTTGTTGTTGTGAGTTATGAACCGAGAGGTGACGTTCACAACATGTTCATTAGAATATTCACTATGATTTTAGAGTTAAATAGAGATATATTAACTTATTTTGTGTGATCATTGGTGTTATTGTGATTAATGCATCCTTGTACATTTGGATATTTATCGAGAGATAAGATATTATTGTATGTGGGATAGGTTCGATTTATCTCGAGAGAAAACTTTGAATAATTTAGTTAATACGATCATCAACCGGTAATAACTCATTTTCATTATTGTATTGTCATTTATTAGGATATAATCAGTGAAGTCGGAAATCCTAACTAGTTCTCCGTTCGATCCAAGTTTCACGTTTAATTTTGTTTTATTTTAGTTTTAATTAGTTATTTTCACAATCTCTTCAATTTATTCAAATAGATATAGACTTAGTTAATTTTAATACTCAATACCTAAATATCTTTGTGGAGACGATAATTTACTCACACTTTATTACTTGTGCTGACCCCGTATACTTGCGAGTACAAAAAGGCGTAACATTTTGTAATATTAAATTTTTTTGTTGACACATGTTAGATTCTTATTAAATGTATAAGTTAAAGTTAATTTGTTAAATTTTAAAAAATAAATGGTAAAATAGGTCAATGTGCATATTCTGTTATGTTTGACTATAAAAAATTTGGTTAACTAAAAAGATGAATTTTTGAAGAGTTAGGGACCACACGAGCCAAGAAAGGAAATATCTGTCAAAAATTAATAATCTAAAAAAATATTTTGGCCTACTATTAAAAATAGTAATAAAAAAAGTTACCTAACAATAAAGGGATTAATAAATAAAATCTTCAAAAAGATCTAAAAATAATTATAAGAACCCGCAAAATATATAAAATGATAATTTAAAATAAAATTATATTTTCAATTTAAATAGTAAAAATTCAAAAATTTAAAAAGAAAACTTCAAAATTAAAAATTAGAATAAGGGTGGAGAAAGGGATAATTATACAAATATCCCATGAGTGTTTCTAAAATTGCACCGAGTGGCAACTTCTGCCAAAATAACACAAAAATCCCCCGTTCTGAGTTGACCACTGTAGATGCTAGGATCTACTGGTAGGATCAGGGACCTACAATAAGACCAATAAGGTCGAACTCTATAGGACACCGGGGGGGTGCCAACCAAATAGCATCCGACGTCCAAGTTAGGAGATGAATCCGAGTGAAAGAAAATGGCAGTGAAAGAGTACTACTTGGAATAGTCTGGGTGTCGAGCGTAATTGTGGATACGTCGAGCGTAGTGTACTTGTCAATTAGGTGTCTTCAATATCAGAAGGTACTGATTGTCAAGACTGTCGAGCGTAGTACTAAGGACTTGGGGTCGACAGTGTCGAGGGATGGCTGGATCGTATTGACTATAGTGACAGCTCTTTAGTGTAATGTGTGTGACCCTAGCTTATAAAGTTTAGGTTAATATTTATAGGGTATAGATAATGACTGTTTAAGGCGGTCGAGAGGATCGTGCTTTGAGATATCAGGAATCCCTGATATCTTGAGTTAGTTGAGTCATCGTGGACTTTGATCTAAACTTGGTCAAAGCTGACTTAGTCCATGTGTGTATGATTGATGGGCCCCAAAAGGCAATTGGGTCTGCTTTTGGGTTTTGCTTAATAAATTGGAATGTACTTTATTTATTTTGCGCCAGTCTTAGGGTCTAAACCTTTTGGGCTATTTTTGACCACTACAGTTTGCCTCCTACTCTCTTAACTTTTTTCCGAAGCTTGGAGAGTAGAATGAGAGAGCTCGTCCAAGGTCGAATATGTCGACCGAATTATTATATAGCACATGACATACATGTATGGTAGAACAAGAGAGATCGACATTATGTCAATCGTGAATTATCACACTGGGTGATGTTTTAATCACACGAGGTGATTTTAGAGATATCGATATATATCGATCGTAATTTATCGCACTGGGTGATTTAATCACACAAGGTGATCTTAGAGAGATCGACATATGTCGATCGTAATTTATCACACTGGGTGACTTAATCACACAAGGTGACTTAATCACATAATGTGATCTTAAAGAGATCGACATGTGTCGATCGTAATTTATCACATTGGGTGACTGAATCACACAAGGTGACTTAATCACACAATGTGATCTTAGAGAGATCGACATGTGTCAATCGTAATTTATCACATTAGGTGACTTAATCACACAAGGTGATCTTAGAGAGATCGGCATATGTCGATCGTAATTTATCACACTAGGTGACTTAATCACACAAGGTGACTTAATCACACATTGTGATTTTAGAGAGATCGACATATGTCGATTGTAATTTATCACACTAGGTGACTTAATCACACAAGATGATCTTAGAGAGATTGACATGTGTCGATCTTAATTTATCACACTGGGTGACTTAATCACACAAGGTGATCTTAGTGAGAGCGACATGTGTCGATCGTAATTATCACACTGGGTGACTTAATCACACAAGGTGATCTTAGTGAGATCGACATGTGTCGATCGTAATTATCACAATGGGTGACTTAATCACACAAGGTGATTTTAGTGAGATCAACATGTATCGATCGTAATTATCACACTGGGAGATTTAATCACACAAGGTGATCTTCAAGAGATTGACAAGTGTCGATCGTGTTAGAATTATGCTCGATAGCAAGAGTGTAATAGTGCATTTGACAATCTTTTTCATATTAATAAAGTGATTTCTATTTTAACAAATCTTATAGCATTTATATTAATTGTCAAAAGTAAATAATTATAAGGTCAAGAGACTATGAGAAATAAATAATTGGTCGTACATCTGGATATGTATAAGGTAGAAACAATTATTTAGTTAGTCTTGAACAACATTCACAACTTAAGATAAAGGTTGGGCACCTTTACCTTGTTAAAGTTATAGATTCTTTTGTTAGCATGTGAGCAGGATCGATGAGTCTAAAATCATCAAAGTGCAGTGTCTTTGGACAAAAGAATATAGTGCACTAGGTGCATTGAGTAGGATCAATAAAGAAAAATTTGTCCACAACCGTCAGTGGATAAAAGTATTCTCACGAGACAATCAGAGAGTCGATCTCAATCCTGAGATAACTGATAGACTTATGGTTGCAAGCGTTATCATTTAAGCTATCAATGAATACGATTATATCGCATAGTCTATCCTCGACAATTTGGTGGTATTCACTTATTAATTGATAGAGGACTTCATTTATAGATATAGATATCGTGACTACATTTATCAAATGTTAGTAGAATACCATCATATGAATATTTTGAGGTATTGGATATTAAATCTTAAAGTTAAGTTTTCAATAGTGTTTATTGAAATATAGCTTCTGGACAAGTTAAAATATCCAAGTTCAAAATGTGGTCATGTAAGTAAATATGGTAACTTGGAGAGCTATAGACGGTCTATGAGCTCTTGGCGATTACTGATATTTTTCATGAGGATACACTTCTCCAATAAGATTGTCTAGGGTGCAAGTGAGTACACTAAACTTATTCTATCTTTATTTAAGAGTTCAATTTTAGTTATTTAGTGGAGTGAACTAAAATTAATAGATTGGACCTTAGTAAATCATTTGTTGATTGTGATTAGGTTGTGTCTATTGGAGCTTAAATTTAGATAGCCCGTCAAGATCCCCAATCCACACGAATTTGAATGGATCATTTACTATATTCTACCGGATTATTTAATTGATCCATCTTAAGAATTATTTTTGGATTTTTTTTCAAAAGGTTTGAGAGGTGCGGTCTTGTGTTCGATCAAGACGCGCAGTAACTTGTCAAAGTACCTAAGATTGGCGGCCAAGGGCATGCAATCCCTTGGGCGGCCCTATTGGAATGTGTTTAACATTCTATTAATATATTAAGAATATAATTAGCACATTTAATATAAATGAGCAGTTGAAATTATATTAATATATTTATCAAAGGCATGTGGACTTGTTTTTTTAGTAAGAATGGGTCTAGTTCACATATGGATTTTTTTGTGGAAGTCCAATGGAATTAATAAAATGGAAAAACAAAGTTTAGCCCATGGATTTAGGGTTGGGCGGCATTAGCTAATTACTTTGTTTTATTTTATTATTTAATTAAATGGAAATTAATTAATTAATTATTTAATTAAAAGTCAAAATACTTTTCTACTAGGAATTGGATTCCTAGTTTCATACTATTAGTGATAGTATGATAAGTATCGAAGGCCTTAATTGATAAGATGATAAATAATAGGAATTATTTATCTAGTCAAACTAGGAAGATTTTTGATAACTATCAAAACTCTAAGTTGACTTTCAAGTCACTTTTAGAAAGTTTTGATAAGATCACTAATTCTCAATTATCCATTAATAATTAATTGGATAATAATTTTTAGAGTTGGGATAGGTTTGAACTCTAGTTTGATAGGTTTTTGATGAAACACAAATCCTCCCACAATAAGGAGAATTCGGCCACCATCAGAAACCACCAAGCGAGTTCGGTTACACCTAATGCCATTCAAGCAATTGAGAGCAATTTTGTAAGCTTTTGGAAAGCCAATAAAAATTGCCCACTCTAGGAAAAGTGTGAGAATTCTCCCAAGAAAAAAGAGAGCAAGAACGATAGGTTTCAATAGTGCACTACTAGCTTTTACATTAAAAGGCTTTGTGCGCAACATCGAATTTAGATTACGCGAGTTTTAATCGAGAGATTATGAATTCAAAAGTGATTGTACGTTCTTCGTTTTTCTCAGGAGGGTTTTGAATGACTAACAAAAGGAAAAGTTTTTGTTTTCTCAACCTCAGGTACACAATTCAAATAAAGAGAGCCCACACTCTAAGGTGATTCACGTGCGTGAAGGATTGGAAGATCTTGCAGTTCCATCTTGACGCGACATCAAACTTCACGATTCAAAAGGTACGATTACTTTTGTTATATATATTTAATTAATTAAAGGTTAAGATCCGCTCGTTTTAAAGGAAAATTTTTATTACCAACCCTACCGTTTTCTACGCTTCCGCCGCGTGTTTTTCCTACAATTTTTTGACGGCATTGTTTGGGATACTTGAGGTTATGAACTAATAATTATAGTGGCATCTGTCAATTCCAGACAAAGGGTCATTTAAGGGAAGGAGAAGTTTGAAATGACTAAGAATCTCTTCGTTTTCCCGCTTTGAGATGTGTGCAGGCCAGTAGCAATGTGCCACGTGTTCGTCATGTGAGAGTCTTCTTTTAGAGCCTTTTATAACCTTTGGTGCACTCTCTTTCTTCACTTTCTTCATCTTTCTTGATTCTTCTTTTTCTTTCTAGCAGAGCAAGAAGCAAGTTCCAAGCAAGAGTAAAAAGTGTTTGTGTACGGTTTCCAATGATCTTTTCGCAACTTTCGGCGTGTGTTTTTTCATTTTTTTTTGGCCACAATATTAAAGGTATGGGTAGCTTTCGAATGATTCTTGTTTATATTCTTCCTTCAATTATTTCGCCTTTATTTTAAATTAAATTGTCATTTTTCTCCCATGTATGTTATTGGCGCTCTTTTAGTTTAACTAGGAATCTGGATAAGATTAGTTACAAACAATAGAAACTCTTTCTTGAAAAGAGAAATTTTGTGTTTGAACTTTAGGTAGAACAAGGGACTTATCTGGATGTTGAGCGAATTAATAGGACTCGATGTTGAGCTAGGTAGAAGTTTATTGTTGAAGGTCGACTGTGTGTTGTATAGAAATTTTCACATAGCTTTCCTTAGGTAGATGTCTTCGATCTCCCTTATATTGATTTGAATTTTCTTTGCTCGACAACGTTTGATGCCATGTCGAGCCCGGGCGAAGATTTGATCATGAGGGAGATCGAAGACTATGCCGAGTCACCTGCGACGAGTAGCGAATCAACGGATAGCGAGCCTCTACCTTTGTCGACAGTGACGGCCACAAGCTTCTTGGAACAAAAGGATCCTAGTGCTCAGCCTGAGATTTGGGGAATGGAGACTAGGAAGACCAGGGTAGTTGATAAGGTTAGGCTTGCTAACCAAGTAATCGACGCTATGCCTTTGACGTCAAGGCCATTAGGGTTGCTACAGAATAACCCTGCTTCCAAACTCGACGAGTTTGATCTGAAAAGGATCAAATTCCAATATGGGATACCGGAGTTTGTCGAGCTTAGACTCCCATCTTTGTTTGAACGTCCTGACTGGGACATCCCAGGATGGACATGCTTGTACGAGCTATCGTTCCGCCTGGGGCTTAGGTTTACAGTGCCCTTTTGTGTCGACTTTTCTTGCGATTCTACGACTTGGCGTCGAGCCAACTATTGCCTAACGGGCAAAGGCTCCTATTGGCTGTCGAGGTGTTCCATGAGCAGAGAGGGAAGCTCTTTATGTTAAAGAGCCTGTTTTATTCGTACTACCTCAAGGAGCACGAGAATGATACTCGGCAGTATGTCTTGGCCGCTCGACCGCACTGTCCTCACCTGATTTCCGACCTTATGACCAACGATCGTGGTTGGAAAGATAGGTACTTCCTGGCGAAGAGAAAATTAGTGACAGAGCCTTTCGAGGATGGTACTCATATTCGCTCAACCTGGAATATTTCTGGTAGGCATCTGATGTCGAATGTAGGTGTTTTTCTTTTTTACTTCTCTTATTGTGTTTTTTGACCTTTTTTTTAATTATTGTACAGAGGGAGTGACCTGTTCTCAAGCAGTGGAAGGTTTGGACAACACGTGCAGACCAAAGCTATTCTCTTAGTTGATCCTATCAAACAAAGTTGGAAAAAGCTGTTGAGCAAGGAAAGCTTAAGGCCGAGCCACCTGTGGAGATACGTCAAGCTGAACTCGAGAGGTACTCCCTACCCCAAGCTCAAAGAATTAATTAGTTACGCTTAGGCTCGATGCGGCTTTGAGCTACTTTGCGGGACCAAGTTTCTCACGCCCATCTCTGAGGTTGAACGTAAATTCGTCACAGATTCGATGTCGAACGTGAAGATAACCATCCTACCTGCCGAGGAAGTGTTGAGGAAGCGTTGAAAGAAGGCGACGACCTTTGCTCAGAAAAGGAATCAATCTTAAACGAGCTTGTTTGCCCTAATGTTAGCAGCTCAAGGCCAACCTAGTTTGACCCTGACGACATCGAGCCTTGCTGTTGCCCCGACCCCTGCAACAGTAAAGAAGAAACAAAAATTGTTCGATGTCGATGCGCCTTAGCCCGACATCAACTTCTAGTTTCCAACGTGGTCTTCGCCCATCTTGGATCCGAAGTCATTGTTGGATGGGGTCGAACAATTCTTGTTCCCTGAAGATGTCGCATGCTTAAAGGATATGAGGGCATCGAAGGTGCTCGACTGAGGGCTTTCCAGTTCTTTCTACGTAAGTCTTCATGTATGTAGTTTTCAATGTGTCAATTTCTATGTAATTTAAATGTGGATATTATAGGCTCTTGAAGCTTAGCTCTATCTGAAGAATGAGCTGATGTCGAGCGCTCGGAAGCTGAGGGACTTTAAGGAATCTAATTTTTCTCTTAAGAGAGAGAACAACTCACTGAAACTCTCTAAAACTAGGGCTAAAATGGTGGAGCAGGAGAGGCCGACTCGTGTCGAGGGTCTTAGTCTACAGTATAACGGAGTTGAAGGCTAATATTGAACAGCTTCAAAGGGATCCTAAAGTCGAGGTCGACTCCTTGGAGATCATCGCTGGTGACATGGTCGCCAAGACTAAGGCCGAGCTCATAGTAGAGTACAAAGAGGGTAAGGTCAATCGCTGGCGCTTAGACAAAGAGATCGTCGCATGGGAAGAGCTCAAGGCCTTGATTGCTGCTGAGGAGGGGGAGGTCGAGCCCACAGTAGGAGATGGAGCTATGGTGTTATTAACCGCTGATGAAGAGCAAGTTGACTAGGTAGAGGCAGGTCGAAAGTAGCAGACTGACGACCAATAGTAAATTTGTAAAAGTTTAAGTTTAATTTGGCTAAGTGCCATGATTTGTCGAACTAGGTCATCATGCCCATTTTGTTTTTCGGGCCGAGAATTGCCCTTTTGAATTTAGTTTCTTTTTATATGGATACTTTTTTGTTGAGCACAAACTTGCTGAATATATTTTGTTTGAACTCAGATTTTGACCAATTCATGACTCAATAGTATATATTGACCGAGTGAAATGTTGAAAACAGAAATGTCGAACAAAATTCATAGCAATTTTGCAAGCTTGATATAGGTAGACCGTAGTTAGATCGATATATATCGAGCGAAATCCATACATACTACAAAAATGTTTATGTGTAGAGCGAAAACATGTCGAACGAAAATATTTGACAACTTATGCATATATTTTCAAATGCTTATGCGTAGAGCATAACATATAAAACGAAAAACACTAACAATTTATTCATTTATTCAAGGCTCAAGTGTAAAGTGTGACATGTCGAACGAAAAAGTCTTCAATATTTGTTAATTTTGACAAGGTATGTTTGTACAAATCCAACTACTCATGTGTAGAGCAAATTACATATGTTCAAATGTCGCACGTAATCTGAAGGGTTGATAGACTCATGTGTTGATTGTCTGGTGGACATATCAAGTCGAATGTGCGGTAGTAAAGGCTGTTGTCCCATAGTCTTTAAGTTTATGTTTGCCATAGAGTTGGACACTATTGTCGAACTCTGGCGTCTTCGAGTGTGCTCATGTGTAGAGCATAGCTCCGTCGATGAGTGTAGTATGGTCCATCTCTTTTAACTTGTCGTGAATGCGGGGTTGCTGTAGAAGCTTCAACCTGTCGATCAGAGCCAGATCTGCCATTGGTCGTTATGGCCAACGACCTTTTGATGCTCAAGTTAGTAACATATTGAGATAAAACATTAATGAAAAAGTAAAAGGGTTTAGAAATGATACTGCTTTAGGTGTATAGCATTCCAGCTGTTATTGATTTCTCTGCCGTCGACGTCGCGCAGTTTGTATGCTCCTTGCCCGACTACTTTCCTGATCTGGTAGGGTCCTTCCCATATAGAGCCGAGTTTGCCTGAGCCTTGTTCTTTGGTATTTTGAAACACTTAATGAAGGAACCAATCTCTTTCTTTGAACGTTCATACGCGTACATTCTTGTTGTAGTGTCGGCGTTCGTCTAGTGTGTCGAGCTAACATGAGAGTGAGTGTGAGTTCTCTGTCTCTGTAACATGTTCATTTCTTGTAGTGTGTAGCTTGACTTCGACCGGTAGTATAGCCTCGGCAGCATATGTTAGGGAAAATAGGGTCTGTCTGGTTGACACTCGAGGAGTGGTTCTATACGACCAAAGGACTTCGGGAAGCATGTCGAACCAGAGACCTTTTGTTGCTTCGACCTTTTTCTTTAGCGTTCTGATGATTGTTTTATTGGTTGACTCCGCTTGTCCGTTCGACTGTGGGTAAAAGGGTGTTGAAAAGCTTAGCTTAATCTTATACTTCTCGTAGAAATCCTTAATGTCAAACAAAATGAACTATGATCCGTTATCAGTGACTATTTCCTTCGGTATGCTGAATCTGCAGATAATGTTCTTCCAGATGAAACTCTTTACTTCAAAGTCTTGGATCCTCTGGTAGGCTTCGGCTTCAACCCATTTGCTAAAGTAATCTATAAGGATAAGTATGTAGACCTTCCCTGCTGCTGCGGTTGGCATTTGGCCAACTATATCCATCCCCGACTTCATGAAGGGCCATGGTGAGGTGACGAAGTTGAGTCGATCAGTAGGTCAGTAATCTCTATCATGAATTATTATAAAACAATCGATCGGATTCCGATTTTACTTGATCTTCAATTCTATGCTAAAGCCAAGAATGAAAATGTAGCCGAATCTGGGTATTTGGAGTTACGAAGGTGTAGCCGAGATATATATTATGTTTTCTTGCTTATGCTTCTTGGCAGCTATCTGGCATTGGGTGTATTGTCGCATGCATCCGCTAGCCATCATTGTCTTTCTGGTGACCCATTGTGTGAATCTCGGTTTTATACTTTCCTTTTGATTTCCTTTCGCAGCATGCAAGAACTCTACCTAATTGTTCCCATTCTAACTCTCTGGGTATGGCTCCAGCAACCCTTTGTTAAAGTAATCCAATCACCATAGAATGTTCCTACAAATTATGACCTTCATCCGGAATGTAAGTAAATATATCATGTCGATTGCTCAACCGTACTTTGGCTATCTTACGTAGAGTTGAATTAGGTTTTTTCCGAAAGTCCATAGAAAAATGATTACTAATTAACCAAAGTGAGAAGCAAAAATATTCTGATAAAGACGATCTTCAGTAATATCATCATGACTCTCAAAGTCATGTGCAGTAGCAATGGGCCCGTTCTATAAGGCATTCCGTCAAGTAGCATGGGATGAAGACAAGACGATGACATAACTTGTCGAGTCGGACCTCAGAGTTGGCTAGTAGTATCCCACTGTGGGGGCTCGACTTAAGCGGATTCTGGCTCCGGAGTGATTTCCGCAGTCGCCCTCATGGACTTCTTTTAGCACAAGGCTAGCTTCTATTGGGTCGACACAACGTAGGTAAGGTCCAGAGAACGACCTTTTATAGAGTTTGCCCTCGATGATGCTGAAGCGGCAACTTTAGCTCTGAGTCTGCGAGCTTCGTTTTGGTCGACTGAAAGTGTTATCGGGATTTATGCCCTAAAACTTGTAATTGTAAACAGTTAAAGACTTAATAAAATTTATTCAGATTATCATTCAAGTTTATAAATATTTTATATTCAGTAATGCATTCTTATTGTGCAAGAACATCCTAGATTGCAAGGTGTAATCTTAGAATGAGTATATGATGGTCATAAACAGAGAAGATACATTTTGAGACATGCAATCTAAAGAGTCCGTAGAGAGCAAACAAAGCTGGGTACTTTGTTTGTAATTAATCTACTGCTGTGGTCCATTCTGTAAAGTACAGTGGTCTTATCCTAGATCGCTCATGTAATTGTAATGAGAATGGAGGCATCATATTGTTGGGATTTATGTCCTAAAGCTTGTAATTGTAAATGGTTAAAGACAATAATGAGAATTATTCAGATTATCATTCAAGTTCATAAAATGTTTTATATTCAGTAATACATTCGTATTGTGCAAGAACATCCTAGATTGCAAGATGTAATCTCATAATGAGTATATGATGGTCATATACAGAGAGGATTCATTTTAAGACGTGCAATCTAAAGAGTCCGTAGAGAGCGAACAAAGCTGGGTACTTTGTTTGTGATTGATTTATTGCTGTGGTCCATTCTGTAAAGTACGGTGGTCTTATCCTAGACCGCTCATGTAGTTGACATGAGAATAGAGGCACCTTATATGATGAGATCATATAGGACTGGGCCACGATTTATATGAATCTCTCACCAAGATCCGTTAGTAGATGAGATTCATATATAATCGATAAACGATGGTTATTTATAGGTGATCTTAATCCTGAGTGTCTTATCGACTCCTTCAGGTTATATCGTGGCTTTTGATTTACCATGAGTGAGGTTGATGAGAATCTCGACCAATACCTCCACAAATAGTTTGGCTTGTGACTGGGAAGGTTTGTACACAATAGTGGAATCCACTCCTTCCTGATTGAAGTAGATGAGTAGTTCCCTTGAGGGTTGATTCGGGGCTTGAACGATTATGAGCGCTCTCCTTCTTCCGTGAGGAAGACAGAATTTAATTGTTCATTAGAGAATCAATGGTATTTAAAGGAAAAGATATTTCTAGAGGGGTATAACGGACTTTATGACCCAGCTCTAGTTATGAACTATTTGTGGAGAATCACACTATATGCAGTTAGCTATATCAATGGACATTGAGACTTCAGATTGTATAATCACGTCTACAGTTTTGAGAGTGCAGCCTCGGGTTTTTAGTGGAATAACTCCGAGGTTAATAATCGTGAAATATTAATTAAAGAGTTTTAATTAATATAACTAAGTATTATTAGATCTCAAAACTGTGGGTCCATTAGGTCCCCTTACTAGCCCTTATGGTTGTTGGTAATGAGGATCACGGTAGATTAATTGGATAGTCCAATTAATAGTATAACGAAAGTAATGCGATTTAAATAAAAAAGAATAATTAAATAATGTGATTATTTAATTAATTAAAAATTTAATAAAATAATAGAAATTAATAATTATTAATTATTAATTCTATTTATTAAATATGAGGTCATGTGATTAAATAATGACTAGGACAAAAGAATTAAAATAATTAGATTATTTTAATAGTCCAAAATGTCACAGGTTCAAGTTTTTAGGGAGACTAAAAATAAATAGGTTTTAGAATCCTATTTTGACTTGGTCAAACTAAAACCCTAAAGGACTACTATATAAATGTTATTTAGTTAGGAAAAACCTAACCAAGCACACAAGTGAAAAAGAAAGAGAGTTCGGCCACCAAAGAGAGAAAAGAAAAAAAAGTTTTTTCTAACTTTCCCATCTTTTGCAGGATTCGGCCAACGTTCTTTTCACGTGACCTCCATCTCTTGCCGTGACGTGCCCACACACACGTTGTCAGACCGTGGGTCATAGCTCAGAAGATCTGGCGGTAAATCGAGGAATCAGTAAAAGGAAAATTAAGAAAAATGTATGTAGTTCATGAAATCTTTTTCTGCGTATATACAAAAACTCGTTCCTAATTGAAAAAGGTTTTCAATATAAGAAAATTTTTTGATACCCAATTCCGCATGTTATACGATAATCAAAAGCTTTTCTAAAACTCCCTTCAATTGGTATCAGAGACACTGGTTCTAAGTTCATATATATACGCAAAAGAAAAAGAAAAAAAACTACATCTTTTTTTTTTTTTATTCTTGATCTGTGATATATTATTGTGTAGGCACAAATCTAGAATGTATGATTTGTTTTTATTGTTATATAATTTGATTGTATAATTTTAAAAACGTAATTGGTCGTTAATTATATGGTGAATGGGTTATAGGATGAATTTTTATTTTTTGGCCAATTGTTTATGGCAAACGTTTTTTTTTTGTATATTTTTTTATTGTTATTCTTGTAATCGATCTGCCCTATGAAGAGTCGAAGAAGCGGATGATACGAAGAAGAAACGAAAAAAAAAAAATCGATTGCACAGCCCCATAGCCAACGGCCGCGCACTCTCGCGCTCGCACTCGGCCGCGCGCCCAGCGCGCGTGGGCTGCTGTCGCGTTTGCACTGGGGCCTTTTTTCGTGTTTTTTGCAAACTATTTTTTCCTGATTTTTCTGGAAAAATATTGTTGAATATTTTTTGGAAAAAGTACAAAAAATTGGAGCGAAAAACCGTAGGCAAAACGACCCAAGAACACGCGCGAAAGCGCGGCTCGCCGAAGGCTGCGCGCACCTTGCGTGCGTGCGGCTACGCTGCTGGCAGCCGCACTTTCACATGCGTTAGGGTTGTTTAGGGTTTCTTCTTGACCTAGGGTGCGTGTTAAGATAACACGTGGACCTCTGGAAAAGATGTTGAGTTTGGACAAAAATCAAGTTTGACTTGATTAGGGAAACGAAGACAAGAAGAATTCAACTCGAAGAAGAACTCTTGAAGACCAAGGAATGCCTTGGGAATACAATTGTAATTAGAGTTGTTTAAGTTATATAACTCATGTCGCTCGGTCAATTACGTATGCTTTATTTATTTTCATGTGATGATTATATGGATGTTAAAGCATTGTCATACATATGAATGTCATCTAGATTAGGTGTGCCTACACATGCATAATAATATGTCATGCATAATTGTCATATTATATTATTTTATTTTAATGTGATTAAAATAGGAAACAATTTCATAAATGGCCATTAAATAATGGATTTAGTTTTTATGAGTAAAAACTTGGTAATATCCATTAATTAACTAATCAACAAATTAAAGAGTTTAATTAAAAAGATTAATTAGGTTCTTATCATTAATTAAGATTAATTGGATTAATTAGTTAATTAAAATGAACCAAATAATGAGATTAGTTTTTAGGAGTAAAAACTTGGTAAATCTCATTAATAACTAATCTATATTAAAGTGTTTAATTAAAGTGATTAGTTAGATTCTTTGTATTAATTAAGATTAATTGGATTAATTACTTGATTAAAAAGAATCAAATAATGAGATTAGTTTTTAGGAGTAAAAACTTGGTAAGTCTCATTAATAACTAATCTATATATTAAAGTGTTTAATTAGATTAGTTAGGTCCATTTAATGTTATATTTAATTTGATTAAACATTAATGACATAATTGGACCAAATAATATGGTTTAGTTTTCATAGTTAAAACTTAGTAACTTCACATTTAATTTCTAGTTTATTTAAATAGTTTATGTAAATTAGAAATTGAAATAATAAATTATATTTTAAGAGTTAAAATTTAATAATTTATTATAACTAGTAAACTTAGATTTTATTTTAGCCGTAGAATTTAAATGAAGACTAGAAACATATAGTTTTAGAAACTCTTAGTTTAAAGAAAATCCTAAATTACAAATAGTGAGTGGGAGAGAGATATATGACATTATATCCCGCAGTCTCCATTGTTAGTTCAACACTGTGAGACTTGAGTGGCGCTTCGTGACGGGTTTGCTTTCGTCCTCCCTACGGATGGTGTCCATAAGAGTCAATACCAAGGTTGACTTCCTAACGGATAGGTTTTCAGAATGTATTTTGGGATTGACCTAGCCTACCTAGGCACTTTTAAGTTAAGTTCATGAATTCTGAAACGATGGGTCATACTCATGAGGGACTTAATTAAATTGTTAATTTATTGTCCTGACTAAATCAGAGCGATGATTGGATAATATAAGAATAAAGAGTTATTCTGGTGTATTATCCGATTGAGAATGTCTCGATCTAACATGCAAGGATTTGACCTAGCCTACCTAGGCACTTACTTGTGGTATGTTGGATTATCGCGGCATAGTAGCTAATTTTAGGGATTTTTTAGTTCATTAAAATATGCTCATGCATCATGTTTAATTTTATGCCGAACTATAGCATTTGATATGAATGTATGAAATGAATGATATCAATTTAGATTTATGTCTTTAAATATTAGCGTTATCTTCTGCATTATTATTTCCTCGCAAACGAAACATTAACCGGGATAACTTTATTAAGTGGAACATGGTCTGCAAAGACCTTAAATCTGCGCTTATGGAGGAATGTCCTCCAGAGTCTGTAACCAACGCATGACCAAGTTACCAAAGATAAGACTAGCGAAGCAAATGTTGCTGAGCCATCCACTTCTGGTTTCAAGAAGAGGAAGAGGTCTACTGGTAAAGTAAAGGCTAAGTAAAAAATAAAGAGCAACACGATTGACTAAGCAAAGGAAAAATGTTTCCATTGCAAAGAGGTTAGTCATTAGAAGAGGAACTGTCTACAGTACCTCGAGCAGCTCTCCAATAAGAAGAAAGTGAAAAGTAAATCAGATTTACTTTTTATTAAATTTTGTTTAGTGGAAGATGATTCTTCACCTTGAATAGTAGATTCAGGGGCACTAACTAATTTTGTTCTTCTTTACATTGCAATGATTATTGGCAAAAGCTGGAGGAGGGGTCTTTCACTATGCACGTTGGAACAGGGGATGTCGTTCCAAGCACGAGCAGTGGAAGTAGTTAGACTACAAATAATTATTCATTTTCTTTTATTGAACAATATATGTTTCATTCCTGGATTTACAAGGAATTTGATTTCTGTATCTAGATTACATGAAAAAGTTTCATAAAGTTTTTTAAATGATAAATCAATTATCATTTTAAGAAATGAAATGAATGATTGTTCTGAAATAAATGAAAATGACTTGTATGTTTTAAGACCGTTAATGCATACAACACTGCTTAATACTGAATTGTTTAAAGTTGAAAAACCTAAAACAAAGCGACAAAAGATTTCTCCAGTTGATGACACGTATCTGTGGCATCTAAGACTTGGACATATAAACCTTGATAAGATAAAAAGACTAGTAAAAAACGGATCTTTAAGTCAGTTAGAGATCGGTACCTTACCTGTCTGTGAATCTTGTCTGGAGGGTAAGATGACCAAGAGACTTTTTATAAGAAAAAGGATTAGAGCCACACAACCACTTGAGCTTATACATTCAGACGTCTGCGGACCAATGAATGTTAGAGCTAGAGGTGGTTATGAGTATTATGTCACATTTATTGACGACTACTCTAGATACGCGTATGTTTACCTAATGCAATAAGTCGGAAACTTTTGAAAGGTTCAAAGAATTCCGAGCTGAAGTTGAAAATCAATTAGGCAAAACAATCAAATCACTACGATTGGATCGTAGGGGTGAGCATCTCGACCAAAAGTTTTGAAGATTATATGGTTGACCATGGGATAGTATCTCGACTCACAACTCCAGGTACACCATAGCAAAATGGTGTTGCGGAGAGGAAAAATAGGACCCTGATGGAAATGGTGAGATCTATAATTAGTTTCTCATCATTACCATATTCCTTTTGGGGATATGCACTACAAACAGTGACTTACATAATGAATGTAGTTCCATTCAAGTCTGTTCCTAAGACTCCCCTAGAGTTGTGGAATGGTCGTAAAGCTAGTTTGCGACATTTTCGCATATGAGGATATCCAGTACATGTACTGAAGAATAGGAGTGGAAAGCTAGAACCTCGTTCACAAGTATGTTTATTTGTAGGGTACCCAAAGGAAACACGAGGTGGATTCTTTTAAAATCCACAAAAAAACAAAGTGTTTGTATATACAAATGTAACGTTTCTTGAGGAGGATTATATTAGAAATCATAAACCTCGTAGTAAGATTGTGTTAAAGGATCTAGAACCTGGTACGACCAGTGCTCAGTCAACAAGAGTTGTAGACGATGTTATAATTCCACAAACATCTGATACTCAGATAATTCCTAGTCAGGATACACTACCACCGAGGCGTAGTGGATGGGTTGTTCGACAACCTGATCACTACTTAGGCATTGGAGAGGCACAGAGTGTCGTTTCTAATGATAGTGTAGATTATCCATTGACATTTAGACATGCAATGGAAGATTCTGACAAAGAGGAATGACTTAAAGCCATGAATTTCGAGATGGAGTCCATATACTCCAACTCAGTCTGGGAACTTATAGACTTACCAGATGGAATAAAACCTATAAGATGTAAGTGGATCTACAAGCGTAAGAGAGGAGTAGATGGGAAGGTAGAGACCTTCAAGGCAAGGCTAGTGGCTAAGGGTTACACCCAAAAGGAAGGCATTGATTATAATGAAACCTTCTCGCCAGTAGCTATGTTTAAGTCTATCAGGATACTCTTATCCATAGCTGCCTATTTCAATTACGAAATCTGACAAATGGACATCAAGACTGCATTCTTAAAAGACAATCAAGACGAGAGCATCTATATGATGCAACCAGAGGGATTCGTATACCAAGATCAAAAGAAAAAGGTTTGCAAACTACAAAGGTCCATTTATAGACTTAAGCAGTTGTCTTGATCTTGGAACATTAGGTTTGATACTGCGATCAAAACCTATGGCTTAGAGCAGAACGTTGATAAGCCTTGTGTACACAAGCGCATCATTGATAAGAAAGTAGTTTTCCTGGTCCTTTACGTAGATGATATCCTACTCATTGGGAATGACGTAGGAACATTGTCGGAGGTAAAGGATTGACTTGCTAACCAATTCCAAATGAAAGATTTGGGAGAGGCAAGTTATGTTCTTGGGATCCAATTGATAAGGGATCGTAAGAACAAACTGTTAGCGTTGTCTCAAGCATCGTATATCGACAAGATACTTGTGCGATTCTCCATGCAGAACTCTAAGAAATGTAGTTTACCTTCAAGACATGGAGTTCACTTGTCTAAGGAAAAGTGTCCTAAGACACCTCAAGAAATTGAGGATATGAGATGGATTCCCTATGCGTCTGTAGTAGGCTGTCTTATGTATGCTATGCTATGCACAAGACCCGACATCTGCTTCGCAGTGGGAGTAGCTAGTAGATATCAGTTCAACCCAGGATTTGATCATTGGGTTGCTGTTAAGCATATTCTCAAGTATCTTCAGAGAACGGGAAACTATATGCTTGTATATTCCCATCCGAATTTGATTCCATTAGGATATACAGATTCTGACTTTCAGTCAGACAAGGATTTAAGGAAATCCATGTTTGGGTCAGTATTCACCCTTGGTGGTGGAGCCATAATTTGGAGGAGTATCAAGCAATCTTGCATTGCTGATTCCACCATGGAAGCCGAGTATGTAGCAGCTTATGAAGCAGCTAAAGAGGCTGTTTGGCTCCGAAAGTTCTTGAGTGATCTGAAAGTTGTTCCAGATATGGATAGGCCCATGACACTTTATTGTGATAATAGTGGAGCTGTAGCCAATTCCAAAGAACCAAGAAGCCACAAAAGAGGGAAGCATATAGAGAGAAAATCTCATCTCATCAGAGAGATAATGCAGCAAGGAGACGTTGACAAAGACCTTGACGGCTAAAGTGCTTGAAGGTCACCAAGAGGGTCTAGGATTACGAGACATGTCCCAACTGCTTTAGTGCAAGTGGGAGATTGTTGGGATTTATGCCCTAAAGCTTGTAATTGACCTCCATCTCTTGCCGTGACGTGCCCACACATACGTTGTCAGACCGTGGGTCATAGCTCGGAAGATCTGGTGGTAGATCGAGGAATCAGTAAAAGGAAAATTAAGAAAAAAGTATGTAGTTCCTAATTGAAAAAGGTTTTCAATATAAGAAAAAATTTTGAAACCCAATTCCGCATGTTATACAATAATCAAAATCTTTTCTAAAACTCCCTTCACATATATGATGAGATCATATAAGACTGGGCCACGATTTATATGAATCTCTCACCAAGATCCGTTAGTAGATGAGATTCATATATAATCAATAAACAATGGCTATTTATAGGTAATCTTAATCCTAAGTGTCTTATCGACTCCTTCAGGTTGGATCGTGGCTTTTGATTTACCATGAGTGAGGTTGATGTGAATCTCGACCAATACTTTCGTATCTTGAAGTTACGGTTTGACTTGTGGCTGGAAAAGTTTGAACACAATAGTGAAATCCACTCCTTCTTGATTGAAGTAGATGAGTAGTTCCCTTAAGGGTTGATTCGGTGCTTGAACGATTATGAGCGCTCTCCTTCTTCCATGAGGAAGACATGATTTAATTGTTCATTAGAGAATCAATGGTACTTAAAGGAAAAGATATTTCTAGAGGGATATAACGGACTTTATGACCCAGCTCTAATTATGAACTATTTGTGGAGGATCACACTATATGCAATTAGCTATATCAATAGACACTGAGACTTCAGATTGTATAAACATGTCTACAGTTCTGAGAGTGCAACCTCGGGTTTTTAATGGAATAACTCCGAGGTTAATAATCGTGAAATATTAATTAAAGAGTTTTGAGTAATATTACTAAGTATTATTGGAGCTCAAAACTGTGGGTCTATTAAGTCTCCTTGCTAGTCTTTATGGTTGTTGGTAACGAGAGTCACGGTACATTAATTGGATGGTCCAATTAATAGTGTTATGAAAGTAATGTGATTTAAATAAAAGAGAATAATTAAATAATGTGATTATTTAATTAAATAAATATTTTAATAGAAATTATTAATTATTAATTCTATTTATTAAATATGAGGTCATATGATTAAATAATGACTAGGATAAAAGAATTAAAATAATTATATTATTTTAATAGTCCTAAAAGTCAAAGGTTAAAGTCTTTAGAAGATCAAAAATAAAAAGGATTGGGAATTCTATTTTGACTTGATCAAACTAAAACCCTAAAGAGCTACTATATAAGAGTTTTATAGTTATAAAAAATTAACTTAACACATAAGTGAAAAAGAAAGAGAGTTCGGCCACCAAAGAGAGAAAAAAAGAGAAAATATTTTTTCTAACTCTCCCCTCTTTTGCAGGATTCGGCCGGCCCTTAGGGAGAAGAAACTCTCCATCCGTTCTTTTCACGTAACCTTCATCTCTTGCCGTGACGTGCCCACACACGTGTTGTCAAACTGAAGGTTATAGCTCGGAAGATCTAGTGGTAGATCGAGGAATCAGAAAAAGAAAATCAAGAAAAATGTATGTAGTTTCATGGAATCTTTTTCTGCGTATATACAAGAACTCGTTACTGATTGAAAAATAGTTTTTCAATTAAAAGAAAATTTTTGAAACCTAATGTCGCATGTTATACGATAATCAAACGTTTTTTAAAACTCCCTTTAAGTGTGTTGTTGATTAGATAATCCAGCAAAAAAGTCATCCAGGTCCTGTCGACGCTTATCAGGACGACTTCTTCATTATTAGCCCGGACAGCTGGCCATTATAGGTAGACAAATGGTATGCTTTTGGGCTTGACTGTTTAAATGGTTGAGCCAAGATTTACCAAGGCGTCTGCGTGTGCATTTTCTAATCTCGATACCTGTTCATGTTCGAAGTGCTCGAATGTCGAGCGGAGCTGTGTAGCTATGGCCAAATAAGCGATCATATTTGGGTCTTTGATTTGTATGATCCGTCGAGCTATCTGGTTATCAGTTAGGAATCAGACTTCACTGTTATTTGCTTAACATTCATACTCTTAGTGAGTGTGAGCCTGGCTATAAGTGTTTTGTATTTGACTTCATTATTTGTGGCCTTGAAGCCGCACCGGATCAATTGCGTGATGATGTCGTTTTCAGGTGACTAAAGTATTAAGCCTAATTCGCTCCCTTGAGAATTACTGGATCCGTCGACTGAAAGGGTCCAGGTATACGTCAACCCCTCTATTAGGGAAAGTAACTCTTCTTCAGCTAGTGGAAGAGTGCTTGGATTGAAGTTTGTGACAAAAACTGCTAAAACCTAGGACTTGATAGCGGTCCGAGGTCGATAAGATATATCATGCTCACTGAGTTCTACTACTCATTTGTTAGTCAACCAGAGAGCTCGGGCTTATGGAGTACGTTCTTCATCGGGAATTTTGTGAGTACTACTATGGGATGGCATTGAAAATACAGTCGTAGCTTCATGGCGGCTGATGTCAGTGCTAGGGCTAGTTTCTCCATTTGATTGTACCGCTTTTTTGCATCTAGCAGGGATTTGCTAATATAGTATACTTAGCTATTTTTGCTTGACTTCTCATATTAGTATCACACTGATAGTTGTCTCTGATACTGCCAAGTAGATGTAAAGCGTTTCCCCATTGTTTGGCTTAGAGAGCAATAACGGGCTCGACAAATAAATTTTCAACTGTTGTGGAACAGTTTCACACTTCTCTATCCACTCAAAGTTTTTGTTCTTCCTTAGAGTGTTAAAGAAATGGTAACACATTTCTGAGGATTTCGAGATGAAATGGTTGAGCGCCGCTACTCGACCAGTGAGTTTTTAAACTTCTTTCACTGATAGAGAGGAAGAGATCCCCATGATCGACTGGGTTTGTTTTAGATTGGCTTCAATTCCTCAGTGTATGACCAAATAACCTAAGAATTTTCCTGACGACACTCCGAATGAAAACTCAGTAGGGTTAAGCTTCATGTCGTATTTTTGAAGGAGGTTGAATGATTGTTGTAAATGTTCCAGATGTCGTTCGGCTTGGAGAGATTTGACGAGCATGTCATCGATATAAACCTTCATTGTCGAGCCGAGCATTTCTTTGAACATCTTGTTAACCAGCCGTTGATAAGTTGTCCCGGCATTTTTGAGTCCAAACGACATTACTTTGTAGCAGAAGATACCACGCTCGGTTACGAAGGCTATTTTCTCTTGATCGTCTAGGTGCATCAAAATTTGGTTGTACCTTGAGAAAATATCAATGAAGCTGAGTAGTTAGTGCCCTGCCATAGCATCTACCAACATGTCGATGCGAGGTAGAGGGAATGAATCCTTAAGACAGGCTTTGTTGAGGTATGTTAAGTCGATACAGACCCTTCATTTTTCGTTCTTCCTTCGCACGACTACGACATTTGCTAACCAATCTGATAGTGGACTTCCCTTACATAACCGATGTCGATAAGTTTCTGTATTTCTTCATTGATCACCTTGTTCCGTTCAGGGGAAAAGTTTCTTCGCTTCTGTTTTACTGGTTTGACATCAAGGTCGACTTGGAGCTCATGGACCATAATGTTGGGGTCGATGCTTGTCATGTCAGCGTGTGACCATGCGAAGCAGTCATAGTGTCGAGTTAAGAACTCAATCAGTCAAGCTCTGATATCTGGTTTGAGAAGTGACCCAATCTGGACTTTATACTTGGGGTAATCTGGATGGATTTGAACTTCGTCGAGCTCTTCTATATTTAGATTATATTGTTCAAGCCCAGGGGTCAACTGCTGTCATTATTATAATGTCGATGGTTTGCTGTTCAAGGTGTTTGTGTAACACTCCCTTAAAACTCATTGTTCCACTTAGGAAACGAAGTGTTTGGTGGTATTGCTCTCATTTCATGTATCCATGGTCGACCTATGATATTGTTGTATGCTGAAGTGCAGTCGAGCACCATGAACTTGGTGTTGAAATTCATACCTTCTACGTAGACTAGGAAAGTGATCTCCCCTATGGTGTTTTTGTGTTCCCCACTGAATCCGACTAGTACGATAGAGAGTCACACTATGTTTGATTTGTCGATCTACATCTCCCGTAGATCTTCGAGGAACAACACATTGGTTGAGCTCACGTTATCTATTAGGATACGCTTTATCAAGTAATTAGCAACATGTAGGGAAATCACGAGTGCGTCGTGATATGGGTTGAGCAGTTATATGCTCGTTATTGTTGAAACTGATGGTTTGGTCGAATACAAGGTCGACTGTTCCCGTCGGATGGACTTCAGGGTTGTCAGATTGTCAAGTGTGGCGCTTGGCCGCCGAATGGGAGACTCCGCTGATCTCTGATCCCCCAATGATGACATTCACATTTCTCGCGTGCGAGGTGGTTCTGGTGGAGATGTGTCATGTTTCTGCTAACACTCATCGCATCGAGCCAAAGTATTTTTACCTTTATCTGTAAGGTACTCTTTCAAATGCCCTCTTTTCAGGAGTTCGATGACTTCAAATTTGAGGGTGATGCAGTCTTCGATTCGGTGTCCATGATACCTATGGAAATTGCACCATTTGGTCGAGTCCCTCTTATCTGCTGGACTCGACATCTTGCCATACCATTTTACTGAGCTGCCTAGGTTCTTTATCACGGCGACGACTTCGACAGGCGTGAAGCTCAGGTTATATTCAGGGACTCTAGTCCTCAACTTCTATGGTTATCTAAGTTGTCTGTCGCATGGGGTGCGGTTATCGCATGACCTCTCATTCCTACGACCTCCTATAGGATAGGGCTCTGGTCTGTGATCTACTGACTCCGTTTGACACGTTGGTTGCATCGATCGTCATTTTTATTGTGCTTCGATGGAGTGTAGTTGACTTCGTCTTCTTCCCACTTAATTTGAGCCCAAGCTTTAGCGATGACGTCTTCCATTGTCTTGCAAGGATACTTTGTCAGCTCTTTATAGAGGTCGGAGTCGTGGATAAGCCCTTTTCTGAAAGCAAAAATAGTTATGGCTTGATTGCAGTTGGGGATCGACACTTTTTCCTTGTTGAATCAACCGTCGAAATACTGTAGCAATTCCCCTTGACGCTGACTAATTGTGTATAGGTCATCTAACTGCTTTTCCAGCTTGCGAATGCTTGCAAACTGCTCGAGAAATATGTCGTTAAGCTGAGCAAATAAGGCTATCGAGTTATTCGGCAGATTAGTGTACCATTATAGAGCTGGTCCCATGAGGCTCGAGCCGAATCTTTTACATATGCAGGCTTCGCGCTGATCTCTTGGTATGGCTGCCATAAACATACGTTGTTGGTACTAAGCAATATGGTCGTCGGGATCTATCATACCGTCGTAGTGTTTCATGCTAGGAAAATTGAACTTCCTCGACATCTCTACGATAGCAATGGCGTCGACAAACGATGAGTACGCGAAGCTGTTAATTGTACTTTTCTTGATTGGTGCCGGCATTCCAGGATTACGTTGAATCAATGCTTTCATTTCTGCAAACCTCTAGGCCAACTCGGGGTTAATCAGTGTAGAGGTCGTGCCTAACATACCTGTCGATGACGGGGTCGGTAAGGCAAGTAGAGCATCTATCATAGTCGGCGCTGGCTGTGTAGTGGCCTCCGCATTAGCTGGTTGGACCTGCGTCGGCCCAAAGGGTGTTGGGTTAACAGTCGGAGCTACAGTCGACTCCGTTGGCAGTTGTCCTGCTAGGTTGATCGTAGGTGGTTCTTGTGCTAGGCCGCCTTTAGGAGTCTCTGGGTTCGAATCACTTACGGTACATCCAAGCTCGAAGATTGGGTATCGAGCACTGGAAGTTAGCGTTGCAAGTGTCACTTGCCCTAGAGTTGATGTCGAGTCGGCGTTGATTTCATATCGGACTTGTTTGAACCCGGGCGATGGTGTGGTAGTCGTCATCAGCGACTCCACTTTGGTATGGAGTTCCTTATTCTCAACACGCACGACTTTGTTTCCTGCTTCCAGGATTTGGAGCCGTTCAGAGGTCTCGCTCACTTGGGCTACGAGCAGTGCAAGCTGAGCCTCGAGAGTTGCGTGGTTTGATTAGCCGACCATGTTGTCTTAATGTTTATCCGTATTCTGCTGCTATGAAGCTGTCGGCCCCATGGTGGATGCCAAATTGTAGATGCTAGGATCTACTGGTAGGATCCGGGACCTACGGTCAGGTTAATATGGGCCTACAACCTGCAAAATATGACCAATAAGGTTAAACTCTCTAGGACACCGGAGTGGTGCTAGCCAAATAGTCTCCAACACCCAAGTTAGGAGATTAATTCGAGTTAAAAAAAATGACAATAAAAGAGTACTACCTGGAATAGCCTGAGTGTCGAGCGTAATTGTGGATACGTCGAGCATAGCGTACTTGTTGACGGGGCATCTATTTAATATCAGAAGGTACTGACTGTCAAGACTGTCGAGCGCAGTACTAAGGATTTGGGGTCGACAATGTTAAGGGATGGCTGGCTCGTATTGAGTATAGTGACAGCTCTTTAGTGTAATGTGTGTGACCCTAGCTTATGAAGCTTGGGTTAATATTTATAGGGTATAGGTAGTGATCGTTAAAAGCGGTCGAAAGGATCGTGCTCCAAGATATCAGGAATTCTTGATATCTCGGGTTAGTTGAGTCGTCATGGATTTTGATCCACACTTGGTCAAAGCTGACTCAGTCCATGTATGTGCGACTGATGGGCCTCAAAGGCAATTGGGCCTGCTTTTATGTTTTGCTTAATAAATTGGATTGTACTTTATTTATTTTAGGCCAGTATTCAGGTTTAAACCTTGTGGGCTATTTTTTACCACTACAACCACTATGTTGACTCACGACAGTTTTAACATTACAATAAAAATAATCAAAATGCACTTAAAAGTAAATATGGCCACGATTTGGTTCAAACCGAACAGTTCAGTTCCTAACTGGAATTGGATGGTCCGGTTAGGAATCAGGATCAGGCGGTCCCGGTTCTAGAATCGACGGGAATCAGAACCAATTATCCAAATTTAAGGAAAAAAAATGAACAAATTAATAATAATATAGCCGTTGGGGCCTTATATGGCCCAACAACCACATTGCTGTTGAGCCAATATTTTTTAAAAAAAAAATAGTAAAAAAAAAAAAACAAATTCAAAACTGGAACTAGTACCCCACAGTTCTAATTTCGAAGTAGGGGAACCAAAACTGTTACTTCCAGAATAGAAACCGGCGGTTCCGGAACTATAGTCATTCCTAGTTATAAAGGATGATGTAAGTTCCTGTACCATAGGCATGGCCAAATGACCTAAACTGACAGTTCCGGTTTTGGAACCGTCGGTTCCGGTTCATTTTTTTGACCAACCAGAACCGAGACCGTGGAGGTCCCGCTCCCGGTTGGAACCGGGGAGGAACCGTCGGTTCCGATTCCTCCCCGATTTTTTAGAACCGGCTGATCAATCGCCGGTTCCAAACCGGTCCGAAACCGAAAAAATAAAAAACATAAAAATTTATAAATAAATTAATAAAAAATTTTAAATATATAAATAATAGGATTCATTTGTTTAGCAATAAATTTATTACGATAATAATAATATTATAAAACTATAAAATTAAAAAGAAATTTAAATATAGGGCGAATTGCACTAGGTTACCCTAAGTTTATTCATAATTACACGCATAATGTCAGTTTACTGTTTATTACACTCAAGTACCCTTGACCACGTTGACCACCGTTAACTGAACAGTACACTTAACGGTTCAAGGGTAAAATGGTCTTTTATGTGTGAATTTTTTAAAAAAAATTAAAAAACCACCAACCAATAAGAATACGCCACATTATTTGTAAATTAATTTTTAAAAAAATGAAAAAATAGAAAAAACCTATCATAATGGAAGAGGTCCCTTCAATTGAAAAAAAAAAAAAGGTTTTATAGTCTTACCTTATAAAAATAAAAAATAAAAAAAAGTTTTAGAAGAGGAGATCTGGAGTTCAAAAAGAAAAAAGAAAAAATCTCCATCGCACATGGAGCTTCTCCATCTGCGATGGAAAGGGTCTTCTCCATCACGCAGATGGAGAAGCTTCATCTGCGCGATGGTTCGTCTACCCGCCGAACTCGATGCTAACAAACCTTCGTGATTGTTCCCTAGCCATCAAAACAAACAAAAAAACTACCTCCAGCAAATCTGTTCCAATGTTTTTTTTCTTTTTTTTGGCAAATTTGATTGGGGTTTTGGGTTGTGGGAATGGAAATATGAGGTAGAAGCGAAGAGGATTCAACTGTGAGAGAAGAAAGTAGTTGGGTTCAGACAGTGAAAGGTGGATGAAGAGAGCATTTGTTATTGTTGCATTTTTTATGTGAAATAAATTTGTTTTGGTTTTGTTAAGCGTTAAGACATCCAGTTGAAATGAAAGTGGGGGATTGGGGTTTTAAGGTGGAGTTTGAAGTAGAAGTTGGGCAAATTGTGAAGAGTCTCCACAATTTGTCTTCGAAGACGAACCCGTTTTTGGGTTCGTCTTCAATCTGAGCAGATTTCAGCAATTTTTTTTCTCTAATCTCTAACTGTTTTTTTTTTTTTTTTTGAGAACTGGTTTCTAATTTTTCGGTGGTTGGTTGATTTATTGTGTTTTTGGTTGTGGATTGATTGTATTTTTTCTTATAGATGGTTTTGAATTGAGGGAGATTGAATAAATTTGAATGTGGAAGATGATGGGTTGAATGATGGAGATGGAGATACAGCTGGAGATTGTATTGAATAATTTATTACTTTTAATAATTAATATTATTTTTTAATAGGGATAGTTTAGTCATTTTATATAAGATTTTTGGTCAACTATTAATTTTAACGAAGCCAACTAATTGTAGGGTATTTAAGTGTAATAAATGATAAACTGATATTATATATGTAATTATGGATAAACTTAAGGCATCTCAGTGCAATTCACCCTTAAATATATAAATAAGAAATTAGTTCATTAGGGCATATACTTAATTTAAATTAAGATAAAATATGACTATATGAGACATATTTATTTTTTTTAATTTTTTTAATATATGATATGAGATATGATGTAGATAAGAATTATTTTAAAGAGATGAAGAACGGTAATTTTGTAAAAATTGTATTTTATAAAATTACCCTTCTTCATCTCTTTAAAATATCTCTTCTCTACATCATCTCACATATATGATATATCTCATATATATAAAAAAAAAAAATTAAAAAGTGGGTATTGAATTGCAATAAAATAACGATAAAATTGAAATAAAATTATGATAATATCATAAAATTATAAAATTAAATAAATAAATAAGAAATTAGGGCTTGCACTTAATTTTACCTCAATTAAGATGCCTATGTATCCTCTAGGAGGAATCAAAGCCCATGTAGTTCTTTTACCTGTTATATTCCAGAGGTGATCAATCGTCGCTTGTTCCTTCGGTAGCCGTTGTATCGTTGTTGGTGTCGAAGACGTCATTGTCGTCGGACAACATATCCAATTCTTGCTACCGGTATGAGACTTTGGTTCAGTCGTCAACACAGACCTGCATCTGTATTGAGTCAGGAACTGAGCAATGGCCGTCTCTCGTCGAGAACATTACCATCTACACTAAATTCCTGTTCGACTGCCACGGTCAAGATAGGGGTTCCAAAAACTTGCTTGACAATGAGGGCCGAAATTGGAAAGTTAGTTTCGTGCTCCTTCCATCAATGTAGGATGTTAAAATCTTCGCAGTCCAAAAACTCAAAAGAGGTATTTATGTAAAGATCAACCTCTGAAACATAGGTTGATGAAAACGAAGAACTCCCTTGTGCCCTTGATTTTTTGGACAACACGCTTGACCCTAACTTCCTTAATGAGAGAAAGCGAGAACGAGAATGACTACCAGTACTACCACTTCCGCTTACATTCGGTTATTGAACATTAATGTTCAGTGAGGGACCGTATACGTAACGGTATTCATTATACATTGAATAAAATAATTGCCTAATATTATGTGTAGCTCTAGAGATTAATAATAAAGTGTTAAATATTAATATAAACTATCAAATTTACACCTAAGGTTAAAAACTGAATCGACAGTATAAATCGAAGGAATGTCCCAATAATAATTTAACCATTTATTTCTCATTGCACAAACACATGCAGTTAGTTCTGATACTTGTGCATATTCATTAAGTGCATCTACAATATTAATAGCTTCACATAAAAATAAAGGGCTAATTGCAATAAAATACCCTGACGTTTGGCTATATTGCAATAAAATCGTTAGTTTAGCCTTAATTGCACATCAGTACCCTACCGTCAGTTGACCTAGTCAAACTTAACGGTTTAACTTTGACTTATAGGCGAAATGACAAAACTACCCCTAGTTAAAAAATTAAATTAAACAAAAATTAAAAAAATGAAAAAAAAAAACTATTTTTTTTTTCAAAATAGATCTCCACCATCCATCAACATTGATTGATGGTGGAGATAACATTTCCAAAAAAACAAATGTTAAAAAGTTAAAAAATGTATTTTATAATGAATTTTTTTTTTTTAGTGTTTTTGGGGTTCTTGGTGGAGATCCAACCACCAAGAACTTACCCAAAAAAAAAAAAATTGGTTTGGTTGTTTGTAGATCTGCTCTATCAACGGGAGCATATCTGCTCCCGTTGATGGAGCAAATCTGCAAACAAACCAATTTTTTTTTTTTTTGCGACGGAGCTGCTCCCTCGCTGGCGACGGAGTAGCTCCATCGCAGGCGACGGAGCAACTGCTCTATCAACGGGAGGAGATCTGCTCCCGTTGATGGAGAAAATCTTGCTGAAATTTTTTTTTTTTTTTTTGGGTTGTGTTCTTGGTGGAGATTCAGATCTCCACGCCAAGAACACTAAAAATATAAATATTTTTTTATTTTTTTATTTTAATTTTAAGTTTTTTAAATTTTTTTGTCAATATAATCTCCACCGTCCATCAATTTTGATGGACGGTGGAGATTCATTTAACTTTTTTTATAATTTATATTTTTTAAGACTTAATTACACTATACCTCCCTGAGGTTTGACTAATTATATTCGGAATCAAAGTTTGCATTAATGGATACTAACCTCCCCTCACGTTAACGTTGACCGTCAAAATAACCGTTGACTTTTTTAAAAAATTTTAAATGACCAAAATACCCCTATCAATTTATATTATCAATTTTTTACTATTCATTAAAAAAAATTAATGGTGAGATCCAGATTGGATCTCCACCATTCATCATTGATGATGAACGGTGGAGATCCAATCTGGATCTCCACCAAGAAAAAAAATTTGAATGTTCATCGATCCCTTCTGGGTTTGAAGATCGAACCCAGAAGGGTTCGCTCGAACCCTTTTGGGTTCGATCTTCGAACCCAGAAGGGTTCGAATCGAACCCTCTGGGTTCGTGGAACCTAGAGGGTTCGAAGATCGAACCCTCTGGGTTCGATGAATCTCGAACCCAGAAGGGTTCGAATCGAACCCTCTGGGTCTGGGTTCCACGAACCCAGAGGGTTCGATTCGAACCCTTCTAGGTTCGATCTCGAACCCAGAGGGTTCGTAGGGTTCGAGATCGAACCTAGAAGGGTTCGATATTTGAACCCAGAAGGGTTCGAATCGAACCCTCTGGGTTCGAGATCGAACCCAGAGAGTTCGTTCTTCGAACCTATAAGGGTTCGATCTTCGAACCCTCTAGGTTCCACGAACCCAAAGGGCTCGATTCGAACCCTTCTGGGTTTGAGATTCATCGAACCCAGAAGGGTTCGTTCTTCGAACCCTTCTGGGTACGAGATCGAACCCAGAGGGTTCGTTCTTCGAACCCTTCTGGGTTCGAAGATTGAACCCAGAAGGTTTCGACCCACGAACCCTCTGGGTTCCAGTAACCTAGAGGGTTCGATTCGAACCCTTCTGGGTTCGAAGATCGAACCCAGAAGGGTTCGATCACGAACCCTTCGGGTTCGATCTTCGAACCCTTCTGGGTTCGATCTTCGAACCCTCTGGGTTCGATGAACATTCAAAAAAATTTTTTTTTTTTTTTTTTTTTTGTTTTGCTTGGTGGAGATCCAGATTGGATCTCCACCGTTCATCATTGTTGATGGACGGTGGAGATCCAATCTAGATCTCACCATTAATTTTTTTAATGAATAGTAGAAAAATTGATAATATAAATTGACAAGGGTATTTTGGTCATTTAAAAAATTTAAAAAAAGTCAAAGGTTATTTTAACGGTGAACGTTAACGTTAGGAGAGGTTAGTGTCCATTAATGCAAACTTTGATTCCGAATGTAATTAGCCAAACCTTAGGGAGGTTGAGTGTAATTAACTCATTTTTTTTAATTTTTTAAAAATAAATTAAGGTTAAAATGACCAAAACACCCTTTGACTATCGGTTGACCGTCAACTCTAACGGTCAACCAATTAGTCAAGGGTATTAATATGCAATTAAGGCTAAACTCATGATTTTATTGCAATATAGCCAAACGTCAGGGTACTTTATTACAATTAGCCCAAAAATAAATGTGAAGTTGGATAATATATACCGAATAAATTATTAGTTACATCATGAAAAACTTTTAAAAGCATGCAAATTTTAGTACAAACATCCCAATAATGAGCATACAAATTATCGCTACTAACATTATACTGCATAAATCTAACTAATTCGCCGGCAATGGAGCTGCTCCGTCGCTGGCGAAGGAGCAGCTCCGTCGTTGGCGAAGCAGCAGCTCCATCGCAAAAAAAAAAAAAAATTTTGGTTTGTTTGCAAATTTGCTCCATCAATTAGAGCAGATCTGCTCCTGTTGATAGAGCAGATATTACTGAAATTTTTTTTTTTTTTTTTTGGGTTGTGTTCTTGGTGGAGATCCAATCTGGATCTCTACACCAAGAACACTAAAAATATAAACATTTTTTTTTTTTTTTTTTTATTTTAAGTTTTTTCAATTTTTTTTATTAATATAATCTCCACCGTCCATCAATTTTGATGGACGGTGGAAATTCATTTAACTTTTTTTTATAATTTATAACAATTTTTTAAATTTTTTAAAAATAAATTAAGGTTAAAATGACCAAAATACCCTTTGACTATCGGTTGACCGTCAACTCTAACGGTCAACCAGTTAGTCAATGATACTAACATGCAATTAAGGCTAAACTCATGATTTCATTGCAATATAGCCAAACGTCAGGGTACTTTATTGCAATTAGCCCAAAAATAAATGTGAAGTTGGATAATATATACCGAATAAATTATTAGTTGCATCATGAAAAACTTTTAAAAACATGCAAATTTTAGTACAAACATCCCAATAATGAGCATACAAATTAACGCTACTAACATTATACTGCATAAATCTAACTATTTCGCTGGCGATTGAGCTACTCCGTCGCTGGCGAAGGAGCAGCTCCATCACAACAAAAAAAAAAAAATTTGGTTTGTTTGCATATTTGCTCCATCAACGAGAGTAGATCTGCTCCCGTTGATAGAGCAGATATTACTGAAATTTTTTTTTTTTTTTTTGGGTTGTGTTCTTGGTGGAGATCCAATCTGGATCTCCACACCAAGAACACTAAAAATATAAATATTTTTTTTTTATTTTTGTATTTTAATTTTAAATTTTTTCAATTTTTTTGTCAATATAATCTCTACCGTCTTTCAATTTTAATAGACGGTGGAGATTTATTTAACTTTTTTTATAATTTATAACAATTTTTTTATTTTTAAAAATAAATTAAGGTTAAAATGACCAAAATGCCCTTTGACTATTGGTTGACCGTCAACTCTAACGGTCAACCAGTTAGTCAAGGGTACTAACATGCAATTAAGGCTAAACTCACGATTTCATTGCAATATAGCAAAACGTCAGGGTACTTTATTGCAATTAGCCCAAAAATAAATGTGAAGTTGGATAATATATGCCGGATAAAGCGTTAGTTGCATCATGAAAATCTTTTAAAAGCATGCAAATTTTAGTACAAACATCCCAATGATGAGCATACAAATTAACACTACTAACATTATGCTACATAAATCTAACTAATAATTCTCTATAGTCATAGCTTTCATAAAGCAATTTATATGTGGAGTTCCAACGAGTTGGAACATCACGGGAAAATCTAATTGGATGTTTCCCGTTAGATTTACAATACGTCAATACCTAACCCATTGTTTTATAGTGCTAGGATGTTTCCATAAATAGTATAGGGCATCCCTAATTGGTGTAATCCAGTCTTGAAGTGTTTGGAAACTATGTTGTACACATATATTTAAAACATGGAAAACACATATTTGATGAAAAAATCTGCCGCCAGAGTAAGGTTGACACAATTGAATTAATTGTGGAACGGCGACAGTATCGTTTGCAGTATTATCAAAACCAATTGCAAAAATTTTACTTTCAATACAGTATTCTTCAAAAATAATTTTCATTAATTTATAAATATTATCGGTAGTATGGGTATCGTCAAAAACTCTAAATGCAAGAATTCGTTTTTGTAACTCTCATGATTAGTCAACATAATGGCAAGTAAGTCCTAAGTATGAATGTTTTTGCCAATGATTGCTCCAAATATCGATACAAATAGACACACGACCCATATAATTTTGAAAATATCTAACTCATGCTTTTCTTTTCTTTTTTATAAATGTCACACATAGTAAGTTTTAATGTGGTCCTAGGTACTCTACATGCAGCGGGATTTAAAGCATTATGACAATATTTTAAAAAATCAGTTTTTTCGCCAAAACTAAAAGGAATATGTTCGGTTGCTACCATTCTTCCTAATTGTTTCCTATTATTTACATCATTATATTTAAATAAATGATGGTTAGGATATGTGTACATGAAAATTTGGTATTGTCCTCGGCTACGCTCATGCTGAGCTTCAACTACATGCTTGGTGTTGATGTGCTTCCTGTACGTCCCATACCCTCCGTATTTGTTCCACTTAAAATCTTTGTTGCAATAGTTGCAAGTCACCACAACTTCCCCTGATTCCTTCTCCACCCTCCTCATATGAACTTTAAAAAGTTCAGATTTGTACTTTGCCAAATCTGACAATAGCATTTGTACGCTTTCACTTGGGGGGGGGGAGGGGATTTCACGAGAGGGACCAAGGGGAGGGGGATGAGAATACTGAGGAGTAAAATTAAGAGAATGATCATTACCAAATATTACCTACTCAAATTATCTTTGTTGTAGGTATTCAGCAAAATTTGCATCGTTGAAATTTAATTTTGAGCCAGCGGCACAGCGACTCTGCACTTCTTTAGCATTTAAATCCAATACCTGCTCAATGTCTCTGCCTGAAACGGACCTTCTGGAAATGGATCTTCGGCCTCCGGAAGTAGACAGTCTTGACTGTAATGCCATTATAAATTTATAATGGTAAAGTATACAATTTAAATAAATAACGAAAATAATTGCAGTATTGAAAAACAAGAACAAGATATAGAGAATGAGAGAATTAGAGAAAAATTGAGAGAATAAGAGAAAATTTGAGAGAATGAGAGAAATATTAAGAGAATGAGAGAATGAGAATGAGAGAAAACGGTGTGAATGAATTGAAGAGGAATTGGGTTTATATAGTTTTTTGTGTTGGGGAGAAAAATAATATTTTTTTAAAATTTAGGGGTCAAAATATAATTTTTTAAGGGTCATTATTGTAATTTTACACCATGGTGCCGTTGGCCTAACGGCCAATGGCTCCATGGCAGTGTCAGTTGTCAGGCTGCTATCACTGGCAGCAGCCTGACATGTGGCCGACATTTTTTTATTTTAAAATTTTTTTTTTGTTTTTTAAAGTTTTAAAAATTGAAAAAAAAAAGATAAAAACTGCCCAAGAACCGGAACCGTTGGAACCAAACGGTTCCTTAAACTGCCGATTCCTAACCGGCAATTCCGATTCTTTGCTTAAGCCAATCGGAACCGGAATCTAAGGTCCCGGTCCTAGTTTCTAGTTCCGAAACTAGTTTTTAACTGAACCTTCAGTTTTGGTTAAAAACTGTCGGTTCAGTTTGAATCTCCAAGTGTGAGCAGAACCGAGGCTATAACTACGGTACCAAGTTTTGAAATGAAATATTTAAAAATTATGCTGACGTGATAGGTCAATCATGAAAGAAATGAAGAAATGCCAAACTGTATTATTGACCAAATGACTGTCATGTACCACTTTGACCGGTTTTAAATTAGTTTTAAATTAAATTTCCATTGTTTTGCAACAGTGTCAATTTCATGCCTATGTGGCTATATAGAGGCTTAATCAATATGCATTTTCCTTTGATATTACAACAAAAATTTGTTCCCTTTTGCCTTTTCCTTTTGTTCAGCTTTTTCGTTTATTTTCTAGTTATGATGATTCACACCAAAGTAGTAATAATATCATTATATCAATAATGTCAATAGAGGCTTAATCAAGTTCAAAAATAGAGAGTGCACATACTGACAAAAAGCTGCTTTGAGGATATTTGAGACGAAAGCAAATTCGTTGAAATTATATTTCTATTGATAAGAACAGGCGTCATTGTTACACATTCTGCACATGAAAATCAAGACCAAACCCTTAAGCACAGGACACATAACAAAACAACATATCCATCTTAAAAAGCGAAAAACTTGCAGTTTAACACCTTGCAAATCTTCTACACTTTAATGCTCCAGCAAATAAAAAATACAATAGTTTGTTTATAAGATGTGTTTAGGGATTCTATGGCTGCTTGAGAGAAAATAGAAAGAGGATGGTTTGGGAGAGAAAGTGGATGGTCTGAGAGTGTCTAGAGCTTTTCAACTAAATGACAAAATACTTTTAACCGTTAACTTTTTTGTTAAAAACTTTAAGGTACTGAGGATATAAATGTAAATATTCATATATATTCAATTAAAATATTTTAATTTATAATATCAATGAATCTCTACCCTTCATCATATGATGGAAGGTAGAGATCAGATATAAAATATTAAACAATTTAAAAAGAATATTTTTAATTTTAATTTTTTATGTATTTTTTAAAAAAAATATTTTGTATTATGATCTCTATTATCCATCTATGGAAATGAATGGTGAATATTCATCTTTTTTTTTTAATTTTTATAAAAAAATTTCTGCAATTTTTTTTTAAAAAAATATTGTGTTTATGATCTCTACTGTCCATCTATCCAACTTTTTTAAAATTTTAATTTTTAATTTTTTAAATATTTATATTTGATCTCTACTGTCCATTTAATTATGAGCAGTAAATATTCATTAATATTATAAATTAAAATATTTTAATTTAATATATAGATATTTACCTTTATACCCTTGGTGCCCTAAAGTTTTTAACATAAAATTAATGGTTAAATGTATTTTGGTAATTAAAACTGATAGTATGAGAAATATTGACAATAAAATAAAATTATGGGGGGATTTTAACGATAAATGAAATTAGTGAGAGATTCTGATTAATACACTAAATTAGAGGGGAAATTTAATAATATTCCTAATTGAAAAGTTAACGGTTAATGATATTTTAGTAATTAAATTGATGGTATATATGGGGAATTTTGGCTATAAAATGAAATTAATTGGAAAATTTTAGCCATAAATAAAACTAGAGGGGTGATTTTGATGAATACACCAAATTATAGGAGAGATTTAATAATATTCATTAAATTTGACTAATTGTTGACTAACAGAATGACTAAATTGATGGATTTTTGAAAAGTTAGGGACCACGCGAGCTAAAAATAAAAATATCTATAAAAAAATAATAATTCGAAAAAAGTTAGGAACCAAAATAATTTTTGCACTTTCTGTTTGATATTAAAATAGAGGCGGCAATTAGATTCAAATTGGTTGATCTTATTCGAATCTGAATCCGAATTTGGTCCCAAAAATCGAACAAAAAAAAAGTCCGAATCCAATTGCCTCCGATTTCAATTTTTGGATATGGACACTTAAATTACGGTGTAGATTTCGATAAATATGAATCCAAATCCGGTTGGAATCCGTTCTTGGTCAAAGTCCGATCCATAAAAATTCGAATCTAAAATATAGTTTGAAACATATTCGAAAGATCCAAATTCAAAAAAAAAACTGATATATTTTAAAATCTTACTTTTAAATTAAAAATAGGCATAAAATACTAAAAATTACTATAAAAAAAAAAAAAACCTTTTATGTGATTGAATATGAAAACATAATTTTTCAATATTAAAAGTGACATTAACATTTATGTATCCGTATATCAAATAATATTTTTTTTGGCAGCTTGAAATGGAGTACCTAGATGTTTGATCATATTACAACGAAACCGTAAGTTTAGCTGTAATTACATGTTAGTACCTTTGACTAAATGATTGACCGTTAGAGTTGATAGTCAACCAATAGTCAGAATGGTACTATGATCATTTTCGCCTTAGTTTTTTTTTTAAAAAATAAGATGAATCTCCACCGTCCATAAATCAATATGGATAGTGGAAATCATATTGATAATAATTTTTTTTTTTAAAAAAAAAGAACACTTAAAATAAGGAAAAAAAAGAAAAAAAATTGTTGGACGGAGATCCAAAATGAGATCCAATCTCCAGATTGGATCTCCACCATCTACCAGTATTAATGGACGGTAAAGATCCAAGGATCTCTATCCAACCAAGAACCAACAAGAAAAAAAAAGCAATTTTTTAGAACAAATTTGCTCCATCTGTGATGGAGCGCCATCCATCAATGGAGCATATATGCTCCATCAATCAATGGAGCATATTTGCACCAAACATTTTTTTTTTTTTTTTTTAGCTAATGATTGATGGACGTTGGAGATTCAAATTGGATCTCCACTTTTTTTTTTCTCTTTTTTTATTCTTTTTAAATTTTTTAATATTCTCTCTACTATCCATCGATCTTGATGGACGAAATAGATCCAATTAAAAAAATTAATTTTTTTAATTTTTAATTTTAATATTTAATGTTATTTTTCTATTTGTTAACTAGGGGTACTTGTGTCATTTAACGCAAAATTAATGGTCAAACCATTACTTTTAACTAAGTTAACTAACGATAGGGTACTAACGTGTAATTAAGGCTAAATTTATAGTTTTGTTGTAATATGACCAAAGGTCAAGGTACTCCATTGTAATTCGTCCTATTTTTTTCTTAACTATATAAAATAATATAATTTGAAAATAAATATAATCACCTTTTCTATTGATCTAACATACTTATTATATCTTCCATCAAAAAAAAAAAACATACTTATTACATATATCAATGAGTAATTTAATCTTAAATGTTGATTCTTTTCCCGACATCATTTAATATGTTCAAATTACATTTTTTTTTAAAAATAAGACTTACTTTTTATTTACATAATTGATAATTGATTTTTTTAAATGAGACTTAATTTTATTTACATAATTAACAATTGAATTAATTTATAAAAATAAACAGTTACCATAGTTCACATTTTACTACATGAAAATGGGTGACACACTAATGTAAAATAAGAATAAAAACTTTAATTCCAACAAATAAAATATAAAGCGATAAAAATGAGGGACAATTGCACAAGCTTCCCCGAGGTTAGTTAATATTGCACTCAGCGATAACTTTTACTATAATTGCACAAACATCCCCTAGAATCCGTTGACTAACGGGTGGACTAATTATTGACTAACTGATTCAAGGATGTGGTTATTGAATTATTTTTTTGGTTTGGTCAAATCACCATTCAAATGATCATTTTTCGGTTTAGGACCAGTCAAACTGCCTTTCAAATAGTTATTTAATAACTTTTGCAATAAAATAAAATAATAATTAAATAATTATCTGAAAGACAGTTTGATTATTTTTCAATTTAGGGTCAATCTGAGTGCAATATTATCTAAACTCGAGGGAATTTGTGCAATTTTTCCTAAAAATAATGATATTAATTTTTCAATAATCTCTATTTTAATAAAGTAATTAAATATTAATGTAATAGAATCCAATTGGAAATTATTTTTTTTTTAGAGTGCATCTTAAAATTATTAAAATCTTAATATTATTAAAAAAATTAAAAAACATTAAGAATCTTTTTTTTAAAAAAAAAAATTAAACCCGGTCCGAAACAAGCTCGGAATTGATTCCAAAAATATATTATTCGACCTGAAATTTGAAATTCAGAAATATACGTCTGATGCGGTTCGTTCGAATTGGAATTGATTTTCTTTTTTGAAAAAATGTGATCCAATATCGGTCTGATTTTTTCGGGATAAAGTCCGATCTGATTCAAAAAATCTGAATAAATGGTATTCTGATTCAAAATCCGCTTGCCACCACTATGTTGAAACAGTCAAACTTCTGGAAAAAATGTGTAGCTATATAGATAATGGGGATTCAAATTTCAGTAAATTACCCTATATTGTGCCTTGGGAGGTTGTGCATAAGATTGCGGGTATTCATGTTCATAAGGAAGCTAGTGATGATGACAGATGCATTTGGGGTTGTTTAAGCATAGAGACTTCATTGTAAAGTTAGCTTATATGGCTAAGCTGGGGATGAAAGATGGTAGTTCCTGGAAATAGAAGTTTATTTGGAAGCTTGATTTACCTCCGAAATTTCAATGTTTTTCGTGGACTTAGCTCATGGTAAAATTATTGCTAAAAGTACATATTTTTTTATTGGTTTTACTAGTGACCCCTCATAGTTTAATTTTTTTATGGTGTTATTGAAAGCGAATTTATATTTGGGAATTTAGTAAAATTGCCCAAAAATTAGTCAATAATTGTACAAACTACCCAAACTTCACTAATTTTTGCAACCTCTATCCAAAGTCTTTTTTTGGACAAAATTGCCCTTACTTTTACATTTGACCCACTGTATTCACGTTTTCACTTTACCATTTTTGGACCAAATTGTTTTTACTGTTGTTCATCTCAACTGTTGTTCATCACCGGAGCTGTTCGTCTTCTTCGTTTGTGTTCTGTGCTACTGTTCGTTCGTTCGTTTTCTTCATTTCGTCTTTGTTTGCACCGGAGCAGGTTCCACCGTAGTCGCGTTCTTCTTCGATTCCAGAGCGATTCAAAGTAAGGAAAAAATTTCTTTTTCTGATTATTTGTTTACAAATCATTGTTTTGATCATCGGGCCACGTCTGGCCGATGGTTTTGTTTTATCGGGCCATTGTGTCTAAGTGGCCCGATGAAATAAAACCATCGGCCAGCTGAGACCCGATGATTTTTTGATCGGGTCACAGCAACGAAATCGTCTCCTTCTTTCGTGGTAACATTCCACAGCGATTGAAAGTAAGGGAAAAATTTTGTTCATTGATTTTTCTTCTGATTTTTTGTTTAAAAATTTGTGTTTTGGGTATCGGGCCACGGCTGGCCGATGGTTTTGTTTCGTCGGGCCACTGTGTCTCAGTGGCCCGATGAAACTAAACCATCGGCTAGCTGAGACCCGATGAGTTTTTCATCGGGTCTCATCTGACCGATGGTTTAGTTTTATCGGGCCACTGTGACGAAACAAATCCATCGGCCAGCAGTGACCCGATGAAAAACTCATTGGGTCTCGGCTGGCCGATAGTTTTGTTTCATTGGGCCACTAAAACTCAGTGGCCCTGACAAAACTAAACTATCGGTTAGCTGTGACCCGATGAGTTTTTTATCGGGTTTCTGCTGGCCGATGGTTTTGTTTCATAGGACACAGTGGCCCGATGAAACTAAACCGTCGGCCAGCTGTGACCCGATGAAAAACTCATCGGGTCACAGCTGGCCGATGGTTTTGTTAACTCAGGTCTCAGTGGCCCGATAAAACAAAACCATCAGCCAGCCGTGGCCCGATGATTAAATTTCATCGGGCCACCGCGACCCGATGGTTTTGTTTCATGGTGGCACCGTGGCCCGATGAAACTAAACCATCAGCTAGCCTGCAACCATCACCATGAAACAAAACCAAATGAAATGAAATCATCGGGCCACTACGACCCGATGAAATGAAAGCATCGGGCCACTGCGACCCGATGAAATTAAATCATCGGGTCAGCCTGATTTGATGAAATAAAATTTAAATTTGTAAGCGTTATATTTTTTAGCTTGTTGATGAATTCGAAATTTTTTTTTATTGTAGGCTAATAATCAATGGCAAGTGACAAGTTGATTAAGACTATGAAAATTAAGGAAAAAAAAATTTTTCATGCCAAAATGACGACGTATTGTAAATGGGGTTGCATCGAATTGATTAAGAGTAAGCTGACAGAACGACAACAACAAAAAATAAGAGGAATGTGCTTTGGGCATTTTTTAAATGTTAATGAAATGTTCTTCATTGGTCAATTTTGTCATCACATTTTGTTGCGGGAGTGCCATGTGGAAAATGCTGAAAATGAAATGTGGTTTCTAATTGGTGGGAATAAAATACGGTTCAGTGCAAACGAGTTTTGTCTCGTGAGCGGTCTACGTCTTGGGGATACAGTCGTCCTTACTATAAAGGAAGATGATCCGTGTAGAATTCGCCAGAAATATTTTAAGGGAGCCAAAAAAGTGACTGGAACCAAATTACAAAGTTTGTTCGAACGTATGGAGGAAGAAAATGATGATGATGATGATGACATGATTAAATTAGCTTTGTTACTTATCTTAGAGATAACATTGCTTGGAAAGGACTTGAGACCTAAGGTCGAATATTGGGCAATGAAGTTAGTGGATAATTTAGAAGAATTCAATCGGTTCCCATGGGGTTCCTATATATATTCAAGGACATTCAATTCTTTATCGACTTGTTGCAAAGGTCGAGATCAGAGGTTTATGGAGAAGGCTAAAAAGGATCTGAGCTATACAGCAGAGAAGATCAACCTGTATGGATTTGTCTATGCTTTTCAAGGTAATTTTAAGTGTTTAACATTTTTTACCCTTAACTTCTTTAAAACTCTTATTGAAACATGGTTTTGTTTTATTTGCTAGGTGTGGGCAATTGAAGCGATTCCGCTGTACTCAAAGAAGAATTATGCTACCAAGGTGTCTCGTACAGCCCCTCGTATTTTGAACTGGGAAGTCAAAACGAGTCTTGGATATGAGGCTTTGAGAACTGAGATTTTCATAAGACGAAAAGTATGAATTAAATTAACAGACTTCTCTCAGGTATATAAAATTTATTATACCTCTATGTGGTTTGTTTTTCTTTTTTGTTGGTTAGATTTCAACGTTTCAAACTTTGAAACCCACAGATGAAGAATTGAAGTTGTCATATTTGACGGGGTTGGAGAAGGCTACCATCTCAAATGATCCGTCTGCCCCAGATATAGAGATTGGTGATAAGCAAGATGACGAGTATTGTGATGACAATCATAGTGATGATGTTGCTGAAGAAGAGCAATGACAATCGAAAGATAAGCTAGCTGAAATACAAGAAGAGCGGCCTATTGGACGGAGTCCATCAGTATGTAGCCAATATTGTCCCTTAATTGTATTGTTCATTAAATATTATGTAAATGTTAATTTAACTTTTTGTTGGACATTATGCTAGGACTCACAAGATTTGCATAGAAAATTGGATGGCTTGCACACAGAAGTCAAGTGTCTACAGACTTCTATGACCGCACTGAATGATAAAGTTGACAAAGGGTTTGCAACTCTACAAACAGAACTTGATGAGATGCGGAAAGGAGTTGAGAAATTGATTGAAGTTGTCTGCAAGACAGCAGATAGTAATGAACAATTTGAAGCTGGAAATAAGGTGCCGGAGGTAATTTTTGTTTTATTTAATCATGTCGAACTTTGTTATTTCCTTTTTGACATTGTATTAACCGTATACTGTTGTATTCACTACATCAGAGTGACGACTTCTTTGATACAACCTACAATGTGGACGATACAACTGATCTTAAAAATGATGAAGCAAAGGAGGAGGGAAAGGAACCCGATCAATGCCTACAGCTTACTATTTACTCTCCCTCTCCCTTGCCGAATATTGTGAGTGCCACAGGTAATCAGAGTGTCGTTGCTCTTGAAAAAAAAGCTTTCGGCGTAAGATATGGTATGAGGACGCGTAAGCGTTCTGCATTTGTATCTAGCCTGTACGTGGACCCGACTAGGCCAAAAAAGCAAAGGACACGGACTGCAAATCCAATTAAGTTCGAGCCTTTAAAACCGGTTCACTCGGAAGTACAGTCGAAGTATGAGGCTTTCAAAAAAAATAACACAGCTAGGTAAGCACACATAATTTAAGTGCATAACCTATTTTCAGACTTCTTTTTTTCTTGTGATGTTTAATGTAATTTCCTCTGAATATTATACCGTATGTGCAGGTGCTACATTGGGCAACCAATGGATACGACCCCTGAATTTTTCAAGACGTTTGAGAGTGCGACCGACTGGTTGGACGGCTGGGTTAGTAAATAAATTGAAATTATTTTATTAATTTCATGCTAATGTCATTAAGTTGCACTGTTCCTTATGATGAGTTTTCAATGACAATATTTTTTTCATGATCTAATCAAAAAACAGCACATTTAGGCTTATTTGGCAGTACTACAGAGGCGCCAGCTTTCGCATCCGACTATTTTTTTCGCAAAATTACAACTTGATTGATCCATCATTCTTTGTAAGTTGTAATTGAAATAAAAATTATTTAAATGTTTTCCATGATTTACTTATAAAGAACATACTGATATTTTAAATTGTTGTAGACAACCCTTCAACACATATGGAAAAAACTTCCGAAAGACGAGGATGGAACCATATCGCAGGAGGCATACGATCCCCTTACCTTTCAATGGGATGATTTTTACCTTGGGTATATTCGCGGAGAATGACCCGAAGGGTGTCGTCCATGGTGGGAGATCGATAATGTAAGTGTAATCATGCAGCTATTTAACAGTTCAATATCTTTATAAGTTAAATGACAATTATGTGTTCAATGTAGTTGTTGATGCCTGTGAATGTGGATGGTTATCCTTGGGTGTTGGCGGCTGTTAATCTTATTGAAAGAAAAGTACGGATCTATGATTCTCTATGTCAGGACACTGATCCGTCTTTTCGGGAGCAATATGTCGCCCCACTAGCACTTCTTCTGCCGTCCCTTATGTATAGCGGAGGCTATTTTGAACATAAGGGGAGACAAGTACAGGTCACTCCATTCGCATGCAAAAGACTAGGTCCCGATACTATTCCACAACAACGCGGGGCGTAAGTGAAATTGAATTCTATATTTTTATATTGATTGTTATTATAATTGATTCAATAATTGACAGTGTTATTATATTGAAATTATTGCAGTGGTCACTGTGGTGCATTTACCCTTGTGTTTGCTGAATACATTGTTGCACACAGACAGAAGTTTGATTTCAATGCAAAGCAAATGAAAGCTCTGAGGAAGAAAATTTCCATTGAAATATTTACAAACTCTGCACGACTTGACGATGAAGAATGACCTGTACTTTTTTTGAAATGTTCATTTATGTGAATATTATTGGTTATTTGGAATGATTGTAAATTTTGGTTATTAGAATATTATTGGTTATTCAGAAAATGATTGTAAATTTGTAAACGTTAATTTTTTTGCTTTGATAAAATGATTGAAAAAGTCGCATCGAACGGAAGGATGCGCAAATGATTGAAAAATGTGCTTTGAAGTGTATACATATGTTGTTAAATGCATTGATTTCGTAAATCAGGTTTTGGGTAGTTAGAAAAACATATGAAACTCTGGCAAAATTTTCATAAGTTAATTGATTAAAAACTCTTCCAAAAACCAAATAAAACTGTTAATTGCATACAACAAAACAGCTAATTGAAATAATACAATAATGTCTTCCAAATTGTACAATAATGTTAATTATATTGTTCATTTACTGTAATTATCCGAATAAAAATGCAATTAAATACAACAAAACAGAAAATCATAAATAAATCAACATCATATCTTGCATATCCTCATTACCCAGATGGTTCAGCTACTTTAGGATTCTTGCATGTTTGGCTGTTGTAGCCGTGACTCCAACAATTTCTACACCTTCTGCGTACAACCTCTTCTCTAATCGAAGGTATATGTTGTTTCTTTGGTCGACCTGGTGGGCGTCGGGCAACTGGTGGAAGAACAATTGTATTTGCAACCTCAGTTGAGACCAACCAGTCACCTTGATGGCCTACTGGATGAATCTCACCACTATATGCTGAAAGCAAATAAGCAGTCGAGTAGTAGGGTGAGGTGAATGTTGTGTAATGCAATCCTCTATATTTTATGGCAACTAAAGCATGTGCACATGGAATCTGATTAAGATCAAATTCTCTACAACTGCATGTACGGTTTTCTAAATCAACAATGCCATTTTGTTTTCCATTGTGCACCTCATACTGGTACAATGCAATTGGGGACACCTTCATATGTTGCGCAGATTTATCACCAACCCCAATAAGTGCCTCAACCCTTTCTGTCAACTGTGTATCATAAGAAGCAGCCACTGTACGTCGATCATGAAACCAACGTTGCATCATATCTCGAATACGGTCAATCATAGCAACAATGGGTAACTCTCGAAAATCTTTCACTGCATTATTCATCGACTCAGCAATATTAGTAGTCATAATGTTGTACCTTTTTCTCGGACAAAAGGCTCGGGACCACCTCTCTTCTCCAACGTACACAACATACTAATGAGCTCCAACACTAATGCTGGACAACTGTAGCATGTAAAATGAGTGATCATTAACTCTGTATGCCTTGGCTGCCTTTCAAAATGGTATGAAAATATCTTTGTTCTTATAAATAGAAATCATAGTTCGTTCTAAATGCATGAAACAAGCACCGTGGTATGCATTTGGAAAAACCGTTGCAATAGCTTTGACAATACTGTTTTTCCTATCAGATACAAAAACAAGATCTTCAACATCTCCAATGGTATCATCCAGAGAAGATAGAAACCAACTCCATACAGCATCATTCTCGGAATTCGTAACACCAAATGTTAAAGGAAATATTTGGTCGTTCCCGTCCTGACATACAGTGACAAACAAGATGCCACCATATGAACCCTTCAGAAACGTGGCATCAATTGCAATAACCGGTCTAATGGCAGCATTAAAACCATCTATGCACGCTTTCATGGAGAAGAACATATACATTAACCTATTTTCATCACCAGTCTTAATGTTCGTCATCGTCCCTGGGTTTGTTTCCTCTAACATGTGACAATAATAAGGTAACATACTAAAAGAAACTTCAGCTGATCCGTGTACCTCTTCCATAGCAATATGTTTAGCCCGATATCCTTTGTGGTAATTTACTGTAATGCCTAATTCATTTTAGATATCTCTTATGATTTGCTTTGGTCTGTAGATACGACCATCACGAAATTTCTCCTTGATATGTTGTCCAATAAACTGTGCACTAGCCTTTCTATTCTATGAAAACCTTTTCTCCATTAAGCAACTGTGTTTGTCGTCAAATCTTGTAATCCGAAAAAAAATCAGTGTTTGTGTAACACCCCCCGACCCGATCCGGCCGGACCGACCCGGGAAGCTGCTACTCGGACTTTCAAAACTTTTCAAAACTTCATTTTACATTTCAAAATCATTGTGAGCCCATAAAAATAATTAAACTTTTTACAAAAATTCGGCAGAGTACCGTTTGTTTTCGGATTTTCCAAAACCTGCTTTTACACAAATCAATTCAAATGTAATTTTTAACAACACTTCAATATTTCATATTCAAACAGTTGCGCACTCTGCCGTTTAGTGCGACTTATCAATCACAATTTATAAAATAAAACAGTTCAAACTTTTACATATACAGACAATCAGAAATCATAAAGTAATTAATTATAAAAATATTACAAAACATATTTACAACTTCCCTGTATATGCATGCTTTCAGAATATATATATATATATATATATATATATATATATATATATATATATACATAACACAATATAGCTACCCAACTGTACAAATCTCTGGGACTCTGTCCGCAACTCTTTATCTCTTCAGTCCTTAGCCTCTTCCGGATCCCTGGTACCTACGCGCTAGAAACAACTAACGCTGCTAAGCATAAAGCTTAGTGGGTGTACTAAAATCTCAAATATAAAACAAATCATATATATATATATATATATAACTTTTAAATCGGAATAATATCACACATTATATTTCGAATCAACTCAATAATGGATATAAATCATGTTAATCTCAAAACCAAACCTTAAAGCAGATTCGATCACTTTGGTTTCAATGACAATATCAACATTTAAAAATTAATAAATAAAATCATTCAATTCAGTCAATACTGGCCCACTAGAATACTAAACATTCTAGGACTGGAATATGGGTCAACGTGACGTCCGGGGTTGCCCCGCAACAACAGTTACTGATATCAACGTGATTGTCCGAGATTGCCCCGCAACAACAATCACTAGTATCATTGTGATCGTCCGAGATTGCCCCGCAACAACAATCACTAGTATCATTGTGATCGTCCGAGATTGCCCCGCAACAACGATCACTAAAATCAGTGTGATTGTCCGAGATTGCCCCGCAACAACAATCACACAATAATAACGGCGCAGTACTGCTCAGTAAAACCCAGCTGGTATACCAACCTCCTATATCCATATCTATGTCTAGGTATCCTAGGGCCGTCACAATAAACAATTTTTCACAATCAGTACTCAATGAATATATATTTTGCACAATAGTTTTTCATGAATATCAACAATAAGCAGACAAAAGTATAAATCATGTATTTTTAACAAAATCGACACAATCGAAATACGATCAATACACGATCTAACATAAAACCAGTTCCAAATCAACAATAGATGCATCAATCTTCAATTTTTCATATAAAGCAAACACTTTTCATACAAAAATCGAAATCAAAAACTTTTAACGAAATCGAAAACGAAAACAAAAACGAGAAACGAAATCGAAAACTAAAACAATAAGGTAAACGCAATACTTCTCGAAACGATTTCGAAAACATGAGTACACCTACCTCAAATCCGTGTTTTTCGTTAGTTCTACGATTTTGTCTTTCCTTTTCACCTACACTTCCTTTTCTCTTCTCTCTCTTTCTTCTTCTTCTTCTTTCTTTTCTTTCTTCTTCTTTCTTTTTCTTCTCTTTTCTTTCTTTTCTCGGTCGTTTCTCTCTCCTCTTGCTGTTTCTGTTTTTCTCGCTTCTGCGAGAAGTTTCTTCTTTTTTTTATATTTTTTTCGCTACCGCGACCGCCGTCGCGACCTGTGGTCGCGCCACCAGGTTCGCGATGCTCACTGGACCATTCGCACCGCCTTCGTCGCTGAGCGCGCCTTGGTCGCGCGAGAGATCGCGTTGCTCACTGCCAAACTTTGACAATTTCATCGCGAGCAGTCCATCGCGACCTGTGGTCGCGGTGGCTGGTCGCGATGCTCACTGCCAAAAATAGCGTTTTCCACCGCGAGCGAGCTATCGCGACCTGTGGTCGCGGTGACCAGGTCGCGATGCTCTCTGGTCCATTTTTTATTATTTTTTTCACTATTCAATCTGGTCCGCTGGAAATCATAAAATAAACATACATTTAATTACATTTACACCCCCTCAAGTAGTAAAATTTATTTTCACATATATATAAAATTAATTACCCGAAATCCGGAATGTTACAGTTTGTAACCTTGAATGCATGTAGCCGCCATTTGCATTCTCCAACAGCACAACGTACCTCAAAACGTGAAGTATCCGACTTCTACACTTTTAAATTAAAACGATTTGCAGCAGCGTACCTTCTTAGTTGGGAGTGCAACTCTTTTTTACTGTCAAAGACTTCCCCATTTGCAATCAGAATCGGCATAGCTCTCGAAGCTACTTCAACATCATTAATTGAACACATTACAGACGTGGCTCGAACCTAACTCTTCATTACTGTTTCCAACACCCTGAACATCTTGGGACTTCTTACTATCTCTGGCTTCGTTATTGAAATCATCAACAAATTGAACTTCATCATCAACCATAGCATTATTTAAATTTAGTGTGTAGCCCTCCCGAATGTAGTTACTTTCCTTCGATGAAGGAAACTGAAGATTGATGGGATGGTGTTGTTGATTAGATGACTCTGGAAAACATTGCTGCTGCAATTGTTGGTCATTATGCTCAATCTCAAACACAGTTATACAAACTAAAGGGTCAACATTCTTTTGACGTAATAATATTACAACAACATCATCGTCATTTATCTCTACAAGCATGCTTGGGCGGATGGTATGAGCAACCGTCTTTATAATGACTCGAAAGCAGTTTCTGTCAATCCCAGTGACGGCGTACACTTTATCTAATAGTTGAGCAAAAGTTGCATCTCTTGGAAATAACACCCATTTTGATATCTTGCCATCATACCAATAAACCCCTTGTTCACATACCCAATGTCCATCCCAGTTAATTATCAACCGCACATCATCCATGCTCCTTCTTGCATTAAAATAAAAAAATTAAATAAAACTTAAATTCAATTAAAGTATCAAAACTGTCGGGCTGGCATGAACAAAAACCATCGGACCAAAACCATCGGGCCAAAATGATGAAAATACAATTTCAAGGCCATCGGGCCGCCATGATGAATATACAATTTCAAAACCATCGGGCCAAGGTCATCGGGCCAAGGCCATCTGTCCAAGACCATCGGGCTGCCATGATGAAAATACAATTTCAAAACCATCGGGCCAAGGTCATCGGGCCAAGATCATCAAGCCAAGGCCATCGGGTCGCCATGATGAAAATACAATTTGAAAACCATCGGGCCAAGGTCATCGGGCCGCTATGATTAAAATACAATTTGAAGGCCATCGGGCCGCCATGTGAAAATACATGATGAAAACCATCGGGCCAAAACCATTGGGCCGCCATAATAAAAATACATGATGAAAATCATCGGGACAAAAACTATCGGGCCGCCATGATGAAAATACATGATAAAAACCATCGGGACAAAAACCATCGGGCCAAAAACGATGAAAAAACATGAAGAAAAACCATCAGGCCAAAATCATTGGGCCAAACTCATCGGGCCAAAACCATCGGGCCGGCATGATGAAAAATTTTTTTATAAAAATTCGTTCTTCATTTTTTTAATGGAAGATTAACAAATGTGAAATGCCTACAACTGATTGAAAACCCATAAAAGTGTACATTGACTAAAATAAAAAGTTTAACACTAACCTTGAAATTTTTGAAGAGAGAACTTTATGAGATGGATCTTCTTTTATTTGCAAGAGAGAACTTGAGATTTTCTTGGTTTAGGTTGGGTAAGAGATTTATGGAGAAGAGAAGAGAAGAGAGGAAAAATAAGAAAATGTGAAGAAGAAAAGAGAAGAAGAGAAGAAGAGAGAACCGGGTGAGGTGAAGAAACCTTGACTAGATGAAGAAGAAGAAGAAGACAGTGATGAGTGGGCAATGTAAAGTAAGGGCAATTTTGTCTTAAAAAAGGCTTTGGGTAGAGGTTGCAAAAATTAGTGGAGCCTGTATAGTTTTACAATTGTTGACTAATTTTTGGGCAATTATGCTAAATTCCCTTTATATTTTGAAGTTAGCCTTGTTTTTCGGAGCAGCTCCTAGCTTACATAGGAGGTGCCGTATGTCCTTGTCGTCACAATAGTTATGAGGACTTGAATCACTTGTTTAGGGGTTGTTAGAGGTCCGTGTTTGCGTGGGAAGACTGCAGTAAGGGTTTAACTTCTTCTCTCTCTCTCTCTCTCTTTAAGAAATGAATTGATGGAAAAATAATAGAAAATCATATTTTCTTAGGGCAACGAAAAAATGTGGGTTTTGAAAAAAAAAAATTCAGAGCACAATTAGTTTTTCTGTATTCCGTTAGATTGCTGATATACTGCAGTCTTCCCATACAGTGAACATATTTTTGATATACTAGTTCTTTTTCATTTTTCCTAAAAAGAAAACAATGATAAAAAAACAGTGCTCAATGTGTCTTTCTTTTTGTTTTGTTTTTTTTTTTTATATATCTCTCTAAAAGAAAACTTACCATAGAAAAACACATTTAGATTTTTCACTATGAGAGATTGATTAAAATTACAATTTTAATCCCAAGATATCTAATATCTTTATTTTCAAAACAAGTGATATTTTTTCTCTCTCATCTAAGAGAGTTTATTTTTGAAAAAAAAGATATATGATATTTTTGTATTCAAAATTCAAGTGTAGCTGTTTTATTTATATCTTTATTTTTAAATAATTAAACAATTATCAATATAATTATTATAATAATTATTTAAAATAATCCAAAACCTTTAATTTAATTATTAATTTAAATAATCATCCATATGATTATTTTATAATTATTTAAATAATAATATGTAACCCATAAAATAAAATGTTAGGACTACTCTATTAAACCTGTGACCTGCTGATTAAATAATTCATAATTATTTTCTAACCCTTTGTTGTCATTATGACTCGAACTTATAACCTCTATTTCTATTAATAATTCAATAATTATTAATTAAAACATTATTAATTTATTAATTTAAATAATCAATATTATTTAATTAATTATGCGAACATCATAATTGGACAATCCAATTATTTGTATTCATATCTTATTTGAGTTAATTACACTCAACCTTCCTAAGGTTTGGCTAATTACATTCGGAATCAAAGTTTGCATTAATGAACACTAACCTCCCCTCACGTTAACGTTGACCGTTAAAATGACCGTTGACTTTTTTAAAATTTTTTAAATGACCAAAATACCCCTGTCACAAATTTTTTACTATTCATTAAAAACAATTAATAGTGAGATCCATATTGGATCTCCACCGTCCATCAACAATGATGAACGGTGGAGATCCAATCTGGATCTCCACCAAGAAAAAAAAAATAATTTTTGGATCTTCATCTTCGAACCCAGAGGGTTCGAAGATCGAACCCTTCTGGGTTTGATCTCGAACCCAGAAGGGTTTGAAGATCGAACCCTTCTGGGTTCGATCGAACCTAGAAGGGTTCGAAACCCAGAAGGGTTCGTGTCTTCGAACCCTTCTGGGTTTCTCGAACCCTAAACCCAGAAGGGTTCGAAGAACGAACCCTCTGGGTTCCCAGAGGGTTCGAAGATCGAACCCATGAGGGTTCGATCTTCGAACCCTCTAGGTTCCACGAACCCAGAGGGTTCGTTCTTCGAACCCAAAGGGTTCGAAGATGAAGATCCAAAAATTTTTTTTTTTTTTCTTGGTGGAGATCCAGATTGGATCTCCACCGTCCATCATTGTTGATGGACGGTGGAGATCCAATCTGGATCTCACTATTAATTTTTTTTAATGAACAGTAAAAAAAAATTTGTGACAGGGGTATTTTGGTCATTTAAAAAATTTGAAAAAAGTCAACGGTCAACGTTAACGTGAGGGGAGGTTAGTGTTCATTAATGCAAACTTTAATTCCGAATGTAATTAGTCAAACCTCAGGGAGGTTGAGTGTAATTAACTCTATCTTATTTCTTATAGTGTATGTGAGCTAAGAAGGGAACCAAATGGATCTACAGTTTTGAGCTCTAAAAATATTGAAATTATTAATTAAACTCTTTAATCCATTATTGACCATTATTAGCCTTATTGTTATTCCACTAAAAACCTAAGGTTGCCCCCTCACAACTGTAAATATTTTACAAAACTAATTTCAGTGTCCATCGATTTAATCATTACATATAGCTTGATCCTCATCGAGTAGTTCATAATTAGAGCTAGGTCATACAGTTCGTTTTACCCTCTAATTATTTCTTGTTCCTAAAAGTACCATTTATTCTCTAAAAAACAATATATCCAGAACGATTTATGGATTTATCTTTCTTGTTTATATAAACAGAAAGTTAACGCTCTTATTGTTCAAGTACTAAGTGTACGTTTGAAAGAGCTTATCTACTGACCAAAAAAGCTTATTTAATCCCAAAAGTTTTTTTTTTTTTTTTTTCAGTTTTTGTTTTTGTCATTTGGTTGCCACCCCAGTAAAGCATTTAGGCGATTAAATAAGTTGTTTTATGTCTACTCAGAGAAGCTCAAATTTTGAGCTTTTCCAATAAGTAGAGCTTTTGAGCTTTTAAAAAAAAATTAAAATATCTTATTTAACTCTAATATATTTTTTAATTTCACAATACCCTTTTAAATTAAAAACCTTAATAACTTAGTTTTAAATTAACAACCCTAATAACTTAGTTTTTTTTTAACATGTGAAACATAATTTCACTGTTTTCAATACATTTGAACTTTCAAAAATTCATCTTTAATCTGTGAGTTTCCTTCTATTTTACATCTTTCTAATCATTATTGTTTTATTTCTCTATTTCGAATAAGATTATTCGTCTACATGCACACAAACATATTATTATCATTATTATTGTCATTGTTGTTGTTATTATATATATATATATATATATATATATATATATAAATTCATGCACAGTAAAAAAAAATAAAAACAAGCATATGACAATATACATATGCATAATATTGACATATACATATATGTGTGTGTCAATATTATGCATATGTATATTGTCATATGCTTGTTTTTATTATTTTTTTACTGTGCATGAATTTATATATATATATATATATACATATATATATATACATATATGTATATATATATGTGTATATTTTGTTGTAAGTTTTTTAACTATGCATTGAGGTTTTTTTTTTCCATGAGAACAATACCAATTGTAAAAGTTTCAGTGTATTATTCAGTATAATTTGTTATTATTATTTTAATTATTTTGTTTAGAAAATTGTATTTTTATACTTTTTATGATATTTTACAATTATTTTTTTTAATTACAAGGAAATATATTTTCTCATATTATTTTTGTTATGTTTCAAATTCTTTTATATATTCTTTTTGATAATTCTATCATTTAAAAGAGCTTTTAAAATTAATACAATCAAACAATCTACAGCTTAAAAGAGCTTTTTTAATTAATAACTAAACGGCTCACGGCATTTCCTTAAAAGTTTTACTTGTAAAAGATCTACTCATAAAAGCTCTACTTGGAGAAACTCTTCTAAATGAATCATCTTGCTTTCTCTCTCTCTCAATTTGGAGTACCATTTTCCATACTCTAAAATTATTTTTAAATTTTTATATTCTCATTTTACCCTTATGTCCATAGTTATAAATAACTATTGGACATTGATATTCTTTTCACCTTTTTAATTAAATTTAATTAATGTATAATAATTTATAATTTATAAATCATATAACTATAAAAATTATATCATTACAAAGGTCTCATCTAGATCTTTAAAATGAGACTAATACTGAATATTTATTTCTTTAAAAATAATTGAGTAATTATTATTCCTCTACTATATATAATAGACATTTTAATAATTATAAATTAGTATTAAAATAAAGAATACTATATATTATAGACATAATAATAATTATAAGTTAATAATAAAATAAAGACCAAGATAGTCACATTAATATTAAAATTCGAAGTGAAGAATAAAAATGACATAAAAACATTACAATAACGATAATAAAAAAAGACAAAAAAAAGTAACAAGTCTAGCAACATTAAACATAAATACGTAATACTCAAGGTAGTATATAATAAATTAATAAAATTATATTACAATTTTAATAAAAATATTTTAAATAATTTATAAATAATATTAAAATAATATTTATAAAAACTTAGTGTAAAAATAAAGTGATATAAAAATTAATTTATAGCAACAAAATCAAAAAATAATAAAAATATAAGATATTTTAAAGATAGAGATAGAGATAGAGTTTGTTGTTGGAGGAAACAAATTTTAGAGTTGAAATATTAGGAGAATATTCCTTTTGAAACTCTAAAAATGGAGATAGAGTAGAAGTATGGTTAAAGATGCTCTTAAGGAAACTACTCATCTACTTCTCACAAGAAGAAGTAGATTCCAATATTGTGTAGAACGTTTTTAGCTACATACTATACTATATCTCCAAAATACGAAGTTATTGATCGGGAATACTACACCGATCTCACCCATGTAAATCAAGATATACGACTATACATGCAGAAGTCCGTAAAAAACTCAAGATTAAGACCAGTCCAAAAATGATCGATCATCTATTTGATAAATAGTATTTCTTTTGTTTAACGGATATTCTAAGGAGATTCATTTTTATATAATCTTATTATATAAGGTGCCTCTATTTTCATGTCGCCACATGTATAGTACCGGATAAGACCATCTTATCATGTACAAAATGGACTTGCAGTTGTAGTTACTACAAATAAATTACCCAGTTTTATTTGCTTTCTACGAACTATTTAGATTACTGACCTCAAATTAAATCTTTTTGTATATGACATCACATACTCAATTTGAGACTACAAAAGTAATCATGGATTTTTCTGATATTTATAAATTGCTAACAAAACAATAACGAATGAATAATACATGTTATTATGAATATTTACAATGTTTACATATAGTTACAAACTCTTTGGGCAAAAATCCTAACATGAATGAGACTAAATAAAGAATCCAAGTAACAAGGAGCTTGTTGGTAAAGTACCAGGTTTTTTGAGTTTTGTTGTTACTCTTCAGTATATTTGGAAATGGAGATATAAAAAGGTGTTTGATCCTAATTACTTGTTTACCTCTTGACCCCATCTGCCCATATGTAATGTGATTAAAGATTGGATGCAGTCTAGAGCTTTGTATGATAAGGAGCATGTCTTTGTGAACCAATTGATCTCTTGGTCTCCTCCTCCTCCTGGTTGGCTGAAACTGAATGTTGATGGAAGTAGATATATGATTTAAGCCAGATTGCTGTGGTTCTATTTGAAATGTTGACAGAAGATGAGTGAGTGGTTTTGCTGTTAACGGAGATGTTAGGAGTGTGGTGAAAGCTGAATTGTGGAGAGTGTTTGAAGGGCTCAAGCTTGGTGTCAAAAAAATTATTGTGGAAACTGATTCCACAACTATTGTTAATCTTGTTTTGCATGATATTTGCTTGAATTATCCTCTTTTGAGTATTGTGCATAGCTGTAAAGTGTTGATTAATGAGGATTAGGAGTGTAAGATGGACCATGTGTTTAGAGAAGCTAACAGATTAGCTGATTCTCTTACTTCTCTTAGTCATTCCACTGAGCTGAGGACTATGGTTTTTGAGTCTCCTCCTCCTTTTTGTTTGAGTGCTTTTGTCAATGATGCTCATGGGGTGCCTAGGGTGAGAAAGGCACTGTAAAGTTTGTTTGTTTGTTGTTTTTGTTTTGGGTGTACTAGCCATCCTTTTGAAAAAAAGAAAAAAAATTTCAAACATCATTGTTGGAAAACATAAAAAAGGTTTGAATTTAAGTAAAAGACGAAAAGACAATAGTTAAAAATAGGGGTTGTATTTCCAAGATTGTCTTGTCTGTTATTGTTTATTGAAAGGGTTATTATCATTCTCCACCCTATAGTTTAGAGTATTCTCTATTTTCCACCCTATAATTTTATTTTTCTCTCTTTTACACCTTTTATTTTACAAAAATCTCTAAAAAATACCCTACCGTTAAATTCCGTTAAAAAACTAACAGTTGACTATTAAACTTTTAAGGGTATAATGGTAATTTACAAAATAAAAACAAATAAATAATTTTAAACTAAAAAACCTTAATTAAAAAATAATATAAAATTAAGATTTTTTTATTCCTTTCACCTACCCCACCCACCATTTTCTCTCACCGCCCCACACCCATTCCTCTCTCATACTTTTTTCTCTTTTCTCTTTATCTCTCTCATTTTTTTTTTCTCTTTCTACTTCTTTCTCTTTTCTCTCTCTTTTTTCTATCTCTCTCCTTCCTCCTCATCGTCTCTCTCCTTCTTCCTCAACCCTCCTCTCTCTCTTCCTCTTCTAGTTTTTTTATGATGAAAATGGGGGGTTTGGACTGGTGGCTTTGGGGAAGGTTCTGTGGTGGTTGACTGGTTGTGTAGTTTTGATGGGGTGGAGGGGTGGTTGTGGTTGTGGATTGGTGTGGTTTGTTATTTTTTTTTTTTTTGAACTGTTATTTTATTTTTTATTTTGGATTTGTGGATTGGAGATTCAGAGTGGATCTCCACCGTCCATTTTTGAGATGGACGGTAGATATCCGTTCTGGATCCCACCACTATTTTAAAATTTTTTATTTTTTTTATTTTTGGACTCTAGAGATTCAGATTGAATCTCCACCGTCCATCTTCAAAATGGACAGTGGAGATCTGGATCTCCACCCCTTATATTTTTTTAAAATTTTTATTTTTATTTTGAGTTTGATGTCCACCATCCATCAGCTGAAGATGGACGGTGGAGATTTAATCTGGATCTCCACTTGATATATATATATATTTTTTAAAAAAAATTTAATTTTTTTATATTTTGGGTTTGATCCTTAGCGTCCATCAGATCTGATGGAAGGTGGGAATTTATTTTTTATTTATTATTTTAAAGAATAAGGGCAAAATAGTCTTTATAACTGAAATACTAACAGACATTAACATAGGGTGTAAAAGAGAGAAAAATAAAACTATAGGGTGGAAAATGGAGAATACTCTAAACTATAGGGTTGAGAATGATAATAACACTTATTGAAATTATGGTATCATTTGTCTTCCGACGATTTAGAATTACCCATCCTCCTGCATTTCAATATTTAAAAATAGTTATCTTACAAATTTTAAATACAATATTTAAATAAAGAGATTGAAAAGTATATGGGTGTCTATAGTGAGACTTGTGAGTTTAGTTAGTAAATTTATATTTACCGCAAATTTAACTAACTTACTTTAAGTTAATATTTAATTTTTACCTCTAATTGCATAGATATCTTATATGGTTAGTTGATTTTTATTAGATATAATGGTTTATTACGTAGTTACTTACTTGAGTAAAGTTTAAAATGGCCTCTACAGACTACACATATTAGAAAAAGACAAATTTTCGTGGAGAGTTTATTACCATTAAAATAATTAATTTTGAAGCTAGGACATAGGAAAAAATAAAATGAAAATAATAAGCTTATAATAACAATTAATAATATGAAAAATTTTTAAAAAAAAAATGGTGGCCACTACCAGTAGTCCAGTAGCCTCAATTTCTTTTTCTTTTTTTTAGTTTATTGTTTATATTAGATAATAGGGAGATTTGTAAAAATCTATCTAAATGGTCGTTTGATTTTTTTATCTGAAAATTAAATATGTATGAAATTTTTTAAAGACTAAAAGGGAATAAAAGCTGAAAAATAACTTTTTTTTTTTTTCTAGCAACTGAATAAAAGTGTTAATTATTTTTTTTGGAGAAATATGTGAATAAAGATAAATTTAAAATAAATTAATATAAGAATGATAATAATAGAAAAAAATATTATAATTATGAAAGAAAATATAGTAAATATGATCTAATGACTAGATATTAAGTGATAAGTTAAAATTTTTAACTTTTTATTTTAAATTATTTTTTAGTATTTTTAAGTTGTTTGAACACTTTTAAAAAAAAATAAAAATAATTTAATATGTTCAATTCAAACCCATTAAGTGTTAAGTAAAAAAAACAAATGACCCCTTAATAGTAGGAAACATATATGAAATGAGGTATATAACCTGAATATTATATGTTTATTGACAAAAGTACAAAACTTAAGGTAAAATTATTCGAATTTGCCACAATATTTTCTAAAAAATAAAAAATAGGTAAGAAATGTAGGGTCATTGTTTTATGGTTAATTTTTATATTAAAGGAATTTTATTTTGTTTTATTTATAGCAAATTACACCTAACTTCCCGAGTTTTGACTGTTCACTCTTATATATAACTTTTTGATTAACGGATATAGGAACCCCTTGCTGTTAGTAACAACCGTTAAAGTTAATCATTAACTTTGAAAAATATTAAAATATTCAAAATATTCCTGAGATCACATTTTAAAGTTTTACAAAATAAAAATAAGGAAAAAAAAAGATAGATGAATCTCTACCGTCCATCATGAAAATAAAAAAAAAAAAAAGGGAAAAAAAAGAGAGGGTGGAGATCTTAGATCCCATGAAAAAAAAAAAAACCATCCATCTCTTGGTGGAGATCCCACCCTCACGGAGATCAGATATCCACTCCATCTCGACATAGTCGATCTCCAGTTCTCCACCTTTTTTTATAATGTTTTTTTAAATTTTTTCTTCTTATTTTTCTTTTTTGGATCTTCATCGTTCATTTTAAAGATAGACGGTGAAAATTTATTTATTTTTTTAATTTATTTTATTCTTTTAATGTTTTAAATTTTTTTATATTTGATCTCCATTATCATAGTGGAGATCCAAATTATTTTGTTTATATTTTTATTTTTAAATTTTTTAAAAAATGATTGAAAAGATAAAAAAGAAAAAACTCTTTAAAGCTTTAAATTTTATTTTGGTTGGTTAAGGGCAAAAAGGTCCTGTGCTATTTAATTAAAAAGTTGTATATAAGAGCGAGCAGACAAACCTCTCGGTTGTATGGTTGTAAACTTGTATATAAGAAACCACGCGTTCCAAATTACAGTCATCACTCTCACCACTCACCACTCACCCCTCACCCCTCACCACTCACCAGCTTTAATTCAAATTTTCCATTCTCCAACGTCCTTGACTTCACTCTCTCTCTCTCTCTGTCTCTCTGTGCGCAGTTACACACTCTCATTCTTTGCATCTCAGAAGCAAAGCTCAGTCACTTCAACCTAGCTGCACATATATATATCTAAGGTGAGATTCATTTCAAACAAACACAAGTTTCTCTTCTGATGGTTTTCAGATATCCTTTTCTCACTGTCTTTTCTCAGCTACCAAACACACATATATATATATATATATATAGAGAGAGTGATTTGATACTCAAGATCCAATCCTTTTATATTCTTAACTAACATATTACTGCAATTCTCTCTTCAAAATGCGAGTTGATATTTCTGTTGATCCAATTCTATTTCGTTTCAAGCATAGATTCTTGACCGTTCTTTCTTTTCGAATTTATTATTATTTGTATTTTAGAAAATCACATTTGAGATAAGTGTTTGAATAAACAAACGAATGAAGCAAGTAATGGCAAACATCTGCAACACACGACAATAAACCATCACGCGCTTTTTGGCGCGTGAAATGACATTTAAGTAATTTTTAATAGCTTTTTCTTGCATCGATCATCCACTAGTTTATACTTGTCAGGAAATGAAGATTTTGAAATCTGATAGGGTCACACTGTGTCGAGATTCTAAGGGAATGCACTGTGTTTAAGTAAAAAGAAATTGGTTTTACACTGCCCCAGAAAAGCAATTCTCACAATCTAGACACCTACCCTCTTGGCAAAGTGAGAGTGCCTTGAAATTCTCACAACCCTGCTTGGCCAAGAGAATTTGATTTAAAAGACCCCAATCCTCCATTATTCTTACTTCCACACAGCTTATCCCAGGCGCACCAATGTATTTTAGGTTTCTTCTCATTACTACCCCCACGCACACAGCTGGTGTAACTCCTAAATAAGCATAACCGGTAGCCTAAGGAGATTCATTGAGTAGGCGGGTATCCATTGAATCACAGCTTTTATCAACACCTCTCTACCATCCCACGCAGAGAACAAACAATTTTTCCACCCTTGAAGCTTCCCCCAGAGACTATATTTGATCGAGTTAAAAAGGCTTCGCTTGCTTCACCCTACAAAACTAGGTAGGCTAAGGTACCTCTCATGGAAATCAACTAATCGAACTCCAAGGCATTGATTCATTGCATAACTATCACTCTTCGATTGAGTAATCCAGAAACTCCATCTCTTGGTTTATGTATTTTTTGCATTGTCATAATTTTATAGATTAAAGTAACTTTTATTCTATTCAATGTTAGTGAAAGAAGGGACTTTGAGTGTGCTATCGATTTTCATCACAAAATTTGAAGTCAAAGCCATATATTAGGCCTCAATTATTGAATAAGTTGACAAGACACACACACACGCACACTCAAGTCTTTCTCCACAATTTTGCATATATTATGGTGGGCCAAGTTCTCCCAATTCGAAAGCAAAAGTGTCAAACCCCTCTGCATAACTGCAACTCTTCAAACTACACAGATGTTAAAATTATTTTATGCACACTATTTGAGTTTGATTTTCCTAGAAAATCAACTAGAAAGTGCAGGAAAAGATGAGAAAATTTTCTGAGAAAAAACTCTGGTAAGTTCTCTTTCTTTATTCTGTTTCAATGCACACCCAAACAGTGTGTCTTACTATCACTATATATAGACCTAGAACAATTACTAAACTTTCCCGCCAAAGCTAACAGAATGCTGAGCTGGAACTCCTGACTTGGCAGGGATGATTGTCATTGACAAGCTGGAATGGCTGATGAGGTTAGCTGGAATGGATGATTGTCAATGACAGCTGTTTGCCAAAGCTAACCTGCTTCTGGAAATGCCTCAATGGAATTCACTAATGTGTTGACTGAATTCTACTTACTAGCGCGCACACACACACACACACACACACACACATTTGTTTGTTTCACTAGAGGTATTTAATGTGCAATTTTGCATACTCGACTTTCAGCTGAGGGGCCATTTGGTGCCAGAGATGGCATGCATGTTACTCGTTGTGATGCTGAGTCAAAATTATGTCATTTGCATGGTTAGTTTAGAAAATTTAAAAATGTACTTGTTGAATCACATGCCATGGCCGGGCCACTTGTAATTTTGTTTGTTTTGGACCACTTGAGTAGTATTTGGTCATACAATATTGCTTTTGATAGTAAAGGAAATTGAATTTTGGTTACAAACTAACTACTTTCACAATTATCTTGATTTTCTTATTATTCCAGCTTTGATTTGAACTTTCGACTCTCCAGATCACAAGATTTTGAATAACTATTCCTTGACATATCTCTTCTTCAGCTTTTTAGTCTTCGGGTGTGGAAAATGCCGAGGTCAAGGTTAGAGAGCCTAATCTATCATTATTACTTTAATTTATTATTTTGGGATTAGATTTTATTAAATTGCTTTCTGATAAAGTAATTTTGGAATATCAGACTTCTGTTCCAATCCTTAAAAGACTTGTTACGTTGTTTGTATTATAATTTGTATTATAACTTATTGAGAATTCTGTTAATGCTAAAAATTATTGTATTGACAGCATATATGGATTTCTAAATATTAAATAACATGAATAATTTTTCTAAATGATTGCCCAAATTCTTAAAAACATGTATTACAAAGATTCATGTGAATTTTTAGTGAGGAACCTGTAATTAATTGCTTTATAAGTTCAACTTTGCAGAAATTGGATATGTCATTATTGTTATATATGAAAGCGTTAGCTATCCTTGGTTGTACCTAGCTAGGAAATTTAAAGACGAGTCTCATACTCTATCGTGAAGCCGGAATTATACCACTCTGCTCATTTGTTAGGTTGCCTAGCAGAAATTGCAAATGCAGAACCATCATGAAATTTTCTCCTAGAATTTGAAATTTCTTTTTATAGAAACTTAGAGGTGTAGCATGAACTTTGTATAAAAGAAAAGAAAAAAAATGGATTATAGTAATTTGTTGTGAATTTTGTGCATGCAATTAAGTTTAGTTAAATTAATAATGAGTTGACAAAATTAATAATATCAGTTTACTTTTAGCTATATGATGCTCATTTCTTTTATTTTTGGTTTATTTTAAATGAAAATAAAACTTATAAAAATGATAAAGTTGCTAATGACCAGGCATAGCCCACCGCAATGGATCATTCCAAAGAATTTGAACCCATCATTGAGACCCCAAAGCAGATACATCTATTAACAATTTCGCAGCCACTTGGTCAACTATTTTTCCTTTGTAGGCATCACCTCTGCTAGACCAAGATGAGCATTCTGGGTTGCCAGTGTAATTTTGAAGTATCACTAGTAGCTTTTAAATTTATTAACTGCCTTTCGGGTTCATTACACTTGTAAAACCAGCAAATATCATTTTTAAAATAATCTTGTAATTATTATATACTAACTATTTAATATGTTATCGAGGTCGCAAGCAATGAAAAAAGAGCATAATTTTGTCAAGTTTTGTAAGGTTTATATTTCCATTCTATCTTAACTTTAAAGAGAAAATTTTCTCTAATTTATTTCGGTTCGCAGCTGGCATGGTCCTGTTTACAATCTTATGTCTATACATAAGGTATTTCTCCAAGATAGTTATTAGAGCAAGTTGATTAATGCTTTAGTCCATGGTTAGAAAATCCTGCTTTCATTTTGTTTTCTTAATTGCACATTAGTCATCACTTGAACTGTCAATTGTATGTCTTAACCTTCTGCCTCTAATCATATGTCAATAAGATTTAAGTTAACTGAGTATTTAACTTGTCATTTTTCTCATTGAAATGAGGAATAGGGGTTCAGAAATTCCTCAAAGACAGTCTCCTCGAGGCTCACACAAACTCAAGACATCAAGTTTTGATTCAGATCCTGTGCATCATCATCGACCCATTGCTGATCGTAGTCCCAAACTAGGAGACCGTCGTTCCCCGAGAGCTGCATCCCAGCCTGATCCACTAAACCAGAAGAAACTTGGAACTCGTATTGCAGATTTAGAATCTCAACTTGGGCAAGCACAAGAAGAGCTAAAGATTCTGAAAGAGCAATTAGCTTTCGCTGAAGCTGCAAAGAAAGAAGCTCAAGAAGAACTGGACAAAAAAAGGAAGAAATCAGGAGTCCAAGACCCTGTGAAGGTTCCAAAACAGAATTCTTCAACTGAAATTCAAGAATGTAAAATGATAAAAAGCAATCATGGGGATGAAAACCAGCCGGAGACTTTTGTTTTCGAAGTTGAACCTGAGTCTGAATTCAGCCAACAAACCTATGAAGAGGAAAAAGAGACCAAATCAGTTAACATATCAGCTGAACCACTGGCAATTTCAGAGCCAAAGGAACTATCCACTGATGAATTATCTTTGGCCAATAATGAGATAAACATGCTGAAAGCCAAGTTAGAAGAGAAGGAGAAGCAACTAGAGGTGATGGATCAAGATAATGATGGTCTGAGAAAGAAATTGAATGAAGCTGCCTTGAACATTTCAACTGCTCAAAGCACGAGAGAGGAAATGACCCAGAACCTGAGCCAGCTAGGAGAAGAGCTGAAAACAAGTATAGCAGATGCTGTTCAGTTACAGGAAAAGCTCAAAAGCATGGAAGGAGCAAAGGATGCATTGGAAACAGAGATGAAGAAGCTGAGAGTACAGACAGAACAGTGGAGAAAAGCAGCGGACGCAGCAGCTGCAGTGCTTGCTGGTGGTGTGGATAAGCACTTTGGTGGTGTGTTTGAGCCATTGGGAGGTCGGTATACCAGTTTAGTGGGATCGCCTGATGACTTAGATGATGGTTTTGGTAGTGGAAAGAGGAAGGGTTCGGGAATTAAAATGTTTGGAGACTTGTGGAAGAAAAAGGGTCACAAATAGGAAACACTTTTCTTTTGTGATTTTCAACTGTTTCTCCATTTATTAGGTGGTAGCGAAATGGTTGCTTACCCTTTCGTGTTCCAGCCATCTAGTTAGTAGTTAGTAGTTACTGCTATGTTCTGTTGTTGAAACTATGTCATCTGAACCTTAAAAAGATGATTCCGGCACGTCGCACTTCATTTTCTTGCTGCCATGGATGACTGGAAAGAGAAAGCTTCCAAATGCTTTTAGATTTAGAGAAGCTTAAAGATTAATATTGACTCTGGTGATTATCTTCCTGACAAATAGAAGTTCCTACAGCCTCATGGGAGCTTGTTACTTGCAAATACAATATATGAAGAATCCAAATGAGTTACATTTTGTTGACCATTTCAGTAACTGCTTGAGCAGTAATTGTTAGAAAATATCATTTTGATGGCATTTCGTATAGACAAGTTGATGCTCAATTTTGAGTAGGATTGACACCATGATAATGATGGGTCGAGGCGGATTTGTGTTCTCCTACACGAGGACATCGAATTAATAGTTATATGATCAAAATGAATTTTGGAGGTGAATGAGAAATTGTTGCTTAAAGTGTGCTAGTGGAATTGGAAAAAAATATACTAATCGCACATGAGAACGTCAAAGATACCTGAGACTAGGGATGGTCGCGGTTCTGGTCCTCCTAGGAGGATACCGCTTCCAATTCTGGTTCCGAAACTGGAGAGGAACTGCCGGTTGCAATTCCTCCTCCGGTTTCGAAACCAAAGAGGAACCGCCGGTTGCGGTTCCTCCGCCGGTCCCGGGAACCAATAGTTCAACCGGAACCGGCTTCCCTTTTTTTCTAAAAAAAAAAAATTTTAAGATTTTTATAAATAATTTAAGAAAATAAAAATGTAAAAAAAAAAAATTAAAAGTGGGAACTGGGTTATAATAAAATAACGATAAAATTGAAATAAAATTACGATAATATCATAAAACTATAAAATTAAAAAGAAATTTAAATAAATAAATAAGAAATTAGGGACTTGCACTTAATTTTACTTCAATTAAGTAGCCTACGTATCCTCTAGGAAGAATCAAAACCCACGTTGTTCTTTTACCTTTTATGTTTCGAGTGTGATCAATCGTCGCCTGTACCTTCAGTGGCCATTGTATCATCGTTGCTGTCGAAGAAGTTGTTGTCGTCGGACAGTCCATCCATTTTCTGCTGCCGGTATGACGCCTTGGTCCAGTCTTCAACACAAACCTGGATCTGAATTGAGTCTGGACTAAACAACGACCGTTTCTCGTCCAGAATGTTGCCACTTGTACTAAATTTCTGTTCAACTGCCACGGTCGAGACAAAAGGTTCTAAAATTTGTTTGGCAATAATGGCTAAAATTGAAAAGTTAGTTTGGTGATCCTCCACCAGTGTAGAATGTTAAAGTCATTGCTATCCACAAACTCAAATGAGTTGTTTAGGTAAACATCAACCTCTGAAACAAAGGTTGATGTAGACGAACTCCCCGTTTTCTTTGATTTTTTGGACAATACACTTGACTCTAAATTCCTTAATTGGGAGGGAATACGAAAATGAGGATCAGAAGTATTGCTTCCGCTTGTATTCGGTTGCTGAACAACAATGTTCAGCGAAGGACCGTATACAGAACGGTATTCATCAAACAAGGCATAAAATAAATTCCTAACATTAATGTATAAAACATTAATATCTATATCAGCTATATCTAAAGATTGATAATAAAGAGTATAATATTTATATAAACTATCAAATTTACACTTAGGGTAAAAAATTAATGCAATTATATAAATCAGTAGGAATCTCCCTACAATAATTTAACCATTTCTGTTTTATTGCACTAATACATTCAATTAATTCCGGTAATTGTGCACACTAATTAAGTGTAACTACAATATTAATGGCTTTTACAATAAATAAATGTGAGGTTGGATAATATACACTAGATAAAATATTTATTGCATCATTAAAAACTTTTAATAACATACAAATTTTGTACACAAATCTCAATGCTGAGGATACAAATTAATGCTACTAATATTATATTGTATAAATCTAACTAATAATTCTCTATATTCATAACTTTCACAAAGCAATTTATACGTAGAGTTTCAAGGAGTTAGAACATCACGGGAAAATCAAATTGGATGCTTCCCGCAAGATTTTCTATTCCTAGCCCATTGTTTCATAGTGCTAGGATGTTTCTACAAATAATAGAGAGCATTCCTAATTAGTGTCATAAATTCTTGTAGTGTTTGCAAACCATTTTGTACACATATATTTAACACATGGCAAACACATCTTTGATGGAAAAATATGTCGCCAAAATAGGGGTTACACAATTGAAATAATTGTGGAACGGCGGCAGTATTGTTTGCTACGTTATCAAAACTAATTGTAAAAATTTTATTTTCAATAGAATATTCTTTAAAAATAATTTTTATTAATTTATATATATTATCAGCAGTATGAGAGTTATCAAAAACTCTAAATACAAGAATTCCTTTGCAATTCCTATGCTTCATCAATATAATGGCAAATGAGTTTTAAATATGAATGTTTTTGCCAATGATCACTTAAGATATCGACACAAACAGACACACGACCTACATAATTTTTAAAATATTTAACTAATGATTTTTTTTATAAATTTCACACATAGTACATTTCAAAGTGGTCCTAGGTATCCTACATGCAGCGGGATTTAAGGCCTTATGACAATATTTTAGAAATTCAGTTTTTTCACCAAAACTAAAAGGTAAATATTCGGTCGCTACCATTCTCGCTAACTCTTCCCTATTATTTTCATCACTATATCTAAATAATGGATGGTTAGGAGATGTGCACCTGACAATTTGTTGTTGTCCGCATGCTCGGTGTGCTACGACTGGATGACTGTTGTTGATGTGTTTCCAGTACGTCCCGTATACTCCGGATTTGTTCCACTTAAATTCCTTAGAACAATAGTTGCAAGTTACCACCATATCTTCCGGTTCCTTCTCCACTCTCTTCATGTGAACTTTAAAAAGTTTAGATTTGTACTTGTTCAAATCCAGTAGCTGCATTTATACGATTTCGCTTGCTAGGTTTTGGGGGAATTAAGGAGTAAAATTAGGAGGAGTTTGATTACCGAATCTTTCCTCCTCAAATTCTCTATGTTGTAGATAGTCATCAAAGTTTGCTTTTTTGAAATGTAAATCTCGGTGACCCTGCTCTTCTTGAACCGGTAATTCAGCACCGGCTCATTGTTTCTGCTGGAAACAGACCTTCTGAAACTTGATACCATTGTAATTTTATACTTTGAAAAAAAACTATTTAATTTAAATAAATAATTGAAATTAAAGTATTGAACAAATTGAGAGGGGAGAGAGAGATTGAGAGAATTGTTGAGAGAGAGAGAGAGAGAGAGAGAGAGAGAGAGAGAGAGAAATGAGAATTGTGGTGCGAAGAAAAATGAAGAGGGGAGAAGTTTATATTGTTTTTTGGGTTGGGAATAAAAATAAAATTTTAAGAAATTTAGGAGCCTTGCTGTAATTTTGTAAGGCCTCTTATTGAAATTTTGCAGAGCAAGACCAACGGCTACCTGCATATGGCAGTGGCAGGCTGACACTGCCACTGCCATATATGGCCGTTGGCCCAACTACCTGTTGGGCCAACGACCTTTTTTTTAAAAATTTTTTTTTTTGTTTTTTTTTTAAAAAAGGAACCGTGGAATCGAGCGGAACCGGGGAAACCGCCGGTTCATGTTTCATTTTTTTGGAAAATCGAAACCGAGACCTGTAGGTACCGGTTCGATCCTCCGATTCAGAATTGCCGGTTTTGTAACAACCCCTGACCCGACCCGACTGGATCGACCCAGGGAGCGTTACCGGGTTTTCAAAACTTTCTAAATTCACTTTATACATTTCAAACCATTTAAAAATCGTATCAATTTGTAATTCAAAAATATTTTTCTAGTGAGCCCATCAAAATACACTTTTCAAAAATTTCGGCAGAGTTCCCTCTGTTTTTCTGATTTTTCAAAACCTGTTTTTCCACAACTCAAATCAAATACACATTACAACAACACTTCAAATCTCATTTTCAATCAATTGTGCACTCTGCCGTTTAGTGCGACTTTCCAACAGTTTATAAAATAAAATAATTCAGAATTCAATATTTACAAACATTCTAAAAATGAAAAACAGAAATCATAAAATTATTTACAAAACATGTAAATATATGAACTCTTCGAAATTTACAGACTTCTGTATATGCATGCTTACAGAATATATATCTACCCGACTGTAGTGACTTTGGGACTCTGTCAGCAACTCTCTCTTCGGTCTTTGGCCTCCTCAGTATCCCTGTGACCTACGCGCGATAAAACGACGCGCTAAGCATATAGCTTAGTGCGTGTACACTAAACTCATGTATTAAAACTCATAAATAACTTTTCATAATAAAAAAAAAATATCACAATATACATATTTCAATTCTAATCATTTACAGAAATAAAACGGATGAAATTTATTCAAAGAAACAACTCATTTCAATTTATAATCCATATAAAACCATAGCATAAACTAAATTATAATCATAAACGTATAAAATCAATTCCGAAATTTACTTATAAACATATTATTCAAATCACTTCAATTATGGCCCTCTGGAATACTCAACATAAACCAGGACTGGAATATGGGTCGTTCGACCACAGTGACTGTCTGTCGAACATAACTCCCACCCTAGGACGAATCCTAAGAGTGGTACGTATCTCCCTACTCTAGGTCCGAGTGGTCGGAACCTAGAGAGGTACATATCTCCCTATCCCAGGAACGAATCCTTAGGAAGGTACGTGTCTCCCTACCTCAGGACGAATCCGTGAGGAGGTACATGTCTCCCTACCCCTGGACGAATCCATGAGGAGGTACATAATAAATCATTAATAGCAATGTCAATGTCGGTGCAGTACTGCTCACTGAACCCAGCTGGTATACCAACCTCCTATATCCATTTCTATGTCCAAGTATCCTAGGGCCATTTCACAATATCATTTCTTTATGGTCAAATTAAATTTTATTAAATTCAAATCACTAAACACATTTACAAAATTCAATATATATATATATATATATATATATATATATATCTAAATATATTCAAAACCAATTTATTACAAACAATATATATATATACCAAATCATCCCAAAATCAATTTTACTTAACCAATCATAAACAATATATCATAAATAAACTAAAAACAATATAATATAATAATTCCCAAAAGTTCTGGAAAATCTGAAAACTACAAACATTAGTGTACACCGAACCTGGACAATTTCCTAACACTTTTCTTTTCCTTTACTTTTTCCTCTTCCTTCCTCCTCCTTCTTCTTCTTCTTCTCTTCTTCTTCTTCTTCTTTTCTTTTCTCTCACTCTCTCGGCTTGCTCTCTTTTTTTTTTTCTTCCTTTTTCTTTCTTCTTCACGCCTGTGTTGTTTTTTTTTTTGTTTTACTTTGTTTGCTCATTTACCTTTACAATGTAGATTTATATTTGGTTTGGTGAGTGGAATTCCACTTGCCATGATCTCATTGTTTTGTTATTTATTTATTTTTTTTTCTTTTTGGTTTTTGATAACTTAGTGGAGCTTCTCCACTAAGTTATCTATATTATATTATATTATATATATATATATATTATATTATAAATATCTTACTAATTACAATTTGCTCCCTTCTTGACTCTTTAAATTCCTAAAATGGCAACCAATTGAAAATTATTCCAAAACTATTCCACACTTATCCAATTACCAAATGAACTTCACCAATAGGCAATTAGACCCGTTATTCTCCAAATGCACTATAAAAAGAATATATTTTTCATAATTCGAAAAATTAGAGGCGTTACAATTCTTCCCCTCTTAAGAAATTTCGTCATCGAAATTTTTACCTCAGTCGAACAGTTAAGGATATTGTTGTCTCATGATTTTCTCGCTCTCCCAGGTAGCTTCTTCTACATTGTGATTTCTCTAGAGAACTTTCACCAGTGGAATTCTTTTATTTCGTAATTCTTTAATCTCCTGATCAAGAATTTGCACTGGTTCCTCCTAGTATGTCAGGTCTGGTCGAATGTCAATACTGTCAGCCTGGACTCTATGGGAAGGATCAGATCTGTATCTCCTCAACATTGACACATGGAACACATTATGAATCTTTTCTAATTCTGGAGGTAAAGCAAGTCTATAGGCTACTGGTCCCACACGTTCAATGATTTCGTATGGCCCAATAAACCTAGGACTCAACTTACCTTTTCTGCCAAATCGAAGCACTTTCTTCCACGGAGATACTTTCAGAAACACTTTCTCACCGACGTCATATTCTATCTATTTTCTTTTCAAATCTGCATATGATTTCTGTCGGTCAGAAGCAACTTTCAATCTATCCTTGATAATCTTCACCTTCTCCTCAGTTTGTCGAATCAAGTCTGGGCCTACTAACCTGTCCTCTCCTAACTCTGTCCAGCATACTGGAGTCCTGCATTTCCTTCCATACAATGCCTCATACGGTGCCATAGCTATGCTCGACTGGTAACTGTTGTTGTAGGCGAATTCAATCAATGGGAGATGATCCGCCCAACTCCCTTCAAAATCAATTACACAACTCCTGAGCATATCTTCAAGCACCTGAATTACCCTTTCTGATTGTCCGTCTGTCTGCGGATGGAAGGCTGTACTGAAACTCAGTCGAGTACTCAAAGCTTCTTGAAACTTCTTCCAGAATTTGGATGTAAACCTCGGGTCTCTATATGATATTATAGATGCAGGCACTCCATGCAATCTGACTATTTCCTTTATATACAATTCGGCTAGTCGATCCAGTGAATAGTCAGTTCTGACAGGTAGAAAATGTGCTGACTTAGTCAACCGGTCCACTATAACCCATATGACATCGTGTTTACTCCGTGTGAGTGGCAATCCTGTGACAAAGTCCATCGTAATACGATCCCATTTCCATTCAGGTATTGCTATTGGCTGTAGCAATCCTGATGGAACCTGGTGTTCAGCTTTCACCTGTTGACAGGTCATGCATCTATTCACGAATTCTACCACATCTTTTTTCATACCAGACCACCAATACTGAGTTTTCAAGTCTCTGTACATTTTTGTGCTACCTGGGTGCATCGCATACAAACTACTGTGTGCCTCTGTCAGGATCATCTTTCTCAATTCTTCATCATCTGGAATACAAATCCTGTCTCTGAAACACACAATACCATCAGTTCTGATTGAAAAGTCCGGGTGCTTCCCTTCTGGGATCTGTTCACATATCATCTGGATTCTAGCATCCTGCTTCTGTTTATCTGAAATCTGCTGAATCAGACTGGGTCTGCATACCAATTCAGCTACCAAGGCAATTATCTGAATTCAGCTGCAATTGCACATTCATAGCTTTCAAAGCAAACAGTGTTTTTCTGCTCAGAGCATCTGCAACTACATTCGCCGTCTCTGTCTCAGATTAAGCTCTTTCTGAGTAGGCAGATATTTCAGACTCTTGTGATCTGTATATATGTAGCATTTCTCACCATATAAGTAATGTCTCCAGATTTTCAAAGCGAAGACTATGGCTGCAAGCTCCAGATCATGAATCGGATAGTTCTGCTCGTGCGTTTTCAGCTGTCTGGACACATATGCAACCACCTTGCTTTCCTGCATCAATACACAACCTAAGCCCTGGTGTGAGGCATCACTATAGATCACAAAGTCTTTACCTGAAACAGGCTGAATCAGGACTAGGAGCCTCAACTAGCATCACCTTCAATATGTCAAAAGCTGCTTGGCATCTATCAGTCCATTCAAATCTGACATTCTTATGCAGTAGCTTGGTCAACGGACTTGCTATAGAGGAAAATCTCTTCACAAACCGTCGATAATAACCTGCCAAGCCTAAGAAACTTTTGACTTCTGTAACATTTCTGGGAGGCTTCCATTCCACTATTGCTTCAATCTTTTTAAGATCTGCCTTAATACCCTCTGCTGATACAATGTGACCCAGAAATGCAATTTCAGGTAACCAGAATTCACATTTGCTCAGTTTACCATACAATTGCTTCTCCATCAGAATCTGTAGTACTACTCTGAGGTGCCTGTCATGGTCTTCTGCCGTTCGTGAGTACACCAGGATATCATCGATAAAGACTACCACAAACTGGTCCAAGTATGGTCGAAATATCCGATTCATCAGGTCCATAAAGGCTGTAGGTGCGTTTGTCAGCCCAAATGGCATCACTACAAATTCATAATGTCCAAACCTGGTTCTGAATGCAGTTTTCGGAATATCTGAATCTTTTATTCTCAACTGATGATAACCTGATCTCAGATCTATCTTTGAGAAGACACAGGCTCCTCTCAGCTGATCAAATAAATCATCTATTCTCAGGCAACGGGTATTTATTCTTGACAGTAAGTTTATTCAGCTGCCTGTAATCGATGCACAATCTCAATGACCCATCCTTCTTTTTCACAAACAGGACTGGAGCTCCCCAGGGGGATACACTGGGTCTGATGAAGCCCTTATCCAGCAATTCATGTAACTGTATCTTCAGTTCTTTCAGTTCTGCTAGGGCCATTCTGTAGGGAGCTATCGATACTGGAGACGTACCTGGTACCACATCAATCACAAACTCCACTTCTCTCTGAGGTGGCAAACCAGGAAGCTCCTCTGGAAACACATCTGCAAAATCACACACAGTGGGTATATTCTGGATTTCATAATTAACCTTTCTGGAATCAACCACCTGTGCCAAATATGCTTCACAACCCTTTCTGATCAGTTTACAGGCGGCAGTGGCTGAAATGACATTGGAAAGAAAATCCCTCCTTTCACCCACCATTGTGATTTCTGCACCATCTGCTTGTTCTGAGGGTCACTCGTTTCAATTCACAGTCGATCACTACTTTATGCCGAGTTAACCAATCCATGCCTAATATCACATCAAACTCATGGAATGGTAACTCTATCAAATCTCCTGGAAATTCACATTCCTGTATCCGAATAGGACAATTTTTGTACACACGGTTCACAACTACACTTTGACCTATCAGATTACTGACTAACACATCATATTCAGTAGGTTCAGTTTCCAGATTTCGGTGTTTCAACATGGCATCACAAATATATGAATGAGTGGAACCTGGATCTATCAATGCAATAGCTGTAGTGTCAAAAATAGAAATAATACCAGCTATCACGTCAGGCGCATCTTTGTCTTCCTGAGCCCTAACACCATAGACTCGTGCAGGAGCTCGACTATCAGGTTTAGCTACTGATTCTGATACCCCTCTGTGGCTACCACCTTCAGTTCCTGCCTGATTGGGCCGCCTACCTCTAGAAATAGTAGGGGCTGGTCTCTCTGGCTGCGGAGATCTAATCTGTGGGCAATCTCTCAGAAAATGATCATGAGATCCACACCGCAAGCAGGCTCCTGTAAGCTTCCAGCATTCCCCAGGATGTCTTCTTCCACAATGGTCACACAAGGCAGGGGCTGGTCCCCTAATTGCACTCCTAGGGGTACTGGCCACGGAAGTTGCAGACTGACCAGGCCTAGCTGTGGGTACAGGCCTCTGTAATTGCACTGGACCACTAGACTGCGGTCCCTTAAATTTCTTACTCCTAGGGCTGATATGAGCTGGATGGCCCTGCCCCTCTTCTTTGCTGCCCTCTGTCTCTTCTGGCCTGCTCTTCCTTCTTAATTCTTTCTACATTTAGAGCTGCCGAGACTAGTCTGGTAAAATCTTCAAATTCAAAGGCAACAACCTGTAACATTTCTCAAATCAGTAACATGCTTCATAGATTCACAATTCATTATCTAAAATTAGAAATTTCACATAACCTGCAGGCAGATATAGTCGTTCAGTCCATCTTCAAACCTTCTACATTTATCCGCCTCTGTCGCCACCATATCTTTCGCATATTTACTCAACCTGACAAATTCTCGCTCGTATTCTGTCACTGTCATCTGCCATTGCTTCAGGTTGATAAACTCTCTCTTCATATTGTCCAAATAGATGCGACCAATATATTTTCTCCGGAACTACTTCTGAAAGAAATCCTACGTTCTGTCCTCTGGTCGCACTGTCTGTATAATAGAGGTCCACCACTGGTAGGCATCCTCCTGCAATAAGGATACTGCACACTCCAGTCTCTCTTCAGGTGTGCAGTGCATCTGTTCTAAGATTCTGTTCGTCCGTTTAAACCAGTACTCTGCGGCAGATGCATCTTCATCCCTTCTACCATGGAAATCCGTGGGTTTGTGTTTAGCCAGTCGCTCTATCGCTGATCTTCGTGGCGCTGCTCTAGCCACATTCTGAAAGAACTCAGCCACCTGCTGCATAAATGCTGGCTGTACAGGGTCCGCCATTCTCGGACTTACTGATTCCCTAGATGCTCCCCCAGCCACGCTGGCGGGACTCTCAGGTCTATCTCCACTTCCTTCCATTTCCTTTATCCTATATAAGACAGAAGAGAGGTTTGCAGATTAGAGTCACACATTCCTATGGGTATCTTTAGACAATGCATGCATATACAGACTCTTTTGGTCCAGAAACGCCTAAACCACGCTCTCATACCACTTAAAATGTAACACCCCCTGACCCGACCCGACTGGATCGACCCAGGGAGCGTTACCGGGTTTTCAAAACTTTCTAAATTCACTTTATACATTTCAAACCATTTAAAAATCGTATCAATTTGTAATTCAAAAATATTTTTCTAGTGAGCCCATCAAAATACACTTTTCAAAAATTTCGGCAGAGTTCCCTCTGTTTTTCTGATTTTTCAAAACCTGTTTTTCCACAACTCAAATCAAATACACATTACAACAACACTTCAAATCTCATTTTCAATCAATTGCGCACTCTGCCGTTTAGTGCGACTTTCCAACAGTTTATAAAATAAAATAATTCAGAATTCAATATTTACAAACATTCTAAAAATGAAAAACAGAAATCATAAAATTATTTACAAAACATGTAAATATATGAACTCTTCGAAATTTACAGACTTCTGTATATGCATGCTTACAGAATATATATCTACCCGACTGTAGTGACTTTGGGACTCTGTCAGCAACTCTCTCTTCGGTCTTTGGCCTCCTCAGTATCCCTGTGACCTACGCGCGATAAAACGACGCGCTAAGCATATAGCTTAGTGCGTGTACACTAAACTCATGTATTAAAACTCATAAATAACTTTTCATAATAAAAAAAAATATCACAATATACATATTTCAATTCTAATCATTTACAGAAATAAAACGGATGAAATTTATTCAAAGAAACAACTCATTTCAATTTATAATCCATATAAAACCATAGCATAAACTAAATTATAATCATAAACGTATAAAATCAATTCCGAAATTTACTTATAAACATATTATTCAAATCACTTCAATTCTGGCCCTCTGGAATACTCAACATAAACCAGGACTGGAATATGGGTCGTTCGACCACAGTGACTGTCTGTCGAACATAACTCCCACCCTAGGACGAATCCTAAGAGTGGTACGTATCTCCCTACTCTAGGTCCGAGTGGTCGGAACCTAGAGAGGTACATATCTCCCTATCCCAGGAACGAATCCTTAGAAAGGTACGTGTCTCCCTACCTCAGGACGAATCCGTGAGGAGGTACATGTCTCCCTACCCCTGGACGAATCCATGAGGAGGTACATAATAAATCATCAATAGCAATGTCAATGTCAATGTCGGTACAGTACTGCTCACTGAACCCAGCTGGTATACCAACCTCCTATATCCATTTCTATATCCAAGTATCCTAGGGCCATTTCACAATATCATTTCTTTATGGTCAAATTAAATTTTATTAAATTCAAATCACTAAACACATTTACAAAATTTAATATATATATATATATATATATATATTCAAAATCACTATATATCATAAACAATATGTATCTATATATCTATATGTAGTTATATATATATATATATATATATATATATATATATATATATAGTTATATATATATTTTTATATATATCTAAATATATTTTTATATATATCTAAATATATTCAAAACCAATTTATTACAAACAATATAACTATATATATATATATATATATATATATATATATATATATATATATATATATATATATATATATACCAAATCATCCCAAAATCAATTTTACTTAACCAATCTTAAACAATATATCATAAATAAACTAAAAACAATATAATATAATAATTCCCAAAAGTTCTGAAAAATCTGAAAACTACAAACATTAGTGTACACCGAACCTGGACAATTTCCTAACACTTTTCTTTTCCTTTTCTTTTTCCTCTTCCTTCCTCCTCCTCCTCCTTCTTCTTCTTCTCTTCTTCTTCTTTTCTTTTCTCTCACTCTCTCGGCTTGCCCTCTCTTTTTTTTTCTTCCCTTTTCTTTCTTCTTCACGCCTGTGTAGTTTTTTTTTTTTTGTTTTACTTTGTTTGCTCATTTACCTTTACAATGTAGATTTATATTTGGTTTGATGAGTGGAATTCCACTTGCCATGATCTTATTGTTTTGTTATTTTTTTTATTTTTTATTTTTTTTTTGTTTTTGATAACTTAGTGGAGCTTCTCCACTAAGTTATCTATATTATATTATATATATATATATATATATATATATATATATTATTATAAATATCTTACTAATTGCAATTTGCTCCCTTCTTGACTCTTTAAATTCCTAAAATGGCAACCAATTGAAAATTATTCCAAAACTATTCCACACTTATCCAATTACCAAATGAACTTCACCAATAGGCAATTAGACCCGTTATTCTCCAAATGCACTATAAAAAAAAAATACTTTTCATAATTCGAAAAATTAGAAGCGTTATAGGTTTGATTCGAACCGAACCGGGGCCAACCTTACCTGAGACCCAAATTGGTTTTTGCTGGTGCGGCCTACCTCTATTTGAATGAGCAAATAATTGGTATAGAAAATTGATTAATTAACGACTAAATGAACTAAGAAACTAAATAACAAAAAGAGTTTAACCAATGTAAGACAGAACTAGAGAATCTGATTTCATTAAGTATGTCCTAATGACTGGAATAACCATGTAAGGAGGTCTAATTGTTACCGGTTGATGATCATACTCACTCAATTATCCAAAATCCTCTCTTGAGGTAATTCGAACCTATTCCCACATACATTAAGACTAATAAAATCAAATAAGGTTTAATGATAAAATTAAATCAAATTAATTATATGACAATAAAACAAATTGAATAATTATTTTGTAACTGCCTAAATTGATTAATGAGCTAATTGTATCGATCTTTCCTGATGTTTTACCAACTACAAGCGCAGTCAAATTTATCGTTTATTGACACACACCTCCCCTAACCTTAGTAAAATTTGGTTAAATTTAACAATTGACCAGGAGAAGTTTTTGTTACAAAAAATCCAAAAATTGACTAATGGGAGGGAAGATCTTTGTTAATAAACCCAAAAATTGACTCCGCCTGTAATTAAGCAAATCTCATGAGAGGCATGCGTTATTTATTCTTGATTAATTGCCATAAAACATGATTAATATAATTTACTTTAATTTTTTTGGTTTCTGCTTCACTGGTTTTGGTGTAAGCAAAGAAATTGATTAAACCTTTTTTTTTTTCTTTTTGGTTTCTGCTTTATTGGTTTCGGTGTAAGCAAAGAAACTGTTAAAAAAAAATCGATTTTCTGGTTTTGGAGAACATACCAGTTTCTGTTCAGTGGTCTTTTGGTTGTTCTGCAAGTATTGCTGGATGCATGTTTCGAAGTTGTTGGATATAGAATAAATTATATTATTTGGGTTTGAGCAGTCTTTATTTGATTCGAACAGGTTGTTTTTCTGTTGTTTGCAGGTGTTGATAATCAGTCTTCTATAAACTCATTCTTTTGGTTTTGGTTTTTTGATTTTAAAATCATTTGGATTCTGGGTTTTGTATTAAGCAAGTTCTAAACTTAGCAAATTGAAAATCATTCTAGTTTGATCTGATTTTCATTCATACTGGATAGTTCTGGACAGACCAGGGAAGAAGGAAAATGAAAAAAACAAAAACAAAAAGAATATATATATATATTCTTTTTGTTTTTGTTTTTTTCTATATATTTTGTTGTTGTTGTACTGGATTTCGGGACAACAGAATTGGTTTTCTGAGTCTGGCCGTACTGAATTTCGGGAGAATATTTTGATTGTCAAATTTTGTGTAGGATTTATTTGCTAAGAACACTAAAATCAATAAAATCAATTTAAATTGATATTTGAAATTAGTGGGTCTTCCCCTAGGTTAAAAATCTCTAGGATACCAGAGGAATCAATAGATAAGTACACGGTCAGACATGTAATCAAATGTTACAGATAACGAGAAAACCTAGACTTCTTTAATACATATTCTCTTGTGACGAGGATAATTTCTAGAAGGATGATAATTACAATTGCAACTTTGCAAAACCTTGAAATATATCAAATGAAATGCAAATTTAGATAAAGAAATCTACATGGAACTACGTAAGGTTTTTTCTACTCCAGGAAAGGAAAGAAAAGTCTGTAAATTGGTGAAGTCTTTATATGGTTTAAAGCAAACACCAAAATAATAACATGAGAAATTCGATAATGCTACGATGGTAAACGAATTTAAAATCAACAAGTGTGACAAATGTGTATATGTCAAGCACCAAAATAATGGCATGAAAAATTCGATAATGCTATGATGGAAAACATATTTAAAATCAACGAGTGTGACAAATTTGTTTATGTCAAAAACACAAAAAATAGCTATGCCAACATGCTTACTGTTGATAGTAATGATAAGATGATCAAATATATCAAGAATGTGTTGAATTTAAGATTTGACATGAAAAATATGGGACAAGCAAATGTAATATTGGGAATAAAAAAAATCTTAAGAACATCAAATGGTCTCATTCTAAGTCAGTCACATTAAGTTGATAAGATTATTGAAAATTCAATAAAGATGATTCTGGAGTGTCCAGAACACCTGTAGGCATGACTCTACATCTATATAAGTATAAGTGTGAGAGTATCTCTCAACTAGAATATTCTAAAGTGATAGGAAGTCTGATGTACTTAATGAGTTGTACAATACCAGATATAGTGTATGCAAATAGTAAACTGAGTAGATATATGAGTAATTCAGGGGCTGACTACTGAAAAGTAATAATAAGAGTACTTAGGTACTTATGATATACACGTAGTTTTTTTTTTTTTTTTGAAGTAGATATACACATAGTTATGGACTGCACTATACCAGATATCTAACTATTCTAGAAGGATACAGTGATACAAACTGGATATCTGATATGAAAGATTCAAAATCTACTAGTGGATATATATTTACACTAGGAGGTGCAACTGTATTATGGAAATCCCCTAAACAGATATATATAGTCAGATTCACTATTGAATATGAATTTATTGCTCTAAATGAGAGTGGTGAATAAGCTAAATAGTTAAGGCAATTTTTAGAGGATATGCTGATGTGGCCAAAGCCTGTGCTAGCAATCTGCATCCACTGTGATAGTCAGTCTTCAATTGGAAGGGCAGAAAGCAACATGTATAATGGTAAGCCTAGACACATACGTCGTATACATAACACTATTAGACAACTACTCTCAACTGGGGTTATCTCTATCAACTATGTGAAGTCAAAAGATAACATTGCAGATCAACTAACTAAAGGGTTAAATCGAGAGTTAGTTGATAAATCATCGAGGGGAATGAGACTAATGCCCATGAAAGAATAAGTTGATACATTGGAAACCCAATCTACTAGTTGACTGGAGATCCCAAGATCTAAGTTCAAACGAACAACCTAAATGTAGGACTTAGTTGGATCACTATGGGAGATAAAAATTTTGACGGTCAAACCTGACATTAAGTATAAATTGACCGTCTTACTCTTTTTTATTAAATTAGCAAGACGGTTCTACCCTCCAAGTTTTTACATTTGACCTATTTGGGTAGTCCAATAAAAAATTGATATATGTTATAAAAACTCAAATTATTTTTTAAAACATACTTAAAAATAATTAAATAAAAAATAAATATTATAAATTCATTAAAATTTAAAAATATTTATAAAAATTTAAAAAATTTTAAAATAACATCATTTATTAAAAATAAAAATAAAATTCAAAATTGAATACTTATAAAACTCAAAATTTAGTTAAAAAAATAATATTAAAATATTAAAAATTATTATCTATATATATATATATAGATAATAATAAAATTACAATATATATATATATATATACACACACATACATTCATTATTATTATATTATAAAAATATAATAACAAGACTACAATATATAAATTTATTATATATATATATATATTTTATATGTATTAACATTTTTCTAATTTTTATAATATTTTATATTTATTTTTTATTTTTAATAATATTATCATATTTATTTTATTATTTAATCATTTTTAAGTATTTTAAAAAGAAATTAAATTTTTATAACATATATCAATTTCTTATTGGACTATCTAAATAGATAAAGTTGTTCAAAAATTAAAAAATAAAAGTATTATTCTAAATTAATAATTTAATAAAAAAAAGGATAAGATGGTTAATTCATACTTTATGTTAGGTTTGATCACCAAAATTTTAATCATAGGGACTAAATTGATATATTTTGAAAATAGTAGGAACCATGTGAGTTAAAAAAGTAAAAATAGATCAAAAAGGGATATTTTCAAATACATTATGGACCAATTGATAATTATCCGAGGTACTTAGTTGTAGTTTAAGGAAAAATGACCAAACGTCAGGGTATTCCATTACAATTTGCCCTAATTTTAATGGATTATTAACAACATTAAAATTTTTTATTTTAAATAATTTAAAATTATATATTAATTTTTTTAAATAATTTATGATAGAGATATTTTTAGAATTTTCTCTATAATTTGGTGTATTAGTCAAAATCCCCTCTAGTTTCATTTATGCCCAAAATCCCCCCATAATTTCATTCTATAGTCAATTTCCGTTCTACTATCAGTTTTAATTATAAAAATACCCTTGATTATTAACTTTTCTGTTATAGATATTACTAAAATTCCCCTTTGGTTTGATGTATTAGTCAAAATCTCCTTCTAGTTTTATTTATGGCCAAAATTCCCCCTAGTTTCACTTTATAGTCAATTTTTTCCATACCATCAGTTTTAATTACCAAAATACCATTAATTGTTAACTTTGTGTTAAAAAATTTAAGGCACCTATATATATATTAAATTAAAATATTTTAATTTATAATATTAACGAATCTCTACCCTCCATCATATGATGGACGGAAGAGATCAAATATAAAATATTCAATAACTAAAAAATTAAAAAAAAATTAAAATCTATGGAGATGGACGGTGGGAGTCCATTTTTTTTAAATTTTTAATCTGTTTCTTAATTTTTTAAATTTTTTATGTATTTGTTTTTTAAAAAAATTGTTTATAATCTCGACCATTCATTTATGGAAATGGACTATAGAGATTCATTTTTTTATTTTTAATATATTTTATATTTAATTTTTACCGTCCATCATATGATGGATGGTATTATAGGGAGAGATTACCTTTATATTCTTGATGTCCTAAAATTTTTAATATAAAAGTTAAGGTTACGATATTTTGATAATTAATTTAAAACTCACGATAAGGGAAAATTGACTATAAAATAAAACTACAGAGAGTTTTGATCATAAATTTCAACTAGGGAAAATTTCAACTAATATATTAAACTATAGGGAGATTTTAATAATATTCTTAATATAAAAATTAATAATTAAGAGTATTTTAATAATTAAAATTAATAGTAAAAGATAAATTAACTATAAAATAAAATTATGGACAAAATTTTAACTATAAATAAAATTAAAAGCAAAATTTTAACTAGAGATTTTAATAATATCTCATCGTTAGAAGTTGCACATACAATTTTAGTGGTAGTAAATATAGGCAGTCTAATAACCCTCTTTCATACCCTGAAAGAAGAAGCTTATCATCAAGCCCATTTGTCTTGGTATATATTCATTACACGTGTTCTCATAACAGCCTCTAAAAAAAAATATCTATCTATATTAAAATGACAAAATTGTCACTCTTTTCTCCACTTAAATACAATCCTTACACTCCATACTTATAAACTTCGAATTATTTGGACGGCTACAATTAATTCTGAGAGTACGATTCAAATTTATAAATTTAAAATATAAATATGAATAATATATTAATGAACCAATGTTATTTTATTATAAATTTAGTTGTCTGGTATATAATTTTTCTTTTTTTTAAAAAAAATTCTATCATTTAATGGGTTAGAAATTCATCATGATCTATCAAAATTAAACATTATATACAGAATATATATAGTTATTAGCTATTCTCACAATCGAAAAATATATACTCCTGATAATACGAGAAAAACTATATAAGAACATATGCCCTTATTTAGTAAAATTAGTAAAATGAAAAGGGTAATAAGGTAAAGTTGAAAAGTGAAGTGTGTGGACAATATGAAGCTGCGGTGGTTTATAAATACAGGTTTTAACAAAATATAGTAAATAGTTGTAAAAGTGAACGATGATGATGGGTAGGCTGAGGATTTTGAAGGTGGTGTGTGCTTTTATGAGTTTATTTTCAACTCTTGAAAGATTGAGTTCAGAAAAAACATCAGGTGAGGGCTTAGAGATTTACCCACCCACATGCAACCGAATTGAGTGCCCAAAATTTGAAACAATTCAAGTGGGTAATGGCTTTCAAGTTCGAAGATACAACTCAACTGTCTGGATCTCAACTTCTCCGATTGAAGATATTTCTCTTGTTCAAGCCACCAGAACTGGTTTCCTGCAGTATGATTCATTCTCTCAATTATTATCTCAACATATTATTTGACTGTAGAAATTCTTCTGACGTTAAGTTTGCAGATTATTTGACTACATTCAAGGGAAAAACAAGTACCAAGAAACGATAGAGATGACAGCACCAGTGATAAGCCAAGTTATACCGAGTGATGGGCCTTTCTGCAAATCAACATTCAAAGTAAGCTTTTACGTACCGGAAAAGAACCAAGTAGACCCACCTCCGGCCAAGGGACTACAAGTAGAGCGGTGGAAACCAAAATATGTGGCGGTAAAACAATTTAGTGGGTTCGTAGATGACTCGAATGTGGGTGTAGAAGCAGCGGCGTTGAAAGCAAGTCTTAAAGGAACGGTTTGGGAAGATGCAGATGGAGTTTATACGGTAGCACAGTATAACTCTCCATTTGAATATGATGATAGAGTCAATGAGATTTGGTTCTTGTTTCATCTCTGACTTTTTATTTCTGCTTCTTCAATAAAATTCAATCTCTCTTCACAAAGTTCTTCTTCTTTTTTTCTACCTTTGTCTTTAATAGTAGAAAATTCTTATTTCAAGGCTATTTTAGATTAGAGTTTGGTGATACTCCGTGAACGTACAAAACTGAGTATAAACTCAACTAATTCAGAAAACGGAAGACCATTGTGAATTGAGATTGGAGTTCGTTTCGAAGAATTTCTTACCGTAGAGCTTTTTACTTTTAAAGAAAAGTAATTGGCTATTTAATTATTAATTAAAAATCTCTTTAAAATAATACCATTATTAAAAATAATATAATTTTAACGATATCATAAAATTAATAAAATTTAATAAATGTTGTAAATGATGAATGTTCATATTGATAATGGTGTAAATAGTAAATTCCACCATGATTATCAACCAATAACTTATTGATTTATTGGTTGAGTGGATTGAATTAGGTGAGGTAAGAATGACTATAAATATGAGTCAATTCTTGTTGAAATAAGATGAACAAAATTCTCTCTAAATTAAGAACTTCTTTTGTGGTGCTTTCATTTCTTGATTTTGGTATGTTAAATCCTTTTCTCCTTCACTCTTACTTCATTACTTTATATCATAATAAAATCATTCTATTACCTTATATTATAACACGTTATCAGCACGACTAGCTTATTAGTATGCTCTGTGATTGCCACTCTGTTGGATCTTTCACATCAGAAAATAAGTTTAGTTTTTACTTATATTTATTATATTGAAACATGAAGATTATAAAATAAATAAAAGAGCTAGAAACTATAAATATCATAAACTTTAATCCAATAAGAAGTTCTGGACATAATATTATTATTATTATTTTTTTAATTTAATGTTTATATATATATATATATTTATATTTATGTAATTTATATAAATATAATGCATCTCAAGTCGGCTATGCCGACCACGTTTATATTTATGCAATTTATTTATTGTTATGCATCTCAAGTCGGCTATGCCGACCATATTTATTATTTATGCAATTTATTTATTACGCATCTTAAAGTTACTATGCCAACGATATATACTATTTATATATATTTATTTATTGTTATGCATATCAAGTTGGCTATGACAACATAATTATTATTATTTTTATTATTATGCAATTTATTTACTGTTGTGTATCTTATGTTGAATATGCTGACACTATATTTATGCATTTTCATTTATTATTATGAATTTTATTGCCTTTCAATTTTAATTAAATTGGGCATATATATATATATATGAAATATATATAATGAGAATTTAAAATTTGTTGCATCAGACCAAAAATTCTGATTCTATATATATTTTAGTCCGGCAGTTCTGTATCATTTTTTATCCTATCTGAGATTTTTAGATCCAGAAGATCTAAATGTAATAAATTTTATGGATTAAGATTTGATGGACTTTACATTTTTGGGTACAAATATATGATGTTGAATTACATCTAAAACCTGAAGATCCAGTATATTATTATTATAGAACCAGAAGTTCTGTGGCAAAAATTAAAGACATATATTACCAAGAGAAAGAAATGATTATTTCTACTGCTCGGCCGTTCTGTAACATTCCCAGAAGTGAATGCTAAATACCTATAAAAATTTTAGACATGGCTATAGTCATGGTTATGGGCATGAATATAGTGGTTATTAATTCTCAAATCACCATAATGTTAAAAAGATTATCTAAAAGTGGAATGTCTATAAAGTTAATAAAATAATGGCAAAAGTTTATAAACCCGTAAAATAATAAAAACGTTTGTTTTAAATATAACGAAGGGGGTCGTACTTGTTGTACACCCAAATACTTGATAAAGATTTATTATGTTTTTACTTACTAAGTATTTTTTCTATCTTCGTACACTTTTGCTTTATATTGATAGAATATATTTACTCAAAACTAATTACTATTATTGTTTTGTATGAATAAAAGCTGCTAAAAAATGTCAAACCTTAAGAACCTGCAGTTCTTTGCCCTAGATATTTCTGGGAACAATTACCTTTCCTGGATTCTGGATGCTGAAATGCATTTACAAGTCATGAATTTGCAAGACACGATTAAGGAAGAAAATGAGACATCCCTGCAGGATAAGGCTAAGGCTATAATCTTTCTTAGACATCATCTACATGAGAATCTAAAAGTCCAATATCTCATAGTGAAAGATCCATTAATATTGTGGAAAAATTTAAAAGATCGATATGATCATCAAAGGGATGTCTATGCCAACTAAAATATGTCAATCATCGATTTGTTTTGTGTATGCGTTTTTGTTCTGTGTTTTTGTTTTGTTTTTATCTTTTCTTTATCTCTGCAATCAAGTATGATGTATCTTTTGTGCCTCCGTTTTCATTAATAACTAATATATATTTTTGTTTAATGAAATAAAGGATATGGATAGGCCATCTGTTTCCAGTGGAGAAGATAAAAGTATATGTTTGATTGATAGTGCAACAACACATACTATTCTTCGTGATAAGAAGTATTTCTCAAATTTGATATCACTTAAAGCTGAGGTGAATACTATATCAGGTCCTGCAGACCTAATTGAGGGCTCTGGAAGAGCCACAATTCTATTGGAAAATGGAACAAAAATATGTATCCATGATACTTTATATTCAAGCAGTTCCCAAAGAAATTTACTTAGCTTTAAAGATATTCGTTGTAATAGATATCATATTGAAACAATAAGTGAAAATAATATAGAATATCTCTATATTACTTCTGTTGTTTCAGGACAAAAATTGATTTTGGAAAAGATTCGTACTTTCTCATCTGGATTATATTATACGATAATCAAATCAATTGAGGCTTATGCAGTTATGAACCAGAAGTTCTCCAATCCAAAAATATTCATGCTTTGGCATGACCGCTTAGGTCACCCGGGATCTACGATGATGCGTAGAATCACTGAAAATTCTCATGGACATCCATTAACGAACCAGAAGATTCAGTTGTTACATGAGAGTATATGTACTGCATGTTCACAAGGAAAATTAGTAACTAGACCATCTTATCCTAAAGTTGGTTTTGAATCCCCATCATTTCTACAAAGAATTCAGGGGGATATATGTGGACCTATTCACCCACCTAGTGGACCATTTCGCTATTTTATGGTTCTAATTGATGCATCTGCAAGATGGTCACATGTTTGTTTATTGTCTACTCGTAATGTTGCTTTTGCCAGATTACTTGCACAGGTTATTAGGCTCCGAGCACATTTTCCAGATTATCCAATAAAATCAATACGCCTTGATAATGCTGGTGAGTTTACATCCAAAACTTTTTATGAGTATTGCAAAGCAGTGGGGATTGATGTTGAACATCCAGTCCCACATGTGCACACCCAGAACGGATTAGCAGAATCATTTATCAAACGCCTACAGGTAATTGCGAGAACTTTATTATTAAGAACACAATTACCAAGTTCTGTATGGGGACATGCTATTTTACATGCTGCTGCATTAATCCGTCTTCGACCTACTGCTTATCACCAGTATTCACCATTACAACTTGTGTTTGGCCATCAACCTAATATATCCCATTTACGTACTTTTGGTTGCGTTGTATATGTCCCAATTGCCCCAACTCAAAGAACTAAAATGGGACCCCAAAGACGTTTGGGGATATATATTGGTTTTGATTCACCGTCAATTATTAGATATTTGGAACCTTTGACGAGTGATCTATTTACCGCACGATTTGCGGATTGTCATTTTGATGAGACAAATTTTCCATCTTTCGGGGAAAGAAAAACTTCTCCTGAAGAGAAGCAGGAATTTTCTTGGAAAGTTCCAAGTCTGATCCATTTAGATCCATACACATCTCAGTGTGAGAATGAAGTGCGAAAGATAGTGCATCTTCAAACAATTGCTAATCAGTTACCAGATGCATTTACAGATGCTAATAGGGTAACTAAGTCATATATACCAGCTGCTAATGTACCAGCCCGGGTGATTGTTCCTGAAGAACGATATAAACAATTAGCAGCAACTGAATCATCTGTTGCACGACAGAAGCGTGGTAGACCACTTGGATCAAAAGATACAGTTCCCCGGAAGAGGAAATTAAATTATCAGGATTTTGATAAAACTCGAGTTACAAATAAATCCACTTTCTCTGAATCAACTCCAGTAGAGTTAGATGTCCCTGAAGCGACAGGAGCCCCTGTAGTGGCAGAAGCCCCTGAAGTGGCAGAAATCCCAGAAGAGAGACAAGAAAATGGAAATGAAGAAATATCCATAAATTATGCAAGAGAAATATGGAATCGTGAAGAAACAATCATCGATGATATATTTTCTTACACAGTAGCTACTGAAATTATTAATGATGATTATGAACCTCATGGAATTGATGATTGTAGACAAAGGCATGATTGGCCTAAATGGAAAGAAGCAATTCAAGCAGAATTAAATTCTTTAGCCAAACGTGAAGTATTTGGACCTGTAGTCCAGACACCTGAAGATATCAAACCCGTAGGATATAAATGGGTTTTTGTACGAAAACGAAATGAGAAAAATGAAGTCATGAGATATAAGGCACGACTCGTAGCACAAGGTTTCTCGCAGAGACCTGGTATTGATTTTGATGAAACGTATTCACCAGTGATGGATACAATCACATTTCGATTTTTATTAAGTATGGCTGTTTCAGAAAAGCTTGAAATGCGTCTAATGGATGTAGTGACTGCTTATTTATATGGGTCACTCGATTCAGATATCTATATGAAAATTCCTGAAGGATTTAAAATGCCAGAAGCATATAAATCGAGATCTCGTAATTTATATTCGATAAAGTTGCAAAGATCCCTGTATGGATTAAAACAATCTGGACGGATGTGGTATAACCGTCTTAGTCAATATCTGATCAAGGAAGGGTATATTAATGATCTAGTATGTCCATGTGTTTTTATAAAGAAATCTGAATCTGGATTTGCTATTATAGCAGTATATGTTGATGATATGAATTTAATTGGAACTCCTGAAGAGCTCCTAAAAACTGCTGAATATTTAAAAAAGGAATTTGAAATGAAAGACTTGGGCAAAACAAAGTATTGTCTCGGCCTGGAGATCGAGCATACACCAAATGGAATACTTGTTCATCAATCGGCATATGTTGAAAAGATTCTGAAAAGATTTAATATGGACAATGCTCATCCATTAGGTACTCCTATGGTTGTTAGATCTCTTGATCCTAAAAAGGATCCATTCCGGCCTAAAGAAGATGATGAAAAGATACTTGGTCCCGAAGTACCATATCTAAATGCAATTGGTGCTCTATTATATCTTGCACAATGTACTAGACCTGATATTGCATTTGCAGTAAATTTATTAGCAAGATTCAGTTCAGCACCAACTCGAAGACATTGGAATGGAATCAAACATATTTTTCGTTACCTTCGTGGTACAATAGACTTGGGATTATTTTATGTGTCTAACAATTTTTCAGGTTTAATTGGTTATGCTGATGCTGGATATTTATCTGATCCCCATAAAGCTCGTTCACAAACGGGATATGTTTTTACCTATAATGGCACAGCAATCTCCTGGCGATCCATAAAGCAGAGTCTTGTTGCTACATCCTCTAATCATTCGGAGATCCTTGCACTTCATGAAACAAGTTGAGAATGTGTTTGGCTAAATTCTATTATTCATCATATTCGAAGTACATGCGGATTTTCATCATCCAAAGAAATGCAGACACCAATATTTGAAGATAATACAGCTTGTATTGCTCAGATAAGAGGAGGATATATTAAAGGGGATAGAACTAAGCATATTTCTCCAAAATTCTTCTATACTCATGAACTTCAACAAAGTCGACAGATTGATGTAAAACAGATACGGTCTACAGATAATCTTGCAGATCTGTTTACTAAATCATTACCGACGTCAACATTTGAGAAATTAGTATATGGCATTGGTATGCGTCGATTTTGTAAACTACAGAATTAATTTTTATCAGGGGGAGCATACAATCAGGGGGAGTAGATTTTTGAAGATAACAATACATGTGTACTGCACTCTTTTTCCCTTCAACCGGATTTTGTCCCACTGGGTTTTACCGGCAAGGTTTTTAATGAGGCAGTTTGAACACATCAAATACAATTTATAATCCAGAAGATCATTGTATTGTTTACCAACATATTTACTTTAAAATGGTGTACATTCAAGGGGGAGTGTTGTAAATGATGAATGTCCATATTGATAATGGTGTAAATAGTAAATTCCACCATGATTATCAACCAATAACTTATTGATTTATTGGTTGAGTGGATTGAATTAGGTGAGGTAAGAATGACTATAAATATGAGTCAATTCTTGTTGAAATAAGATGAACAAAATTCTCTCTAAATTAAGAACTTCTTTTGTGGTGCTTTCATTTCTTGATTTTGGTATGTTAAATCCTTTTCTCCTTCACTCTTACTTCATTACTTTATATCATAATAAAATCATTCTATTACCTTATATTATAACAATAAAGTTATATTAAATATTTTAATATTTTTAAAAATTTAAATTTTTCCGAATAGGTGTAAAATAATTTTTTTTTAATCGTCTAAAAATTCTATTGAAATAGTAATTAAACAATATAAAAGAAACTATAAAAACAATTTGAAATTAAATAAGCTCCTTTAATAAGTAAATAAACTCTTCTAAAAGTATATTTAAATTCTGTTTGACAGAATTTTTACATTGGACTTTTGACTTCTTGAAAACTCTTTTTATAAAAGTAATATATTTTTACTTTATTTATAAAAACTTTTAAGTTTTAAATACTCTTCTCTAGAAAAGTTTAAATACTCCTAAAAGAGTTTTTTAGCTAAAAAAAAAACATAAAAACATACTTCAAAAAATCACGCCAAATAAGCCCTTAGTCTACAAACAAGAGGAGGAAAGCCACTCCACTACCACCACCATGAGACCTTAGTCTATATGGACTGTGGCAGTACCCATTCTTCCACTAGTTATTGGGTAATTATGATTTATATGAAATGATGAAAATAGCTTACTATTCAACTTCATACAACTTAACAAAGCCAGTGTTTGCAAGCCCAATATACCATCAAGCTAAAACAACAAAACTTACATGTACAACTTTAACAAATCACCTTTTATACAGAAACTCAACTACCTTTTTCAGAAAGCACTTTGAAGCTTACAAGTTATTGCATTTAGTTTATCAAAAAACAAGGCAATGTTATGCTAAAAACGTTTTGACATTGTTATACATCTTGCCTCATAGACTATTATACATACATACTTCTCTGGTAAGGTTTCGTGTTAAGATACAGACCTACGAAAAATGCTACAACTTTACAATTTTAACAGAACAATAATGTTCCTTCCATAGGTTGTTCTAATATGATCCACATGCCCCAATCAACACACTATTGAGAAAAAAAATTCTTCTGAGGCACCAATTCTACTCCTAACTTACTAATTCACCTATTCAACTACTTGGGATCCCCATTAACTAAAGTTTACAATGACCACAAGTCCGATCAACTCTGTACTTTTGGTTACTTCCATATTTTACAGGCAAACAACAGTTGCTATCAGAAGAGAATTCAGTTGATGAATCACTGACCTGCCTTGTACTCTTTTCTCGCGGTACACCGTTCCAATAGTGGGTAAATGGGTATGACTCCATACCATACCCCTTCTCTACTGAAACGAATCTAGTCTGTGGCCTACTATTTGAAAATGTCCGACAACAAACAGTCTTGAGATTGGCAGGTTCAGGAGCATATATGGTGTTAAAATCTGAGGAGACTGGATCCACATTGCATGTATCAGCGTAATCCACAGTGCTGAAAGAATCTCTAGTACTCTCAGTTGTGAATGAAGCCTCATCGGAGCTTGTAAAATGGGACCAATCACTTGAGGTAGCATCAGAAAACTCCACACTTACTGGCTCAACATATCTTTCTATTACTCCCCGTATATTTTTGTTTGCACTACCTCTAAGAATGCCATTGGAAGTTTGATCAGTAAAGCTGGAAACAATTTTGGGTCCAACACCAGATAATGACTCTGGGGCAACAAAATTGCTTCCCAGATTGCTTTGTCCTTGTCTTGAAGGCTTATGAGTTTTAGGCATGCAATGCCTTGCAGAGGCTGGAACCTGCTGTCGCATAGCTTTTCCAGCAAATGCTCTCTGAGGGCGGGGGCATGACCTGCGAAATATTTAAAACTTTCAAACAAAAAGTAAAAAACAATAGACAAGGAACACCAAAGAGGTATTAAATAAATAAAGTTGGACAAAGATTACAAACAGGGAAAACATTTACTAGATCCACTTAGAAAAGGCCCCTGACAAAGCAACGGATTTAACATGCATAGACTTAAGCATAATCAAAATTTAATATGAAATCAAATATAAAATGACATGTACTGAGAACACTGTAATAAGTGTGGTGACCAGCAACCTGAAATGTGATGAAGATATATCTGCTACAATGGAAACAGTATGTTAAGGAGTCATATTATAGGAAAGTAGGATGATTTTAGAAATCATAGCAATTCATTAAATGATAAAATGGTAAAAATTGTTCTACCTCATGTAAAATAGAATATATGCCCCTTCTGACATCACTTGGCTCACTGGCACTGGATGAACCTGTAAAGCATAACCGAACATTAGAATTCCAATTTACCAAAAGCAGAACAAAGTAACCAATGAAGATTACGGATTATATCCAGATCAATCATCTTATTAAATCTTAATATGGCACTCATAGAAATCATGTTTGTTAACATAAACTGCATGGAAATTAAAGCAGTAAATTTTAATGTTGCTTGCTTGCTTGCTTGCTTGTAGGAGCACTAGGAAAATGCGTGAGTTGTTACTTCCAGATAAGAAACGGTATTTGATTTCTACCTTTAATACCAACTAGAAGCACACCTGACAGCCATTTTAGCTGTTTGGATGTGGGAAAAGGAGGGATGGTGTTAGGAACAAGGGCAATAAATATTAATAGCAGCAAAACAATTATTGGAGAATCTCTAAATTATGATGCATATTATATGTTTTTATTTATATTTTATTATGTTTGATCTAATACCATTTAAGTTTTTCACATCTTATGTTACCATATTTATCTAGTCCCATGTGCCTGTAAATAGGCTCCTTATCTATTTGTAATAAATAAGTCTTCTATATTATTTTACATTGTAACAGAGCTAAGACCCTTCTTGTAAAACACAACACGAAGAGAAATATCATCCATTGTGCAGTCTGCAAAAGAGCAGATAGGTTTTCAACTCTCCTACAAAAGAGCAGATAAACATGCAAGCAAAAACATTCATTGAGCAGTTGTGTGCAGAATGAATCATCATGAAGGCCTCATTTCAACATCCATAAATCGTATGTAAACAATTATCTCAAATTCCCTTAAGCCATTACACAATCAAGAGACAGATACCTCAGTGTCATCTATCCTGAACCAACTGCCCTGCATATCTTTTACGTATGACACATAATGTCCCGAAAAAGATGCATTCTGCATATCCAAATGTACAACAACAGCATAAAGGAAGTAAAGTGGAGGATTGTCGCCTGTTCCGGTCATAAATGGAATCATATCCAGCAACTCAGGGAACGAAATACATTTATTTATTTTTCCATATCTTCCCTCCTGATGAAGCAAAAGCCACAATTGCAAAATCCAACAAATTAGATAACAATAAACCTAAAATTTGTTGAAAGAATATAAAGTAAAAGCATTCAGCGACAACAAAATTGGCTCATGGTTTAGTGTGCTTATAACGAGGCAGAAAGACATAAAATCACTACCAGTAACACAGTAACATGTAGAAGGACCTGACTTTCATCAATAAAGCAAAGATGATACCTGGAATCTCTTCAAGACAATTGTCAGAATGTTTGGTGCTTCATGTATACTCAACTGCTTCCTGGCTCGAACATATGTGGCACACCTTTTATCAAAATACAAGCAGATACAGTAAATTATCATATAAGGTTAAATCAATAAACTTAATAAGATATAAATATGCTTCAACAACATTATCAAACCTTCCACATCTATACATGTTTTCACCATCCAAATCTTCAGGGGTGGTAAACTGAGCAAGTGCATCTTCCAGTGACTCAACCCAACCAAATATCTCTAATGTAAGATCCATAATGTTTTCATATCGTTCTGACTCATGATAACAACTCAAACATTTGACCTGATTGCATCAAAATCAACCAAGTAAACATTATTAATTAAAGAACTATAAATAAATACTAAATTGCAAAGGCACGAAACTGAAGATATATCAGAACAATATGAACACAACGGTTTCAATGGATTTAATGAGCACTGATACCTTAGACCTGAGATGACCACCAAAAGTTTGTTGTATGAATGTTGTTTCTTGCAAACTCGGGTCAACTTTCCTCTCACCACCTAGTCCCTCCAAGCATATGGATTGCATTGATGCAACCAGAAGCCTAGATTAAGAAAACAATGATATATGAAATTGAACTTTTGGAAAGGAAGAACTTTGAAACTCTATTTTGAAATAGAATTATGGATTTAAAATTTTTTAAAACAGCCAGCTAATCAAGCATTGGACATGTGCAAAGAATAGCAAAAATCATGTCCTTGAATCACGGTTATCACTACACCATATCAGCTCTTAATTAGCTCATCACAGATGTTACCTTCCTATTAGTTGCCTGTATGTTACACTTGCCTGTAACTGATTGTATTCAATCATATACATATTTCTCCCTTGTATCAATGAAAGTTGTAGCAGTATACACTAAAATCCTCTGTTTTACATGGTATCAGAGCATTGAAGCTCTCACGCAATTATTTCATTTGCTGCTTTGTTTTTCTCCATGGCACAAGCAATGCCATCTGAGAATGCCGAAAGCCCAGTTATTATTCCAACACCAGTCCCCATTAACCAGTTGCACCTAACCAAACTACAAATCTTGTTTTAATCAATACTACAGCTCAACTTCCCATCAAACTCTCATCAACAAATTATCCATCATGACATCCACAATTTAATTCCCTTTTGTTGGGATATGACCTTATGGGATACTTGGATCTTTTCAATGTCCATCACCATCACAATCGATAACAAGTCTAATCCAATTCCTGCTCACAATTTGTGGATAAGCCAAGACAATCTACTATTGCATGCTATTATTGCCTCACTATCAGAACCGGTTATGCCCTTGTTGCCAGCACCACCACTGCTCATGAAGCATGGAAAAAGCAAGCTACATTATATGCCAATCGCTCAAAAACGTGAATCTTACATCTGAAGGATAGACTTACCTCTATTACCAAAGGGACCAAACCGTCACTGAATAGATGAACTGATGAAATGTAGTGCCAATGAACTCACAGTTGCTAATGCTCTGTTGATGGAGACGACCTTACAATCCATATTCTTCGAGGTCTTGGCCCAGAATTCAAAGAGATTCATGTGGCCATTCTTACCCACGAATCCTCAATCACCTTTGAAGAATTACATGACAAGTTGGTTGAACATGAATACATAAAACGTGAAGAACTTCAGAATGATCAAATTTCAATGAGGCAATGACAGCCAATTATTCTCATAAACCCACGCAAGGCAACAACAAATTCAGAGGTGGTCAACCAAATAGAGAAAGCAGCACACCTGGACCTCAAAATCATTTTCACCATCAACGATACCAAAGCCAATATCAAACTACCAACAAGCCAAGACAACCTAATATTGTATGTCAGTTTTGTGACAAACCAGGACATAATGCCCAGCAGTGCTATAAAATTCGTCTAAAATCCCGCACCTCAAGTCAACTACAGCAACACCAGTGGACCTCTTTCATCAAATTGGCTGGTAGATTCAGTAGCTTCCCACCATATCACCTCAGATCTCAAAAACTTGGCCATCCATTCAAAATATGAACACCACGATGATATTCTAATTGGGGATGGTAGTGGCTTTCCAATTACTCATACTAGTTCTACCACTCTCTCCAACACCTTTAAATTTTTTTTTCTTTACATAATGTCTTGTGTGATCCTTCAATTGAAAAAAAAATAAATTTGATTTTGGTTTCCCAATTTCCTAAACATAACCATACATCTATCGAATTTTTTCCTTCTCATTTTGTTGTGGAGGACATAAACATGGGGGCACCTCTCATTCAAGAATTGAACAAGGACAACGTATATGAGTGGCAATTGAAATCATCCACTACTATTGTAGAATTTCTGAGATTCTGTTCTCGGAAATCATGAGTTGATTGATTCAGTCAACTGTTAAAGCTTTATTCTAGGAATAATTGTCTGATTCTTAGGTAGGATTGTGTTGGGGACCTAGGTCAGAATTACTCAAATCCCCAATTCGAAACCCTAACCCTAGAAATAGAATTCCAAGATTAGGGAGTTTTGGTTTGACTAGTCAAGAATTCAACCAATCAAACCTCTCGAATTAGCCCTTGTTGGAGAACTAACCCTAGCCCAAGCGATTCCTAAGGTTTTGGTCTCGGAAAAAGCCAAATAAATCTAGAACAAGGTTGTTAGCCTTAAAACTAGCCCAAACTTTCTAAACTTTAGAAAAGCCAAATAGAGATAAACCTCTCAATTTTACTGATATTCTCCATTGATAATTGAATGATTACAAACCTAGTCTATTTATAATAATTCAATAACCTAACCTAGTCCTAATAGGAAACAAATAAAATAGAATCCTAACACATTTCTAATAGGCAATAACATTGAGTCCTAATACATGTCAAATAGGTAATAAAATAGAATCCTAATAAAATATGAAAACCTAACAAGGAAACCTAAATAAAACTCCTAATTAAAACTGGTTGATTCTGGGCAAGGAGCTGCCCGCCACGTGCACCGCAACTTGTGGTCGCGACCGCGAGTCGCAGCCATGAGTCGCGGTACTCACTGCCGCAAATCTTCAATTTAATTGTGACTTGGGTCGCGACTTGGGAAGTCGCGGCCTAGGTCGCGGTCGCGGCTTTCTTTCCCTAGTATGGACCTCATCAGATTGTTTCCTAGTTAGTGTATCAATTATAGAAGAAGACTGATGTAATTACTTGATTAGTGGTTGAGATTGTTATTCTCTCCTTTATATCTACCCTGTACATACTTTGTTCAAAGTAAAAAATAAAAAACAAACTTCTCTCATATTTCTTCATGGTATCAGAGCATCCTCTGAAACCCTAATCACTATTTTTTCTTTTCCCAGCCTTATCTCTAGTCACCCAACCTTTTTCAGCCGGCCGAAACCCCAAATCTTCTTAACCTTAACCCTAAATCTACCTTTTCCGGCCAAAACCCAGTCGTTTTCGACCGAAATCCTAAATTTCCACCCACTATTTCCGAGCGAAACCGAAACCCTAAAAGCCGCCAAAAACCCAGGCTGTTTCCAGCGCTATTTCCGACCGCAAATCTTCCTCAGACTCTTTCCGGCAGCCACAAACCCTCCTGTTCTTTCCGGTAGCAACAAATCCTCACAAACCCTTATGTTTTTTTCCAGCAACTGAAGCCCTAAAAATAAAAATAAAAATTCCAATGGTCATTCGAAACCATTCCAGCAGCCGTTTGAAATCCTAGCCGTGCCGTCCTCCTCAACAGTCCAGTTCTGACTCTGTCACAGCCGTCCTCCTCAACAGCCGCTTGGAGTAAAGTCGCAAAAAAGGTGATGATGAGGCCGAAACAAATTACCACATCAAAGTCCAGACAGTCTTTAGTAGCCCCTACCTCCACTGTAATTGGTTCTGACACATTGGCACAATCAGGCAATACACTAAAATGGGAAAAAAAAGGGTCCCTGGATTGTAGACTCAGGTGCATCAAACCACATGACAAGTGATGCATCTCTCCTTACAGACTTTAAGCCATGCAGTGATGGATTTACGGTCAAAATTGCAGATGGATCAGTATCCAAAGTGGCTGGAATTGGTTCAGCAAAAATTTCACCCTCGATCACTTTACATTCAGTGCTTTTTGTTCCTAATCTTAATTGCAATTTACTGTCAATCACTAAAATTACAAAAGACAGAAATTGTATGGCAAAATTTACTCATAATCTTTGTGAATTTTAGGATTTGGATTCGGGGAGGATGATTGGCAGTGCTGAAGTGTGTTTAGGGCTCTATCTCCTCAAGGTTGAAGGTACTCACGCTAAGCCAGTCTTACAAGTTGTGCCTAAAAACCTAAATTTAGCCATGTCTGGTTCTAGCCCTTGTAAAAACCTTCTGGTTTTGGATTAGACGAAACCCTCAAATGAGGGATTATCACGGGGATTGCTTACTAAATTTTAAAACTATAAAGTTGCTTTTAACATATAGAACAGAGTTTTCATCTAAAATCAAAACTAGAGGGTTGTTTTGAAAATAGTCAAAACTTGGGTGTTCTTACAATAAAAATACAGATAAAAATCAGCTAATAGATCTAAGAAAACCTTAAAAATTCATGTGCATCTTCCTGACTTCCATCTCCCATCTGGCAATTAGCACTTCGCATGTGCAAAAGAATTCTGCTAGGAGACAAAGGGCCCCCACTTTCTCTTAACATCATTACATGTTGCTCAAGTTCACACATGAGACACCAATCATTCCTGCAACCTATCACAGAGTTGAATAGATAAATCACATATGTACCCAACAATATATTACCATTTATATTGCAAAACTCACAATGATAGAAAATGAGTGAACGTAAGTACAAGCTCTTGAATGCGATCTATGAAGCAAGTAGATGATGAGAGGCTTTGTGCAGGTTAAACACTGCAAGACAGCGTTAGCATAACAACTGCAAAATAAAAATTATAATCATTATAGTATACAAGATGCTTAAAGAAACATGAGCCACTAAAACTTATTTTACGAGCAGCATCACATCCACAAGCATATTTGTTTTTATCAGACAAACAAATTTTATTGACAAAAGAAAGTATGAAATACTGAACAATCAGTACACTGGCTACTGAAAGAGATTGTTGCTTTTCAGGTTGACATATGGACTATTAATCCAGGGAGTTACCTGACAGCAGCTTTGCATGTACACGTATATTTGTTTTGATAGGAAACAAACAAATTTTTATTGCTAAAAGAGTAGTGGTCTTTCTCATTAAAACAGCAGTCCATTTTGGCTACCAAAAGAAAGCATATTATGGTCTTTCTCATCAAACTTTATGTCTTCACACTCGTGACATAAAAAAATAAACCTTTAGAACTAAGATTGGAAAATAAGATAAAAGAAGCCAGTATAATCAGCATTCATCTACAGAACAGTGTGTACCATCTCTTATACATTTTACAGGAGCGGAAGCAATATAATGAGAACATCACTAGAAGATCAGAGAGTTTGAGGTTGAGAGAGAGTGAAATATCTTAGTTTGAGTTTAATACCTTAGTCTGAGTTTTAATTCCTTTTATTTTCTAGTTTTATTAGGATATCTTAGTCTTTTCGTATTAGGATTGTGTTGGGTTTATAGTTTTATTTTCAGTAGGATATCTTATTCTTTTCGTATTAGGATTGTGTTAGGTATCAATAGCTTATTAAACATTAGAATTGTAATCAATTATTATCTTTTGAGCAATTTATCAGTAAACTTCTATCTTCTAGTAATTTCCAGAGACTTTTATTTCGGCTTTTCTTGAGACCAAACACTTAGGAATCGCTTGGGCTAGGATTGGATCCCCACAAGGACAAATTCAAGAGGTTTGTTAGTCAAATTCTTGACTAATTAAATCAAACTCACTAACCAAAGAATTCAAATTCTTGGGTTAGGGTTTTATTTGGAAATTTTGACCAAGGTCTTTCACTATTTGGTGCTTTCATTGAGAGGTAGTGAGATGTCGACCAGCAATAACAATCAGACCCCGACAACTGTTCCGACCCACAAGGTACGCATAGAAGCCTTAAAAGCCGGACAGCAAGCCATTGTGACCAGACTGGAAGCTTTGGAGGTTGGGCAAACGAGAATCTACGAAGCGTTAGAACGTCTAGGGGAGAGGGTTGAGCGGCGGCTGCCGAACAATAATACTCAGTCGTCGAAAGTAGGGGGACAGCCGATCGAAGGAGAAGTCGTTCAGGAGACAAGGCGAACTCATGGGATAAGGCTACCACTTATAGGGTCAGGGTATGAGTCGGACGAAAGAGCCGAGGAATAGGTTAGGGTTCAAGGTCAATACAGGCACGGTGGTAAAATTGAAAGAGGTGGACTAGCATAACTTCATGAATGTTTGAATATCAGTACCTCTGATGATTTAATTGAGTCTCCGGATCGAAGTGAAACTAGGAGAAAGTACAATGAGAAAGCCACAGAGCTTCAGGGCATGCGTAAATCCATAAGAGTAACACTGGATCTACATGTTTTTCATGAAGAACTTGAGCTTTGGCCTCTGTTTGACAGGCAATTTTCTGTGGACGACCTAGAAGAAAATTGTTGGTCGGATCATAGGTATGACAGGTGTAGAAGTACTTCAGTCAATGTTGCCGTGGGTTACTTCTGTTCTTACTCAGAAGGAGTAGAATATAATGATGGACGCATGGAAGCAGGCAACCAAAAACACAATGTTCAGTGAGGGGCTTAATGAATGGTGGGACGGACATCCTGTTGCAGCTCCAAATACAACACCATCAAAGAATGGTATATTATTAGGCTTTGATGTCCATGAAAGCCTGGATCACAGTGATAGCACTTTCAAGCCTGGGTGGAATGATATTTTTCGGATGAATGAAAATGAGCTGGAAGCATAGATAAGAAAGGATTATGATGACATGGTGATGAGTTTCCAGATTTTACCCTTGAGGGTAAGGGCATTCTTGAAGGAATGAGGAATGATGAGAACATCACTAGGAGATCAGAGAGATTGAGGTTGAGAGAGAGTGAAATACCTTAGTGTAAGTTTTAATTCCTTTTGTTTTCTAGTTTTATTAGGATATCTTAGTCATTTCATATTAGGATTGTGTTAGGTTTCTACTTTTATTTTCAATAGGATATCTTATTCTTTTCGTATTAGGATTGTGTTAGGTATAAATAGCTTATTAAACATTAGGGTTGTAATCAATTATTATCTTTTGAGCAATTTATCAGTAAACTTCTGTTTTCTGGCAATTTCCAGAGACTTTTATTTCGACTTTTCTTGAGGCCAGACACTTAGGAATCGCTTGGGCTAGGATTGGATCCCCACAAAAACTAATTCTAGAGGTTTGGTTAGTCGAACTCTTAACTAATTAAATCAAACTCACTAACCAGAGAATTCAAATTCTACGGTTAGGGTTTTATTTAGGGATTTTGACCAAGGTCCTCAACACAATACAATATAGAGAATGGGTGGGATTCCAAATTTAGAAAGTTCACATCTATGCTCTTGGAAAATTATATCAAAGGTTTATGGATTTGATTTCTCTTAAAATGGAGTTGAAGGTTGGTAACGATGAAGAATACACTTTTGGCAAGAAATTTGGATTAGGCTATTTTCCTAGTCCTCTTTGTACCCTACAGTTTATAGACTGTGTTTTAGTCATACTGCCTTGATTTCGAGTTGTGAACTGAACTGTTCTTTAACATCAATAGGATGGAATTTCAATTTCAAAAGGAATTTGTATGCCAGAGAACTTGGAAGAAATTTCTCCTCTTCTATTATTGGTGGAGAGAGTAACAATAAATCCTCAGATTGAGGATAGTAGAGTGAGTAGGATTGTCAATTGATTGGTGTTTGATCCATCAATCTGATTTGAGAACCCTACTGGTAGTTTGGAAGGAAAAAGTTCCAGCGAAAATCTTGCATGCTCAATAGGTCATGGGTAAGTCAATACATGTGATGTTTTACAAATAAAAGACCAGATGCCAATCTAATTCCACTTGGTGTACTACATGTAAAAACAATGTCAAGCCTTTTTATCATTAGTTTCTTTTCATATTGTAAATTCAAAGTTATGGATTGACTTTTTCTAAAAAATTGACACTTTTTAGTTCACATTCTAACAACAGATGCCAATCAATAAACTGATACATGTTAAGTTTCTAATCTAAACATACTAGATAGTAAAAGGCAAAATCAATACCTGTTCCCACAATTTAGAAGACCTCTGGGTGATAGGTCAAATACTTCACACTGAAAGAACTTGACAAATACTTCGTAAGGAAACAGCATCTGGGACAGTAAAATAACAAACCACAAATGTAAGATGCTCTCTATGATTCAACAACTGAGTAAATTAATGTAATTCATACAGGAATGAATGCAGCTGAATTAATGTATAACTATACATAATAGGAAACCAACCTTTATCTTCTTACGTTGATCAAGCCAAACTTCTTGGACATCAGGTCTGAGTTTGGTTGACTTCCTTAAACCCATTATCTTCGTTCCCATCCCTGCAACCCTATTGCTTCCATTTGGCAAAATAGTATCTCGCCTTCTTGCAAATTCTGCATTCACAAAAATATAATTAGAGAAACCACAAAATGCAGGATACAGATAAGAGTTATAAGCCTAACAGCCTACTCAATATACCTGCAATTGGTCCCTTCATCTCTTTCTGCGGGCATGATTGTTCACCAACCACTTTCATGCATGATTTTGGCGATTTAAAAAATCTTGTCTCCAATGGATTTGACTCAATTTTTGCTTTTATGCTTCCATTGACTGCTGTCCTTTCAGAATGATAGTTACAATCTACAATTTCATCATCAAATTTACAGTCATGCAATTTGTCATTTTCATGTGCCGTTGTCTCATATTTTGCTGTATATAATGAGCTTCCAGATCCAACACTGCTTCTACGTTCAAACATGTTCCCATGTTGGTTTTGAACATGTTGACTCTCATTCACAGTACTTCTTGCAGTAACGTAATTAGAGCTGATGAAATTGTGTTGTCTCAAAGTTTCTTCAGCTGATACAACAGAATCACTACTTCTAGACTGCAGAAAAAATTTAGCATAATAATCAGAAATTGCATGATGATTACAGAAGAACTTTGCATAGGTAATAACAGACTTAGAAATTAAGAACCTTATGCCTTATAAAAGCCTCTTTTGTTGAAACAGTATTAGAAGAGGTTGAATTGGTAGCACCACTTCTTGGAATTTCTTCATGAAAATCAAATACAGTTGTATCTTCTCTTGTTAACATTTCACTGTTGGGTTTAAGGGAAACCTGCGTGTCTGCGATTCTTCTTTCCAGCATGGGCATTTGAAAAGTATCAACCATAGAACAATCCATGTAAGCAAAGGCATCACTGGTTAATGAATGACGATTCATATTATTTGAAGGTGGTTTCTCTTTGCCAGCCTGCTTATTATTGTACCCAAATAACTGGAAGTTAAAACTTTCATCAGGTAAAACAGAACCTTCAACTGAGGCATCCATGGGAGATGAGCTTGAGCTGGTAGTCTCCAAATGATGGCATTCTTGTTTATGAACTTCCCTCCAGTGAATTACCTGGCACCTTCCAGAACTGCACACACAGTCAGAAAATTGATATCTACAGTCAGTGCCAATGGGTGATAAATACATCTTTGATGCATCTACTTCTCTTGATTCTTCCTAATAAATGCTAAATTTTAACTGAATGAAAAGGCAAACAAAAGTTACAGGTAACAAGAAAGTGAAAAAAAAATGACAAAAATCAGTGTAAGCATCCATTGAAATTCCATAAACAAACATTTAATTGAGGAAACAAGGCTAGAAGTAGAGAAAGATTCGACCTTTGTGAACTTATTCTGGATATATTGGTTTTAACAAGATTACGGGCCAGTTTGGTAGAGCTTTAGCTTTTTTAAAAACAACTCTGCTGTAGCTTTTTTGAAAACAGCTGTGATTGTAGCTTTTTTAAAAGTAGCTGTGGCTTTAGAAAAAAACTGTTGAATGTTTGGTAAACTGTATTTTTAGAAGTGTTGTTGATTGAAAAAGCTGTATTAAGATGTTTGGTAAATTATATGGCTGAACTGTAAAATTATAAAATGACACATATTAACATCTTAGTATTATTTAATTTGTTGATGGAAATTTTGTTTATATACATTAAAGCATATTTAAATGTCTTTACTTTAATTCTAATATGAAAATAGACTTAATTAAATTTATTAATTATCTTCTAACATAAATTATAAAAACCAATTTTAGATAACAAATTAAATTCTAGTAAGGTTTTTAATTATTTTTATAAAATATTGAAGATAAAAAATTTGTTCTAGTTTAATTATTTATTTTTTACTTTTTTGGTATGAAAATATTGAAGATAAAAAATATTAATTATTTTTAATTAGTTATTAATTATTATTTTCTATTTTTAATGTTTTAGCTTAGTTTTTTTTTTTATAAGATAAGGGATAATTTGGTCCAAAATTTTTTTTATTAAAAGTTATGACCAGCTTGAAACTAAAGTTAGATTGGACCAGCTTTACCTTTGGTCAGATTTTCTAATAAACCGCTTCCAAGAGTTTATCAAACAGCTTTTGTACCCAACTTATTGAAAAAGTTAAAATTTCATTTACAAAAGCTGCCCCAAAACGGGACCTTTCACCTCACAGATGTGGATGGTTACCTTGACTAAGACCAAAGAAACCAAGAATAAGAATTTCCATCAATGTTGGACATTATGCAAGAAATCTTATTTAAAAGATAATAAATAATGATTTCACTCAGCTTGTCATGTATTGAGTGACCTGAAAGCTCACGGGAGATAGGTAACTCTTACTATCCTTGGTATGACCAATTCTTGAAGAATTGCTGAACTTGTTTAGGTATAAATTGACACATAGGTCAGTTGGAAGCTTACATCGTGAAAGACTGCTATTACAGTACTAGTATTCCTATTCTCACTCAGCCTCAGAGTGAGATACAAGCTTAATCTTAAGCTCACACTCATAGATGGATGGTGCAGTAGCTGAGCACCATCGCACTTAGTATTTGCATTCAACTTATAGCTAATAATGCTTCCTTGGAGCAATTAAAAGGTTTAGATTCTGTCAGCAAATAATTTTAAGATAGTTCTTGTTCTTCATTCAGCTCAAATGGGAGTCTGTGAGATAACCTCATTGTAGATTTTGGGTAATATTGCTTTGGGAACTGTTTTTGACAGTAATGGTTTGGTATAATTTCTTCTTTTTCCCCTCAAAAAACCTTTTTTTCGGTGGCTCTAATGGACTTCTCTGTTCATTTGAACTCGGTTTTGTCAATAAAATTTTCTATATATATATATATATATATAGCCTTTGCAGCAGAAAAGGAACAGTATATACCAGTATCTGACAAACTTGCATCTGGAGCAGCGAGTTTTGGATGGAGCAAAGCATCTGGCACACACATGAACTCCACTTTTTGATGTAGATGAGAAAGGAATAACACTGGCCCTAGCTATTGTTTCTGCCTTATGAGCTTCTTCAGCAGCCAGATGAGTTAGCAAGCTTATTCTCTCCCTCTTTTTTGCAGCCTCACTCCATTTTCCAAGTAGGATGTAAGCAACCAGAGGAAGCACAACCAAGACCAGAAATAGGGCAGGTACATCAGCTTCCCTAGGTTTAAGCATGTCCCCACCAACAAATTCATGTCCAATTGTCAAAACCACTACCCAGAATACAGTCTCTTAACCTACATGAGTCAGTTAAATCAATATCTGGGTCAGCAACATGAATTCCGCTATCTGGGTCAGCAACATGAATAGTAACATGAATTCCGCTATCTGGGTCAGCTACATGAATAGTAACATGAATTCTGCTATCTATTTAGCCTGTCAAGGTTTCTGATTCATAACAACCATGAGAGTAGCAATCACAACCAGAAAAACAAATATAATTATTCTTTATATATATGCATAAAGTATACAAAGCACAATATCTGTTTCCAGACTCAAAATATATCAGAGAAGAGTAGTACAACTTAATCAAAAATAAGGAGTTCAACAAAAAGGAAAGACTATGCTACCGTTGCTATGTGTCCAGAAGGTCCATCCCTGGGTAACAACCTCAGCGTTGGCTCAATTAATATATGCTAGTAACAGATCATTTATGACAGGAAAAGAGATGAAAACACTATGGCATAGACAATGATCTAAAGAATATCTACTAAATATAAGAATTTTGGCCCTTTCCAAAGTCCATTGAGTCACAGTTATTGAACATAGCATAGGAAGTGCCCAGGTTCTCACAGTATGCATTGGAGAGTATCCCCCAGACCAATTATGCAGATTATTCAGTCATAGCAACTAATATGTCTGAACCGTTGATCCCATTGTAACCCTCAAGTCACTTAAAAGTATAAACTTTTAAACATTCATTTATATATTTAATTTTTTTAGTTTTTGATCAACAAAAATAAATTTATTAAAAACTTAAAGGGGCCCAATCCAGTACATCAGAAAATAAAAAGCTAAACCAATAAACTAAACTACAACAACAATAATATTAATAATAAGAATAAAAAAGGAAAAGGCATCTAAACCCTAAGAAGATATAAACGAATGACATGGAAAACTTTAAGTATGCATTGGACACCATCCACTGCACCTATTTATTCAACAATCTAGTCATGATTGTCTAAAAAATTTTGAGTTTCAGTATCTCTTCATCAAAACTGCCTGTCAAAATGATATCATCCACATACACTATCAGAATAGCAATCCGGCCATCTAAAGAATATTTCACAAATATGGTATGATCTGTCTGATACTGATTAAATCCAACCTTCTTCACAACTTTGATGAATCTGCCAAACCAAGCCCTAGGAGACTGTTTAAGTCCATATAGAGACTTATGAAGTCTACACACCTTATTTACAATGAGTGAATTACACTCAACCTCCTTGAGGTTTGGCTAATTACATTCGGAATCAAAGTTTGCATTAATGGACACTAACCTCCCCTCACGTTAACGTTGACCGTTAAAATAACCGTTGACTTTTTTCAAATTTTTTAAATGACCAAAATACCCCTGTCACAATTTTTTACTATTCATTAAAAAAATTAATGGTGAGATCCAATCTGGATCTCCACCAAGAAAAAAAAAAAAAAAATTTTGAATGTTCATCGTCGAACCCAGAGGGTTCGAAGATCGAACCCTTCTGGGTTCGAAGATCGAACCCTTCTGGGTTCGATCTCGAACCCAGAAGGGTTAGATCTTCGTCCACAAACCCAGAGGGTTCGATTCGAACCCTTCTGGGTTCGAGATCGAACCCAGAAGGGTTCAATCTTCGAACCCTCTGGGTTCGACGATGAACATTCAAAAATTTTTTTTTTTTTTTTCTTGGTGGAGATTCCATCATTGTTGATGGACGGTGGAGATCCAATCTGGATCTCACAATTAATTTTTTTTTAATGAATAGTAAAAAATTGTGACAGGGGTATTTTGGTCATTTAAAAAATTTGAAAAAAGTCAACGGTTATTTTAACGGTCAACGTTAACGTGAGGGGAGGTTAGTATCCATTAATGCAAACTTTGATTCCGAATGTAATTAACCAAACTTCAGGGAGATTGAGTGTAATTAACTCTATTTACAATCCTCTTAGTTTCCAGTCCTAGTGGTATCTCCATATAAACTTCCTCTTCTAGATCTCCATTTTTAGGAATACATTTTTCACATCTATCTGGTGAAGAGGCCAGTCCAAATTAGCTGCTAAGGAAAGTAAAACTCGAATGGTGTTCAGTTTTGCTACTGGTGCAAAGGTCTCTAGGTAATCGATACCATAGGATTGAGTGAACCCTTTTGCAACCAGTCTCGCTTTGAATCTTTCCACACTCCCATCAGTTTTGTGTTTCACTGTGAATATCTATTTACAACCCACAACATTTTTTCCTTGTAGTAGATCGGCAATTTCCCATGTTCCATTTTTCTCCAATGTAAGGATCTCTTTTTGGATAGCTAATCTCCATTCAGGTCTTCTGAGTGCATCATGTATGTTGTTAGGTACATGAACATGAGGTAAATTTGCAAAAAACTTCGAAATGTAGGTGAGAGACCATCATAAAACACAAATTGCCTCATAGGATACAATGGTCTGTTTCTACATTCTCTTGTCCCTTTTCTTAGAGCAAAGGGCAGATTGTCACTTACCACTTCTTCTTGACTGCTTGGTACTATTTCTGAGACTTGATTTTCTTAGAGCCCTCGGTTTCAATCGTTAGAATTTCAGGTTCAGGAACAGGAATAGATTCGGGTTGAAGACACAGGACCAAACTCGGACTCTGTGCAAGGAACGATTTTAGGACTAAAAGAAGGACTAACATGGTTATAATCAACCAGATTTGTATCTCAAACCTAAGGTTCTAATGATTGAGAGTTACAATTCTCCCCCTAAAGCTCGGTTTTGGGATAGAATTGTTGATGTTCGAAAAAGGTAACATCCATAGAGTAGTAGAACTTCCTAAGTGAAGGTGAATAGCATTTATATCCTTTTTGAGTGGGAGAATAACCTAGAAAGATGCACTTAAGAGACTTAGGATCGAGTTTACTACAGTGTTGTTTGTGAATGTGAACAAAACAGGAACATCCAAAAACCTTGAGAGGAATATATGAAATCAGCCTTGATGTCGAGTAGAATGAAAGTAGAACTTGGCTAGGAGTGGAGAATTTTAACACACGAGATGGCATATGATTGATTAGGTAAGTAGCAGTAAGAACTGCTTCCCCTCAGAAATGCTTTGGCACATAGCTAGTAAACATAATTGATTTAGCTACCTCCAAAATGTTTGTTTTTACGTTCAACTATACCATTCTGTTGAGGTGTATCAACACAAGAGCTTTGGTGTATAATACCCTCTGGTGAAAAACTTTGGTGAATCTTGAAGAAGATTGTTTTATGTTCTTCATAAAACTCTCTGGTGAAAAACAAAAAGTGGTTTAGGTGCAGTGAAACACTATTACCACTAACCTCTGTATGATTGTTTCTTTTTGGAAAAGAACAAACGAACAGAATATTAAAAGACGCTCACACGTCGATTTCCTGTTGAAGAATCCTAAGAAGGAAGATCAGGTGATGTAAATCTACGATCATACGAAAAGCAAATAAAAATAAGGTATGTTTAAACTAACCGTGCTCTGAAAATTTTAAAACCCAGATTTTTCTAGTGTGCAAGAAAATCAAATTTTCTATTTTTTTTCCCTACAGATAGAAGACTCCAGTCCCTCCACATCAAACAACATAGTACAACCCTCAAACCTGTTAACATGTCCCTTTTCTTCAACTTTCCTCTCTAATAAACAATACTCTAGGCATCACCAAAGTTGCCCTTAACAAAGAACGACCCACACCATTTAGAACCTTATATAGAGTCAACGTGATGTATTACTTCTACAAACCCTTCAGTTGATAACATCTACACCTTACTACAATCTTAAACCCCATAAAGCATATTTTAAAAGCCTCCAACTTATCCTGCCTCCTGATCTTGTATAGCCCTCATAAAGCTAGAATCCAAAAACAAAGATCCACCTAACAAAGCCAGTAACTGCACGTGACAAGAAACAATTCCAAAAGTCCCCTTGAAGCTTGATTAAAATTGAAAATCAACTTTACCATTTCAGAATTAGATATAAACGCCCTACAGTTAACCATAAACACCCGTGTCATTAACCAAAAAGACCCTCCTGAAAAGGGGTTAGGAGGGTATTATCTAACTTAGAAACAGCAAGATTGTTTTTTATTTTGGTTAAGCTCGGAGGGTTTGGGAATTCTATCAAAATAAAAATGTAGGATAAATTCTCAATGATTGCTCACTACGCCAAATACCATACAAAATAACCACCTCTCTAACATCTTGCATCTTATTCTTATCTATTCTTATAGAAGCATCCATACATATAAATGTTTTCAGACCTTCCTTTCACCCCTTTCCTCTCATACTTCATCCAATATCCCTGAATGACACATCAATTCATCAACAGTCAGTTAAATTATGAATTTGAAGTTTGTGAATCAACAGTTACAAGAGTTGAGGGAGCAGCAGTAAAGTCATGAATTCCTCTATAAATAAGTGGTCAGAAAGCATGGTCATATCTTTTATCAGAGTTAGGTGCAACCATTCAAAATAAGTCCTATACTTCTTTTTAAGGCGCTTGGAGACTTTCTAGCAGTAAACTCTACCCCTATGTGTTGTTATGAATTTTCCGATTTGAAAGCTTTTGAACTGTTTAATGATAACTACATGAGTGCAGAGTAAACTATCTGAAACCCCTGAAACCACATCAAGGGAATGAGTTCATTCGTGAAAAACAATCAATATGGAAAAATACCTTTTGCAATTTAAAGTTGATACACCCAATTAGTAATTGAAAATTTTATGTGAGTCTCAGCTCTCAGCTACAAGCATATTTCCTGGTCATCCAAAATGTTCTAGTTTAAGATCTGTTCACTGCAGTGATGCGAAAATAAACAAAAAAAATGAAAATTCATCACCATATATATTGAAATAACAACACACAAACTACATTAACTTACGAAACTACAACCCAGAAACCACAAACTAGACAGTAACAAAGAAATTTCAAAATAAAATGGAAGGAGTTTGTTAGTTTGGCGAAAAAAGGATATAAAATAAATAAATAAACAAAAATGCACAATGGTTTCTTAAAAAAAAAAAAACACATAAATTACAAAGATTTACATTAACAAGTTTGCCTCCCCCCAACTCCCAAAAAGAAAAAAAAAATAAAAAAATAACAGTTCATGGGCATTTCATCACTTGAGATTCAAATCGAGTTCAACAGGAGAAATAATGACATCAGAAGAACAAAGCAAATAAATAGCATATCCCATTTGAAAAATACGCAATAGTCATTAAAGTATATAATCTTTCCACAAAATGTTTTCCCAGAAATGCAACATTTTTTTTTATTTCACAATGCAAACAATTCATGAAACAAACATTTCCAATTAAGTATGAGATTTTGGGAAACAAGAGAAGAACAAAACCCGTAAATGATAGAAATACAATTGAACCATAACATACCTTAAGAAGATAAGAAATCTGAGCAATACCCAATACACTTTCTTTCTCCTCCTCCTCCTGTCTTTCTTCTCACAAAGAGATTCTTTAATTCCTGAGATGGTAAGCAGACACGACACTTTCTGTCTCTCTCTCTCTCACTATTCAGTTTTTGCCTCACTTCAGAGTTCAGACTTTGTACACACTCTCTCTCTCTCTCTCACTTTTTAAGATTTGGTAATATTTTATGTCCATTTCACTCCGGAGAAAGTCTTAGGTGCATCCTCCCATCTGAATCGGTGTGTGAGTCCACTCAAGTTTTGATACGTGCTAAAATGAGTTAAAAAAAAATAAGTATAAATATTACCACCTATAAATATTATTTGTATATCTATATTTTATTAAAAATTTTAATTATAAAATATCACAATACAAAATAACCGGTAAGAACAATTTATTTCAATTAAAAATAAATCAAGTATTATATACCTCTTAATTGCACTCATCTTATATGTAATTATATTAAATATTTTATTTATAAAAAAAATTATAAAGTAATAAAAAAAAATCTCAGAGGATTTTGATCATGTAGAGGTATGTGTTACTATAAATTTTAAAATTAACTCTTTTTTTTATTTCTTTTATATGTGGATGTAGATACTGAAATTTATGTTTGATGACCTAGCAGTCTACTGTGTTTAATGTGAGGGGACGACGATCTATAAAATAAAGGAAAAAGTGTTATGCTCTTGGAACACTGGGGTGGTGCTAGCCAAATAGCCTCTAACACTCAAGTTAGATAGTGAATCTAAATGGAAAAAAGACAAGCAAAACAATTAATACCTGATTTGAAGGTATGTCGCACGGTGGATATAGAGAGTGCTATTAGTCTACTTGGAGGAGGCTATGATGGGCGTAGCTGGTCTAATAGAATTGTTGTGCGCAAGCGTGGTTGCTCAGTATCAGAGTTACAGTTCTTTAATGAAATTGCTTGACCCCCATAATGAAGCTATGAAGCTTTATTTATAGGGGTTAAGGAGTGGTGGTTTGTTCCCGTATTGTAAGGGATATCGTGCTCCGAGATATCCGGAATTCCTGATATCTTGGAGCTTATTCGACTGAGCAAGTAAGACTAAGTCAACTGACTTAGTCAAGGTCTGACTGAATCGGTTGTTTTGTGGCTATTGGGCTACGTCGACCGTATGGATTTATTTTGGGGGTTTGTCGACTACTCGGTCGAGCGCTAATTGTCATCCGCTAGATTGAACTTCGCAAGGCCTGTTGTTAGGCCTATCGTGCGCTGGGCTTGGTTTGAGAGCCGTTTTTAGCCATTTTGGGTCATCTTATGGGCCTAAACCTTTTGGACTATTTTTTACCACTACAATTTGCCTCATTCTCTCTTAGTTTTTACAAAACTCTGAGAGTAGTTCAGAGAGTTCGACTAATTAGGTTGTGCGTAAAGTAGAGTTCGAAGTCTGCGTTTGTTGACGTCGTGCAGTGATAACTATCGACCGCCAATTCGGTGATGCGAAGTTGGTCTGGAGGGATCGACACAGTTGACCAAAGTGTTTCGAGTGGACACTCAACAACGTCATGTGGTGAAGAGTTATGGAATTATTGTCATAGAGGGTGGTCTTGATGTCGACTACATGGGTCTTTAGTGGTGTCTTATCGACTGCTCGAGGTGACAGTTGGGATTGACGTGTCGCTTTGAGTGCTCACGTGGTTTTGAGGAACAACTGCGGCTATAATTGTGAAGTGTCATATCAGTTGTCACATGGGAAAGTGTGCGGCCAACCGTTGGCTGCCACGTGTCGCCCATGTGGTTACTTTTTTAAGTCTATTTAAAGCAAGTTTTCCCCCTTTTTTATTTTTTTTTTCCCACTTCGCATTCTTCATTTTCTCTTTGTAGGGCGTAGTTTTTTTCCAGAGCATTTTTCTCATTTTCAGGCGATCTTTGGTGTGATTTCAAGCTTCTTCTCTTCGTAACTCTTCAAGGTATGTGGTTTAACACACTTTTATTGAAAGGTTTTTCGTTTTCTGCTTTGGTTGAAAGTGCTTTTCTGCGTTTATTTGCATTCTACCATGCTTTTCTTGTTTTGTTGTTCTTGATTTCTTGCACTAGAAACTTCTTTCATTTTTGTTAGGGAACTGCCTCTAGATCTTCATTTAGGTTAGTTTTTGTATGCAAAACTGTTTGTAGGCATTTCTAGGGCATTTAGTAGTAGATGTCGTGTGCTACTTATATTAGTGTCGAGCAGAGAGCCTTATTAGATATAGGTTTTTGCCTCATCGCTAAGTATTTTCATTTTTGCTCGACAGTGTTAGGAGCCATGTCGAGACCAATTGAGGAGGTAATGAAAGAAGTCAGGCTGAGTGACGTGAGTGAATCTAGTGGGTCGAGTGTTTCGAGCAAAGGGTCGACTGACAGTGAGCTGCGTCCTATGGCTCAGGTAACTTCCACGAGGATAATTGATTTGGACGTTGACAATGAAGGTGGCCCCCCGACTATTATAGTAGATGACATCCCGGAGGAGATTGTCAAGGGTGAGGCGTCGACGAATCAGGCTGGATGGAATGCTTCGACATCTGGTGGTGGGATCTTACCTGCGGGCCTAAGTCTAGCCAGCAGGCTTACTGAGTCTGATTTGTTAAGGATAAGATTTCAATATGGGATTCCCGAATCTGTTGAGCTGAGGTTGCCTCGGCCAACAAAGCACGCCGACTCAGTAAATGGCGATTGGACTTGCTTCTACGAGTTGCCCTTTCTACAGGGTTTTAGGTTCCCAATCCTCGCTTTAAGTCGTCGGGTGTTGCGGTTTTTCGACATCACTCTAGGCCAACTAATGCCTAATGGTTAAAGGTTGTTGTTATCTGTCGAGGTCTTCCACGAGTAAAAGGGTCTCCCTTTCTCAATGGGAAATTTCCTGCATGCTTACTACATGAAGAGTTATGAAGACGAGCTAGGGAGCTACCTGATCTCGGCTCGACCTTATCGTCCACATCTTATCACCGATCTCACGACCAATGATAGAGGGTGGAAGGATAAGTATTTTTTTCATGCAGGGTGCACTGGTCATGTGTCCATACGAAGATGGGCGTACTATCTGTTCGACATGGAACATCCCTGGTGGGATTTTGTAGGATACTTGTAAAAAGTTTTTGTTTTGTTTTTGAATTACTATTGCTGAGTCGTGCACTCTTTTTGTAGATATTGTCGTGGGCTTCAATGTCTTCCCCAACCACAACAACGACGCGTGAACGTCGCTTGTCCTCGCGGTCGACCCAGCGAAGAGGAGTTGGAAGAAGCTGTTGAACGAAGAAAATTTGAGGCCTAGCCGTCTATAGGCACAGGTCAACCATAACGCCAAAGGTACCCCCTTCCCTAAGCTTCAGAACTTAGTCATTTATGCTTGGGTTCGTTATTATTTTGAGTTGCTTTGTTGGACTCGTTTCCTTATGCCTATCTCTGAGGTCGAGCGTAAATTCACTTTAGATTCAATGTCGAGCATGAAGCTGAAGATCGTGGATGTTGATGCGATCATGGCGCGTCGTCGTGAGAGCGCGCTAGCATCTGCTGCAAAGAAGCACAAGCAATCGAGCGGTCAGCAAGATATGGCCGAGATGTTGAAGGCTAGCCAACCCACGACACATGCCCATGCTTCTCCTCAGACAACCCTTGCAGCAAAGGATGCCTCTAAGTCTGCCAAGAAGAAGCAAAAGGTGATGGAGGAGTCGAGCCCTGGTATCGAGATCTCCCTCCCAGCTAGTGTCACGATTTTCAGTTATTATAAAGCCCTTATTCGAGCAGCCGATTAGTTCCTGCTTTCGCACGACGCCCATCTCTTAAGGGATTCTGGGGTGCTCACCACGATTGATCGTGGCATTGCTAGTACTTTCCAAGTAAGTACTCGTTTGTTTATTTTGATGTTTTAATGCTTAACAATTTGATTACTAATGGTGTCGTGTGTTTTACAGGCACTCGAGATTCAGGTTTACCTGAAGAACGAGCTCTCCAACTCCGCGCAGCGCATAAAGGAATTGCAATCATCTGATTAATGCTCTGAAAAAGGAGTTCAACGATACGGCACTAGAGGGGCTGTGACAACAGAAGCTCACGCATGAGAAGGATGGAAGGCTATAGGAGCTCGAAAGGTAAGTTCCCGTGCTGTTGGCGAATGAAGATAGGCTGCAAACGGAGCACAAGGCAGAGGTCGACAACCTCTTAGGTCAAATTAGCACACTCATAGAGAAGTATGAAAACATAGCGGACAACGCAGTGCTCTAGACTCGAGCCAACATCATGCAGCAATACAAGGATGGAAAGGCCGACAACTGGGACGTCGACGGGGCGATTTCAGCTTGGGAGAAAATCAAAGTGTTGGCTACAAAGGAGGAGGATAAGGCGCCGGTGGTCAATGACACACCAGATAGCCAAGTGGAGACCAGTCGTGCGTCGGTCGTCGAGCAGGAATAGCAGCAGCCGCAGGAGCAACAGCAGCAACAAGAGCAACGCAACCCACAGGAGGACGATGTCAATGTCTAGCCTTGTCTTTACTTTTACTTTCGAACTGGGCCTTAGTGCCTTTTTTAAAATTTGTTTGGAGCTAGGAATTGCTCATTGTCGAACTGGGTCACCATGCCCTCTTTTTCTTTTGTTGGGCTGAGAATTGCCCTTTTTGAATATTTTAATATCTGTTATATGGTTCCAAATGAAATTACTCTTTTCCCATATGTGGTGTGTAGACTTGATTGAGTTTTGTTTGTCAAAAAAGTGTTAAATAATATAATGAAGTTTTAACGAAATATCACAATAGAAAATGTAAAGTGCTTGACCTTTGTCGTAGGCAGATGTAATTCGTGCGACTGGCTTAAGTGTTCAAGTAAAAAATATTTGTATGATAGGTTTCTAGGAGCCGATCGAATGCTATATGTCGACCAAAAATCTCTTGATTGTGTTTCAACACATAAGCATGTATGCATAGTATTAAATAAATGGAAGCCACGACATTCAACGAAAGGTATAAGCATAATAGTTTTTAACAAGCTCGTACGCAGAGCGTCTTGTAATGGAGTGTACGACATAACCAAATCAATTAAGTCTTTAACAAGCTCGTATGTATAGCATATTGTAGTGGAGTGCACGACATTAATGAAATGAAGACCTAACCAATTTGAAAATCAATTAAGTCTTTAAAAAGCTTGTCTGTAGAGCATATTGTAGTGGAATGCACGACATCAATGAAATAAAGACCTAACCAATTTGAAAATCGATTAAGTCTTTAAAAAGCTCATGTGTAGAGCGCATTATGATGCTTATTTATTAGAACGTAGGGCACGACATACAAAACTGTAAAATAAGGAAAGATTCATAAATTTGGCTTACAATGATGCGATGCTCGTATGTAGAGCAAAGTCGTTTGCTGTGTGTATTGTTGCCCCCCAGTCTTCAAGTCTTTTGTTTGAAACCTTGGAGACTTGTTTATCAGTAGATGATCGCTTGACACTACAACAAGAATGTCCGCATTCGAGCTTTCAAAAAAGGAGAATGGGTACTTCACCGCGTGTTCCAAAACATAAAGGAACCATGAACTGGCAAGCTGGGCCCGACATGGGAAGGTCCCTACCAAATCAGAAAGGTAGTCGGACAAGGCGCATACAAACTGCATGACGCAGATGGTCGTGAGATCAACAACAACTGGAACACCATACATTTAAAACAATATCATTTCTAAACTCAACTTCTTTCCTTCATTATTTTATTATTACGAGATTTTACTAACTTGAGCGTCGAAGGGCCGTTGGCCACAACTGCCAACGGCGGACTTAACCCTTATCGACAGGTCAAAGCCTCAAATAGCGACCCTGCTTTCATGGCAAACTAAAGGGTTCAACCAACGCTTAAATTGCTTTACACACGAGCCAAAACCTCTCGAAAATTCGCTAGTCGGATGGAAGCAAGGTTTCGACGTTTATCAAGCATGTCGAGCTCAAATGAAAGTGCTTGTGAGTTTGCTTCTTCTGTGGCGTGCTCAACTCTTACGGTGTGAACCTTCGACTCGAGTGGTAGGACAGCTTCGGCCCCATATATTAAGGAAAAAAATGTTTGCCCAGTCGACAATCGTGGAGTGGTTTTGTACGACCATAGGACCTCTAGGAGTAGGACCTCTGGGAGTATGTCGACCCATAGCCCTTTGGTTGTGTCGAGTTTCTTCTTCAAGGTGCTGACGATCGTCTTATTGATTGACTCTGCTTGTCCATTCGACTGTAGGTATCGAGGTGTCGCGAAGCTCAACTTGATTCCATACTTTTCGCAGAAGTATTGGAACTCGAAGGAAATGAATTGTGAGCCGTTGTCAAATTGACACATTATGTTTTTCCAAATAAATCCTTTGACTTCGAAGTCTCGGATTCACTGGTAGGCTTCGGCCTCGACCCATTTGCTGAAATAGCCGATAAGAACTAACATATTAACATTTTCTCTTGTCGCACTTGGTATTTTCCCAACAATGTCCATGCCCTACTTCATGAAAGGCCGTGGGGACGTTACATTGTGTAGTCGCCCAGAAGGTGGGTGCGCGACCTGTATGAATCTCTGGCATTTGTCGCACCTTTTAACATAGTTTGCTGAATCTGACCCCATTATTAGCCAGTAGAATCCTGCTGTGAGGGCTCGACTTGCTAGGCTTCTGACTCCCGAATAATTTCTGCAGTCGCCCTCGTGGATTTCCTTGAAGATGAGATTAGCTTCTGTCGTGTTGACACAACGCAAGTAGAGTCTGGAGAAAGGCCTTTTATATTGTTTGTTGTCGACGACACTAAAACGGTCGACTTTTATTCCTAGTTTGCGCGCCTCGTTGTGGTCGACTGGTAGCGTGTCGTTGATGGGGTAATCGAATAGTGGGGTCATCCAGTTGTCTTCTTGTCAATGGGGACAATCTCTTCTTTGTTGGTCCATATTGCTGGCCATTGTAGATAGACAAGAGGTATGTTTTTGGGCTCGACTGTCTGAATTGCTGAGCCTAAATTGGCTAAAGCGTCAACATGCGCATTCTCCATTCTAGGTATTTGCTCAAGTTCGAAATGTTCGAATGTCGAGCGTAGTTCCGCGGCTACGGCCAAGTAGGCTATCATCTTCGGGTCTTTTGCTTGGTAGGTTTCCTCAAGCTGTCGTGCAATTAGCTGCGAGTCGCATTGAACTTTGATCCGTTTTATGCCCATGCTCTTAGCGAGCACTAGTCCAGCGATGAGGGCTTCATACTCAGCTTCGTTGTTCGTGGCCTTAAAACTACATCTGATTGATTGCTCAATGATGTCGTCCTCTGGTGATTGCAATACCAAACCTAACCCGCTACCTTTGGAGTTGTTGAACCATCGATAGAGAGTGTCTAAGTAGGGCTCGACACTTTTGTAAGGGTGAGCATTTCTTGTTCTGCTAATGGGAGCATGTTTGGAGTGAAGTTCACAATGAAATCCGCAAGGACTTAGGATTTGATTGTTGTCTGTGGTCAATAGGATATGTCCTGTTCACTTAGCTCTATCGCCCACTTGATGTGTTGGCCGGAGAGTTCTAGTTTGTGCAGTACATTCTTTAAAGGGAATATCGTGAGCACCACAATTGGGTGGCATTAAAAGTATGGTCGTAGCTTTGTGGCAGCTGATGTCAATACTAGTGCCAGTCTCTCCATCTGACTGTACCTCCTCTCTACGTCAAGCAGGGTTTTACTAGTGTAGTATACAGGGAATTGCTTTTGCTTAATGTCGCACACTAAAACTGCGCTGACAGCTATTTCTGAAACTGCTAAGTATACGTAAAGTGTTTCACCGTTAGCAAGCTTCGAGAGCAATGGAGGGCTCGATAGATATATTTTTAGCTACTCCAGCGCGACTTCACATATCTTCGTCTACTTGAAGCTTTTTTGTTTCCTCGAAGTATCGAAGAAAGGTTGGCACCTTTCGGAGGACTTGGTGATGAAGCGGTTGAGCGCTGCTATCCGACTGTTGAGCTTTTAAACTTCCTTCACTGATCCTGGGGAAGGGATTCTAATGATCGATTGAATTTGATCTAGATTAGCCTCGATCCCTCGATGTGTGACTAAGTAGCCGAGGAACTTTCCGGACTACACTCCAAAAGAGCATTTGGTAGGATTCAACTTCATACCGTATTTGTAAAGTGTGTCGAAGGCTTGCTGTAGGTGATCCAAATGTCGTTCCGCCTGGATAGACTTGACGAGCATGTCGTCGATGTATACCTTCATTGTCGTGCAGAGCATTTCCCTGAACATTTTGTTTACTAGTCATTGGTAGGTTACCCCTGCGTTCTTGAGCCCGAAGGGCATGACCTTGTAACAGAAGATGTTGCGCTCAGTTACGAATGTTGTCTTTTCTTAGTCGTCAGGATGTATTAAGATTTGGTTGTATCTTGAAAAAGCATCCATGAAGCTAAGAAGTTCGAACCCTGCTGTCGCATCCACCATCATGTCGATATACGGTAGGGGGAAGGAATCTTTAGGGCACGCCTTATTCAGGTCCGTGAAGTCGATACAGACTCTTTACTTCCCATTCTTCTTTCACACGACCACTACATTTGCCAACCAATCAGGGTAATGGACTTCCCTTACTGTTCCAATGTCGATCAGTTTTTGTATCTCCTTATTGATTACTTTGTTTCGCTCGGGAGCAAATTTCCTCTGTTTTTGCCTAACAGGTTTCACGTTGGTGTCGACTCGGATATCATGGACCATGACATTAGGATCTATTCCTGTCATATCAGCGTGTGACCATACGAAATAGTCATAATGTTGCGCTAGGAAATTGATCAATCGAGCTCTAATATCTGGTTTGAGGAGCGATCCAATCTGGACTTTATGCTTTGGGAAATCCAGGTATATTTGGACTTCGTCGAGCTCTTTCATTTTTGGAGTGTGCTGTTCAAGCCCAGAGGTCGACTATTGTTGTAACATCCTTCATTTTCAGTAATTACGAAAAGTCCCCTTGATTATTGTTAATTTTGTGATAATGACATATTGTATTTAATTGGATTAATTTTAGGTATACAAGTGGACCAGGTGGAGCGGTCCAGAAATAGTACATGAAAAGAAAAAGCAAAAATGCTGGCAATGACTATCGCGACCAGCTACCGCGACCAGGAATCGCGGTATGTAGTTCGCGGTGAAATGAAGAATTTTGGTCAGTGAGTATCGCGATCCAAGACCGCAACCAGTGATCGCGAGAGGGTGCTCGCGATAAAACTGGCGAAAACGACCAGTGAACATCGCGACCAACCTTGCGACCAGATACCACGATGACTGTTCGCGATGAAGGCGGTGAAAATATTCCAATGAGTACTGCGACTAAGTGACGTGACTACAGGTTGCGATACGCGGTCGCGACAGCTAAAATTTTATAAAAAAAAAAAATTTAAGGCGGTGGAAGCTTCACGAAGAAGTAAAAGAAAAAAGAGAGGCCGGGAGAGAAAAAGAAGAAGAAGGGAAAGAAAGAAAAAGAAAAGAAAGAAGAAGAAGAGAGAGAAAGAGGGAAAGAGAAGAAGAGAAGAAGAAGAAAGGAAGAAGAAGAAAGAAGAAGAAGAAGGAGGAGAAGGAAAAGAAGAGTAAGAAAGAGAAGAGGAAAAAGGTGAAGGAAAAAGGAAATCCATAAAAAAAAGTTCGGAACAACGGTATTCAGGTTGATGTACACATATTATTCGTAAGTTTTGATTTCATTAATTTGTGAATGATCTTTGAAAATAATTTTGAACTACAGAAATGTGATTTATGTTAGGGTTTAATGATTTTAATTTCCGAGATATACTGTTATATTTCGTTTTATGTACTATATATGCTTATGAATATCTTGGTTTAAAAGTATTGATTGATGCTGATTTTGGAATAATTGAAATGATTTTTGTCTTATGAAAATTTATTAAATTGTTGAATATTGAATACTTTAATGATTTGCGATATCTGGAAATACCTGAATAATGACCCTGATATATGTATAGGGAAATATGGATATAGGAGGTTGACATGTCAATTGGGTGCACTTAGCAGTACGGCACTGATATTCCTGATGATTATGATGACTGTAAATACGGATACCATTTCATCTTGAAATGGAAAACCCGACTGTATAAACCCGTAATCCAGTCTTGCAAAACCTTGTTATGTGTATCATAGGCCCAGTTATGAAATGAGAAACGGAGTTACTAAAAACTATGAAATGAATGCAATGAACTAAACATTTGAAAATGTTTTACTTACTATAGTCTCAATTTATTCCGTATTTGTAAGATTATGTTTTATTTAATTCCGTATGGTATTAAGCATTACTGAAATTTTTGTCCTATGAATTTATATTACATTGAAACTATTTTAGTGTACACCCACTAAGCATTATTGCTTAACGCGTTGATTTTATCACGCGTAGGTAATAGAGAAACCAGCGAAGAAAAAGACTAAAGAGGAGGTAGCTGCAGACAAAGATTCAAAGTCACAATACTTTTGGGTAGATATATTTAATTTTTTTTTGTATATTATTTAGTTAAGCATGCATATACAAAAGTTTATAAAGTTGTAATATATGAATTGTAAATATTTGTATAATAGTTTATGTTTTTCAAAATTTTGTAACTACTAATTATGTTTTGTTTTATTTAAAATGTTGGGAAAGTCGCACTATATAGAAGAGTGCGCAAATGATTGTGAAATGAATTATGAAGTGTTTGTTATTATATTGTTTGGATTTTGTGGAAAACAGGATTTTTGAAAAGTCAGAAAAACAGAGGAAACTCTAGCAAAATTTTTATAATAGTGATGGGCTCACTGTAAAGTATTTTAAATATAACAATATTAGTTGGTTTTACAAAAGTTTTCAACATATAAATTAAGTTTAGAAAAGTTTTGAATTCGGGTAGCGCTCCTTGGTTCGATCTAGGCGGGTCGGGTCAGGGGGTGTTATATTTTATTGGTATTAGAGCGCGGTTTAGGCGTTTCTGAACCAAAAGAGTAATATTCTGTATATGCATGCATTGTATAAAGACACCTATAGGGGTATGTGACTTTAACCTGCAGATCTCTCTTCTGTCTTATATAGGATAAAAAGAAATTGAAAAAAGTAGAAATAGAGATAGACCTGAAAGTCCCGCCAGTGTAGCTGGGGAAGCATCTAGAGAATCTGTAAGCTAAAGGGCGGTTGGACCAGAAGTTCAGGGTTAGCTGGCATTTATGCAACAAATAGCTGAATTCTTTTAGAACGTGGCTAGAGCAGCGCTACGAAGGTCAGCCATTAAACGGTTGGCTAAGTACAGACCGACAGATTTTCATGAACGAAAAGATAAGGATGCATCTACCGTAAAATCCTGGTTTGAGAGAACATAAAGAATATTACAGCAGATGCATTACAGTATCCCTACTACAGGAGGATGCCTACCAATGGTGAACCTCTGTTATACAGACAGTGCGGCCGAAAGAGAAAACGTGGGAGTTTTTCCAAAGGAAATTTAGAAGAAAGTATGTTGGTCGCATATACCTAAATAATATGAAGAGAGAATTTATCAACCTGAAGCAGAGACAGATGACAGTGACTGAATATGAAAGAGAATTTGTCAGGTTGAGTAAATATGCTCGATATATGGTGGCCACAGAGGCGATGGGTGGAATTGATCAAGTATTATGAATGTGTGATTGATTATCATCCAGGAAAGGCGAATGTGGTAGAAGATGCTCTGAGCAGAATTCATTATTCGCCCTAAAAGCTATGAATGTGCAGTTACAATTGAATTCAGACAATGCTTTGATAGCTGAGTTAAGATGCAAGCCAAGTTTAATTCAGCAGATAGCAGAAAAACAGAATCAGGATGATAGAATTCATATGATATGTAGATAGATCCCAGAGGGGAAGCATCCGGATTTTACAGTCAGAAATGATGGTATTGTGTGTTTCAGAGACAGGATATATATTCCGAACGATAAAGAATTGAAAAAAATAATCCTGACAGAGGCATACAGTAGTTCGTATTCGATGCACCCAGGTAGCACAAAGATGTATAGAGATTTAAAGACTCAGTATTGGTGGTCTGGTATGAAGAAATATGTGGTAGACTTTGTGAATAAGTGCATGACATGTTAACAGGTGAAAGCTGAACACCAAGTTCCATCAGGTTTGTTACAGCCAATATCTATATCTGAATGAAAATGGGATCGCATCACGATGGACTTTGTCACTGGGTTACCACTCACGCGGAGTAAACATGATGCCATATGGGTGATAGTGGACCGACTGACGAAATCAGCACATTTCCTACCTGTCAAAACTGACTATTTACTGGATCGACTGGCAGAATTGTATATAAAATAAATAGTCAGATTGCATGGAGTACCTGCATCAATAATGTCAGACCGAGACCCGAAGTTTATATCCAGATTCTAGAAGAAATTTCAAGAAGCTTTGGGTTCTCGCTTGAGTTTCAGTACAGCCTTCCATCTGCAAACAGACGGACAATCAAAAAGAGTAATTCAGCTACTAGAAAATATGCTCCGGAGTTGTGTGATTGATTTTGAAGGGAGTTGGGTTGATCACCTCCTATTGATCAAATTTGCGTATAACAACGTTACCAATCGAGCATAGCTATGGCACCATATGAAGCACTGTACAGAGTTGGGAGAAGACATGTTAGTAGGCCCAGACTTGATTAGACAAACTGAAGAAAATGTGAAGATTATTAAGGAAAGACTGAAAACCGCATCTGATCGGCAAAAATCATATGCAGATCTGAAAAGAAAAGATATAGAATATGAAGTCAGTGAAAAAGTTTTCCTTAAAGTATCTCCATGGAAGAAAGTACTCAGATTTGGTAGAAAAGGGAAGTTAAATCCTAGATTTATTAGCCCATATGAGATCATTGAACGTGTGGGACCAGTAGCCTACAGACTTGCTTTACCTCCTGAACTAGAAAAGATTCATAATGTATTCCATGTATCGATGCTGAGGAGATACAGATCTGATCCTTCCTACAAAGTCCAGGCTGAAGTATCGAAATACGACCAGGCCTGACATATATAGAGGAACCAATGCAAATTCTTGATAGGGAGATTAAAGAATTACGAAATAAAAGAGTTCCACTAGTAAAAGTCCTCTGGAGGAATCATAATGTAGAAGAGGCTACTTGGGAAAGCGAGGAAACGATGAGACAACAATATCCTCAATTGTTCGACTGAGATAAAATTTCGAGGACGAAATTTCTTAAGAGGGGAAGAATTGTAACATCTTTCATTTTCAGTAATTACGAAAAGTCTCATTGATTATTGTTAATTATGTGATAATTACATATTGTATTTAATTAGATTAATTTTAGGTATACAAGTGGACCAGGTAGAGCGGTCCAGAAATAGTGCATGAAAAGAAAAAAGGAAAAATGCTGGCAGTGAGTATCGCGACCAGCTACTGCGATTAGGGATCGCGGTGTGCAGTTCGCAGTGAAATAGAGGATTTTGGGCAGTGAGTATCGCGATCCAAGACCGCGACCAATGATCGCGAGAGGATGCTCGCGATAAAAGTGGCGAAATCGACCAGTGAGCATCGCGACTAACCTCGCGACCAGATACCGCGATGGCTGATCATGATGAAGGCGGTAAAAATATTCCAGTGAGTACTGCGATCAAGTGGCGCGACCACAGGTCGCGACAGCCAAAATTTTATAAAAAAAAAATTTAAGGCGGTGGAAGCTTCACGAAGAAGCAAAAGAAGAAAAAGGGAAAGAAAGAAAAAGAAAAGAAAGAAGAAGAAGAGAGAGAAAAGAAGAAGAGAGAGAAAGAGGGAAAGAGAAGAAGAGAAGAAGAAGAAAGGAAGAAGAAAAAGGAGAAGGAATAGAAGAGGAAAAAGAAAATCCAAAAAAGAAAGTTCGGAAAAAACGGTATCCAAATTGGTATACACATATTATTCGTAAGTTTTAATTTCATTGATTTGTGAATGATCTTTGAAAATAATTTTGAACTACATAAATGTGATTTATGTTGGGGTTTAATGATTTTAATTTTCGAGATATACTGTTATGTTTCGTTTTTATGTACTATATATGTTTGTGAATATCTTAGTTTATAAGTATTGATTGATACTGATTTTGGACTAATTAAAATGATTTCTGTCTTATGAAAATTTATTAAATTGTTGAATATTGAATACTTCAATGATTTGCGATATCTGGAAATACCTGAATAATGACCCTGATATATGTATAGGGAAATATGGATATAGGAGGTTGACATGTCAATTGGGTGCTCTTAGCAGTACTGCACTGATATTCCTGATGATTATGATGACTGTAAATACGGATACCATTTCATTTTGAAATGGAAAACCGACTGTGAATATATAGATACCATTTCATTTTGAAATGGGAAACCGACTGTGAATATATGGATACTATTTCATTTTGAAATGGGAAACCGACTGTGATTATAGGGATACCATTTCATTTTGAAATGGGAAATCCAACTGTATAAACCCGTAATCCAGTTCTGTTAAACCCTGTTATGTGTATCAGAGGTCCAATTAAGAAATAAGAAACGGAGTTACTGAAAACTATGAAATGAATGCAATGAACTTTTATTGAGATTTCAATCCAGAAACATTTGAAAATGTTTTACTTACTATAGTCTCAATTTATTCCGTATTTGTAAGATTATGTTTTATTTAATTCCGTATGATATTAAGCATTTCTGAAATTTTTGTCCTATGAATTTATATTACATTGAAACTATTTTAGTGTACACCCACTAAGCATTATTGCTTAGCGCGTTGATTTTATCACGCATAAGTAATAAAGATACCAGCGGAGAAAAAGACTAAAGAGGGGGTAGCTGCAGACGAAGATTCAGAGTCACAATACTTTTTGGTAGATATTTTTAAATTTTGTTTATATATTATTCAGTTAAGCATGCATATACAAAAGTTTGTAAAGTTGTAATATATGAATTGTAAATATTTCTATAATAGTTTATGTTTTTCAAAATTTTGTAACTACTAATTATGTTTTGTTTTATTTAAAATGTTGGGAAAGTCGCACTATATGGAAGAGTGCGCAAATGATTGTGAAATGAATTATGAAATGTTTGTTATTATATTGTTTGGATTTTGTGGAAAACGGAATTTTTGAAAAGTCGGAAAAATAGAGGAAAACTTTGGCAAAATTTTTATAATAGTGATGGGCTCACTGTAAAGTATTTTAAATATAACAATATTGGTTGGTTTTACAAAATTTTTCAACATATAAATTAAGTTTAGAAAAGTTTTAAATTCGAGTAGCGCTCCTTGATTCGATCCAGGCAGGTCGGGTTAGGGGGTGTTACAATTGTAATTGTTATAATGGAGCTGGTTTGCTCTTCAAGGTGTTTGTATAACATTCTCTTGAAACTCGCTGCTCCTCACGAATTTTGCGCACTCCCCACTTGGTTGGAAAGCGGAGTGTTTGATGGTACGTCGAGAGGACGACTCGCATGTCGTGTATCCATGGTCGACCCATGATGATTCTGTATGCTGAAGGGCAGTCGAACACTATGAACTGGATGTTGATATTGACACCTTCTGCATAGACAGTGAGGGTGATTTCCCCGATTGTATTTTTGTGCTCACCGCTGAATCCAACTAACACTGTAGAACGTCGTACAATGGTCGATTTATTGATCTGCATCTCTCGTAGAGCTTTGAGAAATAATACATTTGTCGAGCTCCCGTTGTCAACAAGGATGCGCTTTGTCAGGCAGTTAGCGACATGGCGTGATATCACGAGCATGTCGTAGTGTGGATTGAGCAATTTTGTGTGCTCGTTGTTGTTGAAGCTGATGGCATGGTCATACACAGGGTCGACTGTCTTCTTGAGATGAACCTTGGGGTTACTTGCCTATTGTGTTTGTCATTTTGTTGCTGAATACGATACTTCGTTGATCTCTAATCTGCCAGTGATGACATTCACTACTCTATCGTGTCATGGGGGATCAGGAGGAGGTGTGCTGTGCTCGACTTGGCGATCGTCTTTACGAGCCAAGGTATTCTTGCCTTTGTCGGTGAGATGCTCCTTCAGATGCCCTCTTTTCAGGAGTTCGACCACTTTGAATTTCAGTGCAATACAATCCTCTGTTCTGTGGCCATGGTCTCCATGAAAGTCACACCATTTGGTCGAGTCCCTCTTATCTGCAGGGCTCGACATTCTGCCGGGCCATTTCACTAAATTGCTTAGCTTCTTCATTGCCACGATAGCTTCAGCTAGAGTGATGCTGAGATTATATTCGGGGACTCTGGCTCTGGTCCTCTCTGGTTGTCGTGGTGGCCTGTCGCACGGGGCACAATTGTCACGTGATCTATCATTCCGTTGATTCGTTGGGCAGGGTTCAAGCCTACGTTCTGCTGACTTACGCTCGACGCGTTGACTGCATCGTTCGTTATTTCTGTTGCGGCTCAACGGAGTATAGTTGACTTCATCTTCCTCCCATTTAATTTGAGCCCAAGCCTTGGCGAAGACATCCTCAATTATTTTGCAAGGATATTTTGTCAGCTCATTATAGAGATCTGAGTCGTGGAGGAGTCCTTTCCTGAAGGTAGAGATAGTCGTGGCCTAGTTGTAGTAAGGGATCGACACTTTTTCTTTGTTGAATCGACCCACGTAGTCATGCAAAAGCTCGTCGCGACGTTAATTGACTATATAGAAGTCATCTGACTATTTTTCAAACTTTCGTCTGCTAGCTAACTGCTCGACGAACATATCGTTTAACTGTGCGAATGACTCTATAAAGTTGTTGGGTAGATTTGTATACCACTACAGTGCTGGGCTTACTAGGCTGGATCCGAACCCTTTACACATGCATGCTTCCCGTAAATCTCTGGGGATTGCGGCCATGAACATGCACTGATGATACTGGGCGATGTGGTCATCTGGATCCGTTGTGCTGTCATGCCGTCGTAGTGCTTCATGTTGGGGAAGCTGAACTTTCTTGGCATTTCGGCGAGGACAATCGTGTCGACAAAGGGTGAGTCCGTGAAGCTGTTGATCGAGCTCTTCTTGATAAGAGCGGGCATTCTAGGAATGCGTTGGATCAAAGCTTCCATTTTTGTAAACTTATGTGCAAGTTCGGGGTCAGATAAAGTAGAGGCCGAGCCTACCGTACCTGTTGTGTGCAAGGCTGGTGCTGTGTGCACATTGATTGCCGGCATCCTTGAAGAAATGACAGCTTCCGTATTGTTTGGGGGAGTTGGTTGGTTCATCTCCCCTTAGGCAACAGTCATCACAGTTGTTGTGTCGAGAGCGACTAGTTCTGCTGCCTGGTTGCCTTCTGGAGCGAAATTGTCGATTACGCTAGACCTTAGTTCGAAGATTGGATGGCGTGCATTGAAAGTTAGCGTCGCGGGAGTTGCCTATCCTAGAGTGGACACGGGATTGTTAACTTCGTAATGTACGTGGCCAAAACCTGGTGGCGGAGTGATCGATGTCGCCAAGGTATCAGCCTTGTTCTACAGGTCTTTGTTCTCAGCGCAAACAGTCTTGTTCTCTTCTTCTAACGCTCGAAGTCGCTCCGAGTTTTCGTTCATCTGCTCCATCAAGATTGCGAGTTGGGCTTCCAACGTAATGGAGTTTGATTCTTCCGCTAAGATTTCAATGTTGATCGTTGAAGGTTTGCTGATCGAATAACGTCGTACCCCATGGTGGGCGCCAAATTGTAGATGCTGAAATATACGCTTGATGACCTGGAGGTCTACTGTGCTTGATGTGAGGGGACGATGATCTGCAAAATAAAGGAAATAGTGTCATTCTCTTGGGACACCGGAGTGCTGCCAGCCAAATAGCATCTGACGCTCAAGTTAGATAGTGAATCTAAATGGGAAAAAGACAAGCAAAACAATTAATACCCGATTTGAGGGTATGTCCTGCGGTAGATATAGAATCGTGATGTCGAGTGCTATTAATCTGCTTGGAGGAGGCTATGTTGGGCGTAGCTGGTCTAATAGAATTGTCATGCGCAAGCGTGTTTGCTCAGTATTAGAGTAACAATTCTTTAGTGAAATTGTTTGACCCCCAAAATGAAGCTATGAAGCTTTATTTATAAGGGTTCAGGGGTGGTGGTTTGCTCTCGTATCGTGAGGGATGTCGTTCTCCGAGATATCCAAAATTTCTGATATCTCGGAGCTCATTTGACTAGGCAAATAAGACTAAGTCAACTGACTTAGTCAAGTTTTGACTGAGTCAGTTGTTTGGTGGCTGCTGGGTTGTGTCGACCATATGGATCTATTTTGGGGGTCTATCAACTACTTGGTCGAGCACTGATTTTTCGTCCGCTAGATTGAACTTCGCGAGGCTTGTTGTTGGGCCTGTCATGCGCTGTGTTTGGTTTTAGGGCCGTTTTTAGCCATTTTAGGCCATCTTATGGGGTTAGGCCTTTTGGACTATTTTTTACCACTACAATGATTATGAATTTTATCTAAAAACATAAAAGTGAAGCATAATTTTTAATTAAAAAAAAAATGTGAGGCATGGACTGATTTTTATTTATGAAAATTTTGTTTTATAAAGAAAAATTAAATATCGAAAGAAGATATTTATGTAATTTTCAACTAAATGATGATGTAATGATTAAATTGGGTGTACTAAAAATTTAAGAGGGTTTATAAATAAATGATTTAAAAATCAGGCAAAAATTATTTGGTCTCTAACTTTTTTCGAATTATCATTTTTTGACCGATATTTCGTCTTTTTGCTCGCGTAGTTCCTAAATTTTTAAAAATCCATCAATTTAGTCATTTTATTAATCAACAGTTAGTCAAATTTAATGGTTTTAGGGGTATTTCAATATTAGAAATAAAAAAAAATTATGATTAAAAAATAAATAAATAATTATTAAATAAAAATTAAAGTCTAAAAATAAAATAATAATAACTCAAAAAATAAAAAATAAAAAATAATTTTCAAAAATAATTAAAATTACTTTTAATAATTTTTTTATTTTTAAAAATAATAATTAAAATTTTATAATTTTTAAAAATAATAATGCCTCCTCTTCTGACATTTAAAAAAATATTTTTTAAATTTTTTATTACTTTAATAATTTATTTTATTTTTAATTTTTAATTTATTTTCATATATAAAATTTATTTTTAATATTTTAACATTAATTTGAAGTGTTATTTTGAATTATTGAATTTTCATAAATTAGTTATTATTGTACTAATTTTTTCAAGGTTTTTAATTTTGGTATTAATTAATTTATTTATTTATCTTTAATATTTAAGAACTTTTCTTATAAATTTTTTGTATTTTATAATTTTAAATTTTTTTTACACATATTACATTGTAATTGAATGTGCAAGTTAAGGTTAATTTATTAAATTTTAAAAAATAAAGGATAAAATCATAATTTAACTTAATCATTTAAAGTTAAGGGCAAAATGGTTAATGCGTATATTTTTGTCATGTTTAATTGTAAAAAATTTGGTCAGAATGATAAAATGATAAATTTTTAAAAAGTTAAGGACCATACAAGCCAAAAAAGAAAATATCAGTTAAAAAGTATTAATTCGAAAAAAGTTAGAGATCAAAATAAATTGATTTTAATAAGGATATATTGGTATTAGAATGGATGCTTATAGTAATGATTTAATTTTTAAATTTTAAATAAGGGTGTACTTATAAAATGGATGTCTTAATCATATTGATAGCTGGTAATATCGGCACCCACAAAAATTTGAAAATTGGAGGAGAGAGAAGAAAAGTTGTCATGAAGGGAAGAAAATGTTAATCAAATATTTCTTTTAAAATTTATTTTGCAACGTGTTAAAACTTAAGTGAACGATTGATCAATCAAAATATGCTGAATGATGTACCTGTTGCATCTAAGGGTGCGTCTGGTAGAGTTTTCTATTTACTGTTTTTGAAATAAAAAAAAGTGTTTGGTTTCCATTTTTTAAATCTTAAAATGCGTCTAGTAGCATGTGCTGAAAATAATATTTTAAAAATGAAAACTGTAAAAACGTATCGGGCAGAAATAACTGAAAACATCAAAAATTGAATAAAAAAGAAAAAGAAAATGTGTAGATTCAATGTGGATCGTCCAAATCTGATGGACAGTCCAGATTGGATAGAGACAAATATCAAATAGAAAAAGAAAAAAAATAAAGAAAATGTTCAGATCCAATCCGAACCGTCCATCAGATCTTGACCAATCTCAAACAAAAATATTTATATCCAATCTGGACCACACCTTGATGGATACTCCGGATGGAGACGTCTACTCCATTGTTTGGAGACGATGGAGTTCAAGGTGGAGATGTACCTTTTTCTTCTTCTTTTTTTATTTTTATTTTTTTTGTTTTTAAATTTTTTTTAATGTTTTAACACATGTTTTTGATAACAAAATCAAAATGGTTTTTATGTTTTCCATTTCTAACATATGTTTTGGTTTCCTTGTTTTCATTTTTTGCCAAAAAACGATTTGAAAAATAGTTACGGAACGTGAATTTATTTTTATTTTTGGAATTTTAGCAAAAATACCTCATTTTTAAATTGATTTAGCGAATATACCCTCTAAATAAAAAAAAAGTTGTAATTTTGCCCTAAAATACCATAATTAACACATAACCACTACATTTAATATTATACATTTAATTTTCATCCACCAAGATAATAACTCAACTAATTAATCTCTAATTATTCATCCAATTATCTCATTCAAACTTATTTTATTTGGGAGCATAGAAAATTTGAAGAAAAATAAGATAAGTGGTGGTGAAAAAAAATAAATATATTTGTTGATTGAATTAGTTTTAATTAGAAAAAATAAATATATTGATAGAAATCACAATATGTTTTTTTGTTGAAAGTTGTTATTTCTTTTAATTTTTTTTTTTTAGTGCGAAGCATTAAATTTGTGCTTCGAGTCACCTCCAACCCGAAGCACAAATTTATGCTTCCGATCAACCCAACCCCAAAGCATAAATTTCAGTTGACGTGGCTCAAATGTGCTTCTGGTTGGGGATAACCCGAAGCATAAATTTATGCTTTGGGTTTGGAGTTTGTGCTTCGGGTTTGGGGGTGATCCGAAGTATAAATTGATGTTTCATGTCACCCCAAGCCTGAAGCACACACTCCAAAAAAAAAATGTCGAAAGGGATAACAATTTTCAACAAAAATACACTTGTGATTTTCATCAAAATATTTATTTTTTCCAACTAAAACTAATTCAAAGAACAAATATATTCATTTCATACTTACCTTTCCACTACCACTTATCTTATTTTTCTTCCAAATTTATATGCTCCCAAATGAAAATAAGTTTGAATGAAATAATTGGGTGAATAATGAAATATTAGTTCATTAGATTATTTATTTGTTTTTAGATATTAATGGGTGAAAATTAAGTGTATGATATTAAATATAGTGGTTTTGTGTTTATTATGGATATTTTGAAATTTAAGAGGATAATTTGGGTGAATTGTAGTAGAGTATCATGACGTTTGACCATATTGTAATGAATTCATAAGTTTAGCCTTAATTATATATTAGTACCCTACTGTTAGTTGACTCAGTCAAAAGTAACGGTTTGACTAAAATTTTTACCTAAAATGACACAAATACCCTTAGTGAAAAATATATAAAAATAATATTAATTATTAAAATTTAAAAATTTAAAAATTTTAAAAAAATTAAATGGACAGATCCATTTAATTTTTTTTTAAAGTTTAATAATTAATATTATTTTTTTATTTTTTTATTTTTTAATTATGAGTATTTATATTATTTTAATTAAAAAATTTAATCAAATTATTACTTTTAATAAAATTATATAATAATAGAATATTAATATATAATAAAGATTAAATTTATAATTTTATTATAATATCATCATATCGTACAACTCGTCCGCATAATTTTAAAAGGTAAAAACATAAAAACGTGTTGCGTGTGAAATTATTTATTATGAAGTGATCACAGAGTGGGCCAACGTGTTAGGACTTGGGATGATTTGTTTAAGGGTGGATGGAGTACGGGACCCATCCGGATGTTCTTCCCAATAATTTTTGTGCCACCTTTCTATTGGATAAACCTTTTTTTTTTCCTATTTTTTTTGTTTTTTAAAATCTGCCGATGAACGGTCAAAGGTTCTGATATTTAACTCTCCACTTTGCCGTTGGATATTCAAGGTGCATCTAATAGTGTTTTTTATTTATTATGTTTTTTTAAAAAATATTTTAGTTTTCATTTTTTGAATTTAAAATTGCATCTAACTGGATGTGATGGAAATAATATTTTAAAATTAAAAATAGAGATAAAGTATTTGGTAGTAATAACTAATAATATTAAAAACTAAAAATGTGAAATTTTGTAGCTATTTCTAAAAAAACAATTTATATACATATATAATTTAACATTTCCATACCATAATAAATATTTTAATAAATTTGTATTATTTTTTATTTAAATTTATAAATTATTATATATGTAAAAGAACCAAACAATTTACATAATTATAATTTAAAAAGGTTGAATGAAATTTTATTCATTTGTATAAAAATACAGAACAACTAATTTTCATAATTATAGCTAACTTTCATGTTTCATTAGCATTCTCATAATATAAAATTAACATAATACAGCTAATATAAAATAGAAATGATATGTATGGTAAATTACATTAGACATCATTTCAGATTACGTGAGTAACCTCGCCATATTTTTTTTTGCAATTTTATCTCTGGCCGTGCTCATTAGTCCTGCATTTGATGGAGATAAATCTATATTAGGAATTGATATACCTTATCCTTCTTCATCAACTGATATATCTTTAGTGTCATATTGCCCGAACATCCTATCCCCCAAGCTTGTGATCGAATAAAATTATGTAAGACACAACATGCAATTGGTATAAGGCGTGTCTACGTAAACCATAGTGAGGCATCTCTTTTAAAATTGCAAAGCGCACCTTTGAAACACCAAAACATCGTTTGATTACATTTTGTAGTGATGAATGTCTATAATTAAATAACTCTTTCGCACCTCTTAGTGCACGCTCTTATCCTCGATAATCACGTAAATGATATCGTTCATATCTGTATGATGTTAAAAATCCTAACATATTTATGTATTCTGAATCCATAATAATATCTTGTGAACATAAATGTTATAATTTATACTTTGTAATAGTATAAATAATGAAATATGCCACATTTGTTATTGATATGAATGCCATACCTTCATTGGGATGGGGAAAACCATTCTGTTGTCTTCTAATTGAATCTAAAAGCACCCTCGAATCTTTAGCAGCCTTCCCAACCCGTATAAACAAACGTGAACATCATGTCAGATGAATACACACATAATATTCTACATAACTTGTACGTTTCTATCTCAACATGAAGTTTGTTTCCGTGTGGGTGCCCATGCAAAAATGTGTGTTTGATCGCATCATCTCTATACATGTTTTAGGCCTCTATTTCTAATTATTTATGTTATATTTTCGAGTGAAATTGGTTGTTATTGTGTTTTGTGAGCATTATATAGGTTATCATCCCTAAATAAGGTATTAAGCTTATGGAAGAATTTTGAAGCTAAAAGGATCAAAATTGGACAGTTGGAAGATTTGTTATGCAGAGTCGTCATGTTTTGAAGACCTCCAAATATTTCATAGGATGAATTGGGTTGCGGGCGATATATTTTTGGAAAGCTCTAGATGTCTAGTTTACGGAAAATATTACGGTTCATGATTCCAAGTTTTCTAAAGGAAGTTATGTTCGTTTTCATAAAAGTCCGTAGTCTGCCAGTGTGTGCCGTGACCAAGACTGCGCGACACCACTAGGTCGCACGAAAGGTCGTGGCGGCATGTTTTTAAAGAGTCCAAGATTCATCAGGAGAAGGAAAATCCTAATTTGGTAAAAATGTATATAGGAAATCTTTTTACCATCAAATGAGGACGAAAATGGAGGCTCTCAAGCCACCAAAGAGACCATTCTCCCATCAAATCTCCTTCCCATCCATATACCAATTCTTCCATACACCATTAATGCCCATTTTCAATACATCATAGATTAAAAAACCTTGAAAGAGAAGACAATCAAGGAGATTCCTACTTTACCGAGAGGAATTCAGCCGAATACAAAGAAGATTGAAAAGGTTTTGGATGATTATCATGAGTTCTTTCTATCTTATTTATCTTTTTATTGTTTATTTTTCCATGATGTGTAACTAATCCATTAGCTAGGGAATTAATGTGAAGAACATCAACTACTGATGTAAATAATTATTGTTTTCCATTCTATTCAAGGTTTAGTTTTATTCAATGTGCATATATTATAATTCTTGCTTATTGTTGATGAAGAGTAGTAATTGACTTAGGTTTTGAATTATAATTATTTGAGAAGCTAAAAAGTTAGTTTATTGTTGTTATATGCTACTTTTAGGCTAGATAACCACGTGAATAGTTGGTATTATTTATATGTTGATCGCTAAATTATGTATGATTCTTAAATTTTTAGGTTTTAATGAGTTCCTAATATTACTTGTTCAATCCATGACCAGACAATAACAACAGTAATAATAGGAATACTTGGTTAAGTCCTTGACCAGAAGGTAATCACTATAATTAAAATAAGGATAAATCCTAACCTAAATAGATATATTTTTTTTATTAAATAAGTTGATTGCATTGAGTAATTGTGCAAGTATCATTGCTTACCTAGTTTCCTTCCCATATTTTCTCACATCAAAAGAACTTTGTATTTAATTCAGTTTAATCAATAGATTTTTAATTCTTTTTCCTTAATCAAATTCAATTCTCTTTTCTTTTATATTTTTATTAAATTAGAATAGTAGTTAAAATACCAATCTCTATGGGATCCACCCTTATACTTGCCGGAGCTATACTAACATATAGATTTATACACTTGAGAGGTATAATTTGGTACATAAAGTTTTCAGTGCCGTTGCCGGGGGTTTTTCTAATTTAATTGCTCTTTCTAGTTTTAGTTTAATTTTATTTTTTCTATTAAGTTTTGTTCTTTTTTGTTTTTTTTTTTTCTCTTTTTTTATGTTTTTACCTTAGAGATGGAACTCATCAACACACGTCCTATGAATAATTTTTCTCGTCCAATTGTGGGGACCAGAGACGGCCCTAAGAGAGGGCTGACCCGGGCTCCAGCTCGGGTCAGCTTTTTGAAAAAAAATAATTTATAATTACAAGTTTGCCCTTGTAACAGTTTTACCCTTTAAAAATAAATTTAATATTTTTTTTCCTTTTTTTCCTCCATTCCAGTCTTCACAGCGTGCTTTTATTTTTCTCCATTATTCTCCAAGGGAGAGGGACCAGCCAACCAGGTGTTCTTCTTAAGGTCTTCTTCTCAGGTTTTTAATTTATTTTATTGTTATTATATATTTGCTTTGCGCATAGTTTTCAGTTTTCAATATAAATATGATTTTTTTATTGTTTGTGTAATTTTTTCTTTTTCCATTTTCTCTATTGGGTTAGGGTTTTTTTTGTTGAGATTGTTATGTTAATTTTTATTTAAATTGGGGTATAATTTACAACTGGATTTGTATTTTTGATCAGTAAAATAGAGTTTATTGTTGGTATTTTATTGATATTTTGGCTCCATTTATTTGAATGTGAAATGGGTAGAAATTGTTTGTAAAAATTACTATTGTTTGTATTTTTTATCATCAGATATGTTTAGCTTTAGCAAATGCTCTGTTTCACTTAATTTTGATGGTGCCTTGACAAATGACAATAGATGGGGCCTATTGAACAAATAATCATTCATGATTTTTGCCTATAGAAATAAGAAAATAGCAATGAACAAGAACAGTGTAATTTATTACATTGAATTGTTTGTGGGGTCTTTTTAGCAGTTCATCAATCAATTTTTGTATTTGTTATTTTGCATCAATTCATTGATTGTGTACTTGTCTAATATTTCATTGTCAAATCTAGTACTTGTACTGTCTAGCTAGAAATATTATCCTAAGATTTTACAAACTATCTAGTCAGTCTTCTTTTTTGTGTTGATTTAACCAAAGAATGATAATTTTAGGTAATAATGCCAAACAATCATTCATCTAAGCTAAGAAAAACTCCCTTTTCATACTTTGGAAAAAAAGAAGATTATTAATCATCCAGTGGGTTAAGTTCTCTGTATGATATTGGTGGATCAAATTTGCCTTCTTCGTCTGAAAATCTTGAAACTGGGAATGCTTGCACTCCAATAGATATTAACACTCCTTATTATGAACGTGATCCTGGATTACGTCTCCCAATAGGAGTTTACCCTGCAGATAAGCGTGATGATGTTCGAAAAGCATACATAAAAATGGGGCCGTTTCAACCTATGTTGGATAAATATCCACTCACTTCGGATGGTAAACAAAATCGAAGCTTTCAAAAATCTTGGTTCGAGCGATTTTCTTGGCTTGAATATTCGATAGAAAAGGACAGAGCATTTTGTTTTCCATGCTGTCTTTTTGATAATGTTTCATCAAAGCATAGTACATTTACAATTGATGGTTTTCATAGTTGAAAAAGAATCAAATGTTGAACCAAATGTCCATTTGTGCAGCATGAAGGGGTACATAATTCACAGCATAGTTTTGCCATCCAAAATTGGTATACCTTAAAAGACTCATCTCGCCATATCGACAAAGTCATGAATACACTCTTTCAACAAGAAATTTTACAAAATCGGTTACGACTTAAGACCTCAATAGAGACGGTAAAGTGGCTAGCAATGCAAGGGTGTACTTTTCGAGGTAATGATGAATCCATCAATTCTACCAATCGTGGAAACTTTATTGAGATGCTAAAGTATGCAGGAACAGTAAATCAAGAAATTGCTGGGATTGTTTTACAAAATTCTCCACAAAATGCCAAGTACACATCACCTCGGATTCAAAAGGAGTTGTTGAATATTCTAGCTAATGAAGTGTGAGCTAAGATCCGTGAGGAAGTCGGGGATGCCAAATTCTGTATTCTTGTTGATAAAGCAGTTAATGAATCCAACAAGGAGCAAGTGGCAATTATTTTGAGGTATGTTGATTTAAAGGGATTTGTTAGAGAACCTTTTTTTCAAGTTATAAGTGTTGCTGACACAAATTCTTCAACTCTTAAAAAGAGATATGTAATATCCTTATGCGGTACAATCTGTCGGTTGAAAACTTGAGAGGTCAAGGATATGATGGTGCTAGCAACATGAGGGGTGAATGGAATGGTTTACAAGCCTTATTTCTAAAAGATTGTCCATCTGCTTATTATGTACATTGCTTTGCACATAGACTTCAACTTGTTTTAATTGCGGTAGCTAAAGAAGTGCATGATATATGGTTATTTTTTTCGAAATTGAATTCTATTGTCAACTTTATGGGTGCTTCTTTCAAGCGTCATTCTCAGTTGGAATCTATTCGAGAATATGAAATTAAAGAGTTGATAGCTTTAGGAGAAGTTGAGACTGCTACAGGGGCTAATCAAATCCGTTCTTTGCAACAACCAGGAGCTACTCGTTGGAGCTCTCATTTTACTTCTATTAGTAGATTGATTCAGATGTTTGGTTCAACTTCTACTCTTCTTGAAAATTTGATTGACAATGGCCTCAATAGTAATATACGCGGGGAAGCCAAATGTGTGTATGAAGATTTGAGATCCTTTAAATTTGTGTTTATCTTGTTATTGATGCACAAGATTTTGGGAATCTCTGATTTTCTTTGTCAATCTTTGCAATTGAAATCTCAAGATATTTTGAATGCTATGAGTTTGGTGACAAGTACCAAAATGCTCCTTCTAGAGTTAAGGGAGACTGCATGGGATTCGTTTATTAAAAGTGTAATGTCATTTTGTGAGAAGTATGAAATTGATATGCCTAATATGAATGCACGTCACATGGTAGGAACAAAGCGATCTTGTCAGCAGAAAGATAATATCACAGTTGAACATTACTTTCACTTCAATATATTTAATGCTGTGATAGATTTTCAGTTGATGGAGTTGAATAGTAGATTTCTAGAGCAAACAATAGAACTTCTTACTCTTAGTATGACTTTGAGCTCCGTAGATGGGTTTAAATCATTTGATATTGATGATATATGTACTCTTGCTATGAAGTTCCACTCTCAAGATTTCGATAAAAATGATATTGAAGATATGAGAAAACAATTGAATCACTACAGGTTTGATGTTCTTTGCTCTCCAGGATTTCAGAATTTTACTTCTCTCTCAGAATTATGTTAATGTTTGGCGGAAACAAAAAGTCAGAACACTACACTTTGATTGATAAATTGATCTGTTTAGTCTTAACTCTTCCTGTATCCACAGCAACAACAGAACGAGCATTTTTTGCTATGAAGCTTGTTAAGACACCACTTCGTAGTAAGATGGAGGATGATTTTCTAACAGATTGTCTGGTCGTATATATTGAAAGGGAGATTGCTGATACCATTGACTTAAAATATATAATAAATGAATTTGATGGTATCAAATCTCGCAAAATAAAGCTTAAATAAGGTTTATTTGTATGTTCATTTTTCATATACTTTGTTTAATATATGGATTTTAAGGGATATTTTGTTATCTTTGGTTTTCAATAAATGATATTTCTTCGTATTGTTGATGTTCGCTAAAAAAAATTTTTAGGTTTGTTTTAGCCCACCCTAGTAAAATATCCTGAGTACGTCCCTGGTGGGGACTTCACAATTATGCATCTAAAAGAAAAACTGAAAATCTTATTTTCATGCATAATGGAAAATCAAGGTTTTTAAAAAAATTTCAGAGCACAGTTAATATTAATATACCTTGTTATTATTTTCCTTATATAAAATCTCAGATTCATACCGCCTGATCTTCCTTGTTATGACTCTTTACCATAAAATTGACGTATGGGCGTCTATCTGATATTCTAGTTACCTGTTCTTTTCCAAAAGAAATAATCAAAACTGAGATGAGTGATTATGGTGTGATTATATAAAGAGAGAAAAAAAATTGAATGTTCTTTCTCTTTGTATTATATCACTACACCTACGCTCTAAAGGTTTTCGCCTAGAGAGATTGATGAAGAAAAGATATCTGATATCTTCTAAAAAAACATAAAAATTACACGTACCTTTTTTTTCTCCATATCTCAAATTATTATTTAAATAATTATTAATAAATTATCATTATTATTATTTAAACAATAAGCTATAACCTTTATCATAATTATTAATTTAGATAATTTAAAAAATAATCCATATAATTATTTTATAATTACTCAAATAATAATCTGTAACCCATATTTATAAAATAAAATGTTAGGGCTACTGAAGAGTATTAAACTGTGACCTACGGGTTAAATAATTTATAATTATTTTTAACCATCTTCTGTCATTAGGATTCGAACTCATTACTTCTGTTTCCATTAATAATTTATAATTATTAATTTATTAATTTGAATAATCAATATTATTCAATTAACTATGCGAACATTATAATTGGACAATCCAATTATCTGTATCTATAACTAATTTTCTATAGGTCTTGTTTGGCAGAGCTTTTACTTTGGAGCTTTTGCCTCCTTGGAAGCTCTTCCTACAAAAGCCAAATATTTTTACTTTGTCTGGAAGAGCTTTTAAAGCTTAAAAGTTATTCTCTTGAAAAATCTAAACACTTCTAAAAGAGTTTTGGGGTTCAAAAAGCCAAAAACAAGCTCAAAAAGCTCTTCCAAACAAGCCCATAGTATACGTGAACTAATAAGGGGACCAAATGGATCTACAGTTTTGAGCTCTAATAATATCGAAATTATTAATTAAACTCTTTAATCAATAATTCACCATTATTAGCCTTAATGTTACTCCACTAAAAACCTAAGGCTGCACTCTGACAACTGTAGATATTTTACACAAACTGATTTTAGTGTCCATTGATCTAATCATTTCATACGGATTGAGCTTCCACGAGTAGTTTATAACTAGAGTCAGGTTATAAAGTCTGTTTTACCTTTCTAATTATTTCTTGTTCCTAAAGTACCATTGATTCTCTAATGAATAATATACTCATAACGACTTCTGGATTTATCTTTTCGTTTATATAAACAAGAAGTTGAGTGCTCTTATTGTTCAAGTACTAAATCAACCCTTAAGGGAACTATTCACCTACTTCTTGCAAGAATGAGTGGATTCTACTATTGTGTAGAACGTTCCTAGCTACATGTCAGACTATGTCTTTAAAATACGAAGTTATTGATCGAGAATACTACATCGATCTCACCCATATAAATAAAGAGATACGACTATAAATGTAGGAGTACGTAAAACACTCATTATTTAGGTTAGCCTGCATATGATTTAGGAGTCCGTAAAACACTCATGATTTAGGTTAGCCTACATATGATCATCAATTTGATAGCTATGTATCTCTTTATTTAACGAATCTTCTAAAGAGATTTATTTTTTATCAAGGCCCCTTCCTATATAATCATATTTTATAAGGTGCTTTCATTTTCATGTCGCCACTTGCATAGTCTCGAATAAGACCATGGTATCATATACAAAATGGACCACAACTGTAGATTTACCATAAACAAAGTACCCAGCTAAATTTGCTTTCTACAAACTCTTTAGATTACCGACCTCAACTTAAATCCTCTTGTATATTACATTCACATACTTAGTTTGAGACTACATGAGTAACAATGGATTTTTCTAACATTTATAAATCGCAAATCAACCATAAACAATGAATGAATAATACATGTCTTTATTAATATTTACAACGTTTACATATTTTTTATAAGCTCTTAGGGCAAAAACCCTAACAATCTCTCACTTGCCCAAGAGCAAATAATACATATCTCATAACCCTAGACCTTTTAGATGGCCTTAAAAAACTTTAGCTGTTAAGGTCTTCGTAAATGTATTAGCCATGTTGTCTTGTGAAGGAATCTTTATTACCGTCACGTCTTCTCTTTGTACTATCCCCCTAATGAGATGATATATCTTTCTACTCAATGCCGAGGGAAGATTATGTTTCAAGTCAATATAATCTAGATTGGGGGAGTCACTCGGATTACACTTGGAGTAATCAAAAGGCCGAAGACTATTCATATGATCAACCGATGAACCCATTATTAGAAGAGAAATTGATCTAAGTTCTTAAAGAGTTTCAAGCCAAATTTGAGTTGAGAATGAATGATCATGATGATACTCTAAGGAGAATACAAGTTCACTTAGATCAAATTCTGGAATGCTTAAAAAAACAAGCACCTGAAGAATCTTTATGTCATATGGAACAAGCCAAAGCAACCACATTTCCACTTTACGGTGAACAAGTAGAGACTTATTATGACCGTGAAGGTGAAAGCATGGAAGTGTGTACAATGGAAGAAAGGGTCGCCCTAGACTTTGCTGTGACATATGTGCCACCAAGCCAGAGTCTTCATGTTGAATCCAGTTCACTCACAACAAGATCTTCTGATGATTCTTCTATCAGATCTTGAGTTGAAAAAAGAGTTCTCCGATGTTTCTTTATTGAAACTCGTGCTTGATTAAATTCCACATTTGCTACGATGTACAAAAAAGAAAAAGAAAAATAAGTTCATCATGCTAAAAAAAGCTGCCACAAGACCTCAAACAAGCTTCCAAATTTGGAAATTTCAAGAGAGGCAATTCTTTCAAAGTAAGTGAGCATCAATTGAGGCCACATTTAGACGATAATTCCTCGACAAGAGGATAGACCTTGCATCACGTCTTGACAAGACGTTAAATAAAGTGTCCTGGTGGGAGGCAACCCACCTAGTTAATTCCTTTTAATTCTAGTTTTTTGTTGTTTTTGTTTGTGTGTTTAGAGTTCATACCTTTCATGCTTTGTAAATTCAGTGTCCATGCATTTCATATCTTATAAACATTGAGGACAATATTTATATTAGGTTTGAGGGTGTGAATTCGTTGTTATTTTTGTTTTTCGTTATTTATTCAAATCCTGCGAAAAAGTGCTCTGTTTTGAAAATTTTTGAGGAAAATGTTTCATTAAAACTGTATAGTTTGGTGAGGAAATAAATTTTTCGTCCATGTTACATTCTTTATTTTTTTTCGTGTCGATTTCAAATATATAAAGAATGTAAAATTCTAATTGTACTTCAAAAGTTATGATTGTTTCTTCGACAAAAGGTCAAGAGCGATGCCCATTTTTGCGAATCTGCACGTTATCTATTTTTGATGTCCATTTTCATAATTATCCAAAATACATTTAGGGATTTTGTTTGAATTAAAGTTGTTTTCTTGTCGATTTTCTGGATATAAAATTTTGTCAAAATCTACGAAGTATGTTACAAGATATTCACCGAACACTAGACGAAGGTCAAATATGAAATTCTGTAGCTTGTGAAACTTTTGCTTTCTAAGTTAATATATTACTTTTGCTGGCTGATGGAGACTTATATGATGTACTTTGATCACTAATTCTTTACTATAGTGTTTTCATGAAGGTTTTTTCATCATAATCTATTGCATTTACACAACCGTACTCTTAGTATTTTGGTGGACAAGATACCATGCTTGAATGATTGTAGAAGAATAGTGGAGACTACCCTTGTGAGATAATTGAGCTAATGCCATTCTTTGAGAGGTATTTTATTGTTTCTTCTCTTAAACACTCATCAATTTTGTTCTTAAGTTTGTAACTTGATCTCATTAAGTTTTTGCATTGAATGCTACTGAACTCGTCTCTTTTGTAGGTAACATGTTGTTTGCCTTTGCTTTTAAGTTGGATAGACTTTCAGAAATGATGTTAGGCTGTGTGTATTTCACACTCCTAAAAATGGCTTATGTTTTCTCTACCATTTATGTGCGCCATAAACCCATTTGAAGCTAAACACGTAAGCCTTTTTTTTTTCATCACCCACATTATCCTAACGCACGAAACCTATGATTTGGCCATACCCTATAACTTGGGATCATGACAAGGTGATTAAAAGAAGAATGCGCAAAATGAGTTCCACCATTGATTAGTGGAGTATAACAAAACAAAGATTGTGCTAGAATCATTCAAGAAAAATAAAAGAAATTGAAAAAAAAAGTGAAAAGAAAAAGAAAAGTGTATGAGTAAAAGCCTTGGTTCAAAAGTTCAAAATCACTCTAAAGGGAGTAAGAAGGTGAAACAAAAACTAAAGAAGCTTGGATGGCAATAATTTAATCCAAGAAAGCTGGTCAATATTGAAATATCCTGAGTAATTTCCTTGATGTGATCCTAAAGTCTTTGTTATCCTATCCCATTTTTCTTAAACATTCACCTAAACCTTACTTTACAACTAAGGTAAAGATCTAACTGATCTTTTAGGAAGTCTTGGAGGGTAAAATATGCTCTACATACGTTTTTAGTATTTGATTCCATTCATAATATTTATTTTTGATATAAATGAGCTTTTATTCTCTAAATTTCATGTGCGATTTATCTTCGATTTTCTTGTGCATAACTTCTATTTGCATATGTTTGATGAGAGTGTCACCTAGGTTCCGAGTGAAAATTAGAGCGATATTTTATGAGGCCTAAAGTTGAGACAAATTCTATCTATGGCATTTGGGTGTGGTTATTTTCAAGATAAGATATTTTGAGTAGTGGCTTACACTTAACACATGATGCATTTGTTAGGATTTATGCCCTAAAGCTTGTAATTATAAATATTATTAGATATAAATAAAGGTTAAACATTTATCATTCAAATAAAAGTATTTTATGTTTGTTCATACATTTGTATATTACGCAAATAACATCCGAGATTGCAAGATGTAATCTCAAAATGAGTATATAAAAGTCATATACAGTAGGATTCATTTTGAGACATGCGATCTAAAGAGTCCGTAGAGAGCAAACAAAGCTGAGTACTTTGTTTGTGGTTGATCTACTGCTGTTGTCTATTATGTAATGTATAGTGGTCTTATCCTAGACTGCTCATGTAGTTGACATTAGAATGGAGACATCTTATATGATGAGATCATATAGGATTAAGCCACGATTTATATGAATCGTTTACCAAGATTCGTTAGTAAATGAGATTCATATATGTCAACAAACGATGACTGTTTATAGGTGATCTTAATCCTTAGAGTCTTATCAAATCTTTCAGGTTGGATCGTGGCTTTGACTTACCATGAGTAAGGTTGATGTTGTATTCTCAACCAATACCTCCGTATCTTGGAGTTGTGGTTTGGCTTATGGCTGGGAAGGTATGAACACATTAGTGGAATCCACTCCTTCTTGATTGAAGTAGGTGAGCAGTTCCCTTAAAGGTTGATTCAGGGCTTAGACAATTATGAGATCTCTCATTCTTCCGTGAGGAAGACATGATTTAATTGTTCATTATAGAATCAACGGTGCTTAAAGGAAAAGATATAACTAGAGGGGTATAACGGACATTATGACCCAGCTCTAGCTATGAACTACTTGTGGAGGATCACACTATATGCAAATAGTTATATCAATGAACACTGAGACTTCAGATTGTATAAACACATCTACAGTTCTAAGAGTGCAGCCTCGAATTTTTAGTGGAATAACTCCGAAGTTAATAATAATGAAATATTAATTAAAGAGTTTAATTAATATTACTAAGTATTATTAGAGCTCAAAACTGTGGGTCTATTAGGTCCTCTTGCTAGCCCTTATGGTTCTTGGTAATGAGGATCACGGTAAATTAATTGAATGGTTTAATTAATAATGTTACGAAAATGACACTGATTTAATTAAATAGAATTAATTAAATAATATAATTATTTATTTAATAATTTAATAATTAAATAAAATTATTAATTATTAATTATTAATTAGGAGGTTACAGTTTCAAATCATGACAAGGACAAAAAGGATTAAATAATATAATTATTTATTTGTCATAGAGGTCAAAGGTTCAAACTTTAGGGAGACCAAAAATAAAAAGATTTAGAATCCTATTTTGACTTGGTCAAATTAAAACCCTAGATCCCTAGTATATATTTGTTACTAGGAAAATTGACCAAATGCAACTAACCTAGCAATAGAAATGAGCGGCCACACAGAAAAGGAGAGAAGAAAAAAAAGAGTTTTTTCTGACCCCTTTTCTTTACAGGGTGTGGCCAGCCAAGGAAGAAGACAAGGGAGTTGTCTTCTCCACTTTTCTGCTACCTCCATCGCTCTTTCCATAACGTGTCTACACACGCTTTATTAGATTACGGGTCGTAGGTCAGAAGGCTTAGTGGTGAATCGAGAAGTCAGAGAAGCAAAGCGCAACGAAAGATAATTGTAGTTACAAATCTGTATTCGCGTATATATAGGAACTCGTTCCTTATTGAAAAGAGTTTTTAAAATAAAACAAAATTTTTTTTGAAACCCATTCCACTATGCTTTATAAGATAAAACAATTTTTTTTCCCTTCAATTGGTATCAGAGCCTTAGGTTCTGAAGTTTTTGTATATACGCGAAAAATAAAACTACAATCTTTTGTTTTATTGATTTTTTTTTTATTTTCTTGATTCTTATGTATGATATGTGTAGGCAAAATCTAGGGTTTTTATGATATCTTTTATATATGATTTTGATTATATATATTAAAAGCATGAATAGTCATTAATTGTATGGTGTCATGGGTTTTAAGATTCGTTCTTTTTTTTTTCTTTTTTGGGAAAGCCAATTGTTTTATGGTTGTTTGTAAATTGTTTTTTGTTCAATTTTTTTGTGTAATATTCTGCGATGCGAAGAAGATCGTGACTGCAGAAGATACGAAAAAAAAAAACAGCAAAGGGGTAACAGCCCCTTACGTGCAGCAGCGGCTGCGCATGGATTGCCGCACGCGAGCCCCTGAGCGCTAGCTGCTGCCGCGACACTTGGGGGTTGTTCCCGTAGTTTTTTCGGGAATAATTTTTGCTGGAACTTTATGAGGAATATTGTCGAATATTATTATAGAAAAGTGGCAGAAAATCAGAGCGAAAAACTATGGGCGAACTGCCCATAACGCTCTCAGAAGCGCAGCTCGCGAGAGGGCTGCGCGCACCTTGCTTTTGCGCGGCTATCTCTGCTGGCAACTGCGACTTCGCGTGTGTTAGGGCTATTTTAGGCTTTGTTTGGACCTCGGATACGTGTTATGGTAACGCGTGGGCCTTGGGGCAAAAGATAGCAGCCTATCGAAGTCATTCGGATAGTCCTAACATATCTGAGCCCGTTACGTGCAATTCTTGTGCGTGTGTGGACTTGAAGTTTGCGAAAGGATAGTCCAATAAGCTTCTTGAGCAGTTATAGGCTGCTAGAATTTAAGTAATGGGCTCATGGCTTAACCCATTAGATGGTTCACTTATATTAAATCAAGTTTGACTTGATAGAAGACCCAATACAACAAGGTTAACTAGACATGAAGAAGAAGATTACTTGAAGATCAAAGAATGCCTTGGATTCAAATTGTAATTAGATTTGTTTAAGTTAAATAACACATGTCATTCGGTTATTCATGTATGCTTTAAGTGTATTTCATGTGATGATTTATGGTAGTTTGAAGCATAATCATACATAAACATGTCATCTAGATTAGGTGTGTCTACACTTGCATTCTAACATGTCAATGCATAATAAACATCTTCATAAATGACAAATCATGATAAGGACAAAAAGGATTAAATAATATGATTATTTATTTTTCCTATAGGTCACAGGTTCAAACTTTAGGGAGACCAAAAATAAAGGATTTTGAATCCTATTTTGACTTGGTCAAATTAAAACCCTAGAGCCCTAGTATATATATGATATGTTACTAGGAAAATTGACCGAATGCACTTAACCTAGCAATAGAAGTGAGCGGCCATATAGAAACGGAGAGAAGAAAAAAGAGAGTTTTTTCTGACCCTTTTATTTACAAGGTGCGGCCGACCAAGGAAGAAGACAAGGGAGTTGTTTTCTCCACTTTTCTGCTACCTCCATCTTTTCATCCGTGACGTACCCACACACGCATTAGCAGACCGCAGATCATAGCTCAGAAGGCTTAGTGATGAATCGAGAGGTCAGAGAATCAAAACGCAGCAAAAGGCAATTGTAGTTACAAATCTGTATTCACGTATATATAGGAATTCGTTCCTTATTGAAAGGAGTTTTCAAAATAAAAGAAATTTTTTTTAAAACCCGTTCTACTGCGCTTTATGAGATAAAACGATTTTTTCTTTCCCTTTAGCATTTACTTGAATGATATAACTTATTTTTAAATTAGTGGTTTTTGCATTCATTGGTCTTTATTAGCCTGTTTAATGTGGTGGTTGACGCATTTGCATTGCAGAGAGACGTTTGTGGGTGTCGTAACTGTAGATGTAGAAATCTATGCTTAATGACATGGCGGTCTACGGTGCTTGATTGAGGAGACGACGATTTGTAAAACAAAAGAAAATAGTGTCGTGCTCTTGGGTCACCGGGGTATTGCCAGCCAAATAGCCTCCGACGCCCAAGTTAGATTATGAATCTAAAAGGAAAAAGAAAAGCAAGACGAAAGATACCTGAATTTGAGTGTATGTCGTGCAATCTGTGATGTATGTCGTGCGGTATGTAATGTATGTTGTATTGTCTGTGATGTTTATCGTGCGGTATATGACATATGTCGAGCGGTGGTGATATCAAAGGAGGGTACATCGTGCGTAGCTGATCTTAGGATTACGTTGTGCGATAGGCGATGGTTTGAAATATCAAGCGTAAGTAGTACGCTTAGAGGAGACTGTTATATGAGCACGTCGTGCGGTACCTTAATTGTCATCGAGTAGAAAATGTTATGCTTCAAGTATACTTTGATTATGCGTTGGTAACAATGATGCAGGTGGAGGCTATGTCGTTGCGTAGTTGGCTAGCATGTCGTGTGCTAAAGTAATTGCTCAGAGTAACAAGTCTTTTGAGAGTAAAATGCGTGATGTCAAAGTGATAGCTTTGGTGTAAAATGCTTGCCCCTTGACAATGAAACCATGAGGCTTTATTTATAGGGGTTTGGGGTGTCCGTTACATAGTATCTCAATGGATATCGTGCCTCGAGATATCCAGAATTCCTGATATCTCGGAGCCTATTTTGACTGGACAAGTTAGAGTAAGTCATCTGACTTAGTTAAAGGATGACTGAGTTAGTTGCCTACTGGCTGATGGGTCGTGCACTGAGCTGTTATTCGCTTGGTTGTGCAAGGAGCTATCGTTCGCTGGGTCGTGCATGGAGATGTCGACGGCTGGGTTTGTTGAGCGCTGGGCTCATCGTCTGCCTAGCCGGTCGTGCGCCAGGCAGGTCGTGTACTGGGCTCGTCGAGCACTGGGCCCGTCGAGCGCTGGACCCATCGTGCGCTGGGCTTGTTTTTTGTGGTTTTGGGCTGTCTTTTGGGTCTAAACCTTTTAGGCCATTTTTGACCACAACAGTTTGCCCCCTTCTCTCTTAGTTTTTTTCTAAAACTCAGAAAGTAGTATAGAGAGCTCAAAACTTAATACATGCAGTGTGTTAAGCTGATTTCACCGCCAGACAGTGGTGTGGACACGTCGCGCGGACAGTCGTGTGGACATGTTGCCCGAATAGTCATATAGATGGTCGTTGTAGAGAGTTGTGTACAGGGTCGCGCGGATAGTCATGTCGACGGTCGCGTGGACCCATTATGTATTTTTAATGAAATTTCTTCTTTCTCGTATGTCGTGCACAAAATATTTTTTATATTTTGCTTGCTGTAAGTGTCGAACAGAGGATACTGTGAATTGCTTGACCTTTTTGTGAGAAATGTAAGTCGTGCGCTGGGTGTCAACCATAAACCTTTAATCAATGTCTCAAGAAAGAAGGAGAAGTCATTTATAGCAATTAAGTAGACCGAGGTCACGACATATTCGTAAGCTAAGCAATTTTAACAATATGATCGATCCCCAAATAAGTACGTGTGCTGAGCATCTTTACAAGGTGGGTGCACGACATTAATGAAGATCGAGGCTTAATCAATTTGAAAATGACTTAAGACATAAGCTAGCTCGTGTGTAGATCATTGTGTTATTGAGTGCACGACACCAATTAATGAAGACTTTAACAAATTTGAAAATTGATTAAGTCATAAACTTGGCTCGTCTGTAGAGCTTTGTGTCGCTGAGTGCATGACATTAATTTAATGAGAATTTAACCGATTTGAAAATCGATCAAATCACAAATTTAGCTCGTGTGTAGAGTTTAGTGTCGCTGAGTGCACGACATCAATTTAATGAGGACTTAACTGATTTCAAAATCGATCAAATCACAAATTTAGCTCGTGTGTAGAGCTTTTAGTCGCTGAGGGCACGACATTAATAAATTTAAAGACTTGTCAATTTGAAAATCGACTAAGTCAAAAGTGGGCTCATGTGTGGAGCCTTTAGTCTCTGAGGGCACGACATAAATAATTTATTGACTTGCCAATTTGAAAATCGACTAAATCAAATATGGACCCGTGTGTGGAGTCTTTTAGTCGCTGAGGGCACGACATTCATAAATTTAAAGACTTGTCAATTTGAAAATCGACTAAGTCAAAAGTGGGCCCGTGTATGTAGCCTTTAGTCGCTGAGGGCACGACGTTAATAAATTTAAAGACTCGTCAATCGACTAAGCCAACTAATAGATTTATAGGGCACGACTTGATTATAAGTGAAAAAAGTAAATAAACTTTAACAATTTCGTCTTACGGTGTTGTAATTTCTTAGAGCAAAGTCGTCTGCTGAGTACACTGTTGCCCTCTAGTATGCAAGCTCTTGTTTGAAAGCTCAGAACCTTGTGGTTTGACCATGTCGTGCGGATGGTCATATAAACATGTCTCGTAGAGCATTGGGCCCGTCGAGCGCTGAGCTTATTTTTTGTTATTTTGGGCTATCTTTTGGGTCTAAACCTTTTAGACTATTTTTGACCAGTACAGTAGCTGGTAAACCCTCAGGAGATTGTACTCCTCCTACTAGGGACACCTAGAGGTTTAAAGGCTTGTGGCACATGCTAAGTGTCATCATGTTTCCCTGTGAAAGTGGCTAGATTAGTTTTTTTTTTTTTGTTTAGCTTTTGTTTGTTTTAGTTTTGCTCGAGGACTAGCAAAATATATGTTTGAGGGTAGTTGATCACACCATTTCTATACATGTTTTAGTCCCTTATTTCTTAATATTTATGTGATTTTTTCGAGTGAAATTGGTTGTTAATGTGTTTTGTGACAGTGTGTAGGTTATCATCCTTAAATAAGGTACTAAGCTCAATGGAAGAATTTTGGAGCTAAAATTATCAAAATTTGAGAATTGGAAGATTTGTTATGTGAAGTCGTCATGTTTCAAAGGCCTCCAAATATTACACAAGATGAACTGGATTGCGAACCATATATTTCTGGAATGCTCTTGATGTCTAGTTTTCGGAAAATGTTATGGTTTGAGGTTCCGAGTTTTTTAGAGGAAGTTATACTCGTTTTCATAACAGTGCACAGTTTGCCAGTGTGTGGCGCAACCACGACCTCACGCGACCATTAGGTTGCGCGACAGTTTGCGGCGAGCAAGTTTTTGAAGAGTCCAAGATTCATCAGGAGAAGGAAAACCCTAATTTGATAAGACTATATATAGATATTCTTTTTAACATCAAAGGAGGATGAAAAGACAGGCTTTCAAGCCATCATGGGGACCAGTCCCCCATCAAATCTCCTTTCCTTCCACACATTATATCTTCCATACACCATTAAAGCTCATCTTTCGTCTAGCATAGATCAAGAAACCTTGAAAGAAAAGACAATCAAGGAGATTCTTACTTTGCCAAGAGGAATTCAACCGAATACAAAGAAGATTGAGAAGCTTTTGGATGATCACCATGGGTTCTTTCTATCTTATTTCTCTTTTTATTGTTTATTTTTTTCATTATGTGTAACTAATCAATTAGTTAGGGAATCACTGTGAAGAACATCAACTACAGATGTAAAAAAACTATTGTTTTTAATTATATTCAAGGTTTAGTTTTATTCACTGTGCATATATTATAGTTTTTGCCTATTGTTGAGGAAGAGCAGTAATTGACTTAGGTTTTGAATTATAATTATTTAAGAAGGTAAAAAGTTAGTTTATTGTTATTACATGCTAATTTGAGGCTAAATAGCTCCAGAGACGGGTCCATGATAGGGCTGACCCGGGCTGGATTTTTGAAATTTTTTTAAAGATAATTACAACTTTACCTTTATAATTTACTAATATTATAACTTTACCCTTTTATATAAGGCGATTATCAATTTGGTCTCTAACTTTTGAGGAATTATCAATTTTTTAAACCAGCTTCGTTTATTGATATCCTTAGGCACTAACTTTCTGAAAATATATCAATTTGGTCCCTTTGACTAATTTTCTAACGGTCAAACCTCACAGAATTGGTAAAAAGTCTAATTTGCCCTTAGTTCTATTTAAATAAGTTAAAATTATAATTTTAACCTCAAATTTGAAAAAAGATTATTAATAATTAGAATGGTAGTATGGTCCGAACCCAGTTTCTAGGTTCTTTCTTTAACAAACCAAAATCTTCAATCTCAATTGTTTTTTTTTTTTGCTGTTCTTGGTGTATATCCAATCTGTAATTTTTAGTTTTTTTTAAAAAATTTAAAGATAATTTCCACAGTCCATCAATTTTGATGGACAGTGGAGATTTTCATTTATTTTTTTAATTTTTTAATTTATTTAAATTTTAATTAGGGGTAGATTGAAAGACAAAAATACCCCTAGAACAGTTAAGTTTGACTAACGGTTGACTCACAGAATGACCAAATTGATACATTTTCAGAAAGTTAGGGCCCAAAAATACCAGTAAACGAAACTGCTTTAAAAAATTGATTATTTCCCAGAAGTTAGAGACCAAATTGATAATCGCCCTTTTATATATGAAAGTAACTTTATCTTTTTTTTCATTATAGATCTTCTAGGTGCGGTTGTCTTTCTCTAAGTCCAAGTCTCTTTGATCCTGCCTCTATTGTCAGTGCACCAAGGAATCTTCCGATCGGCTTTCCTCTGTTTGTTTCTCCACAAGTAGTTTCTTCTTTCCTGTCTTTGATTTATTTTATTGATGTTATATGTTATTTGGTTGAGTTTTTGATATGATTATGATTTTTATTGTTTGTATGACTTTTTTTTTTGGTTTTGATACATGCGTGTATGATTTTCTTTGATTAAACAAAATCAAAGCTTTCAAAAATCTTGGTTCAAGCGATTTTCTTGGCTTGAATATTCGATAGAAAAAAATAGAACATTTTGTTTTCCATGCTATATTTTTTATAGTGTTTCGTCAAAGCATCACACATTTCCAATTTATGGTTTCCATAATTGAAAAAGAATCAAATATTGAACCTAAATGTCCATTTGTGTAACATGAAGGGGTACATAATTCACAGCATAGTTTTGCCATCCAAAATTGGTATACCTTAAAAGATTCATCACGGCATATCGACAAAGTCGTGCATACACTCTCTCAACAAGAAATTTTGCAAAATCGGTTACAACTCAAGACCTCACTAGAAACGTTAAAAGTGGCTAGTTATGCAAGGGTGTGCTTTTGAGGTAATGATGAATCCATCAATTCTACCAATCGTGAAAACGTTATTGAGATGATAAAGTTTGCAGCAAGAGTAAATCAAGAAATTGTTGGGATTGTTCTAGAAAATTCTCCACAAAATACCAAGTACATATCACCTCGGATTTAAAAGGAATTGTTGAATATTCTAGCTAACGAAGTGTGAGCTAAGATCTGTGAGGAAGTCAGGGATGCCAAATTCTGTATTCTTGTTGATGAAGTAGTTGATGAATTCAACAAGTAACAAATGACACTTATTTTGAGATATGTTGATTTAAAGGGATTTGTTAGAAAACGTTTTTTTCAAGTTATGAGTGTTAATGACACAAATTCTTCAACTCTTAAAAAAGATATATGTAATGTCCTTACTCAATACAATATATCTGTTGAAAACTTGCGAGGTCAAGGATATAATGGTGCTAGCAACATGAGGGGTGAATGGAATGGTTTACAAGTCTTATTTCTCAAAGATTATTCATCTGCTTATTACGTACATTACTTTGCACATAGACTTTAGCTTGCTTTAATTGTGGTAGCTAAAGAAGTGCTATATGGCTATTTTTTTAAAAAAAAATTGAATTCTATTGTCAACTTTGTGGTTACTTCTTTCAAGCGTCATTCTCAATTAAAATCTATTCCAGAAGATGAAATTGAATTCTATTGTCAATTTACTTCTATTAGTAGATTGATTCAGATGTTTGGTTCAACTCTCCTCTTCTTGAAAATTTGAATTAACAATGGATTGAATAGTAATATACGCAGGGAAGCCGAAGGTATGTATAAAGATTTGAGATCACTTGAATTTGTTTTTATCTTGTTATTGATACACAAGATTTTGGAAATCTCTGATATGCTTTGTCAAGTTTTGCAATTGAAATTTCAAGATATATTAAATGCTATAAATTTAGTGTCAAGTACAAAAATACTCCTTCTAAAGTTAAGGGAGACTGAATGGGATTCTTTTCTTGAAAGTGTAGTGCTATTTTGTGAAAAGAATGAAATTGATATACCTGATATGAATGCACGTCATATAGAAGGAACAAAGCGATCTTGTCAGCAGAAAGATAATGTCACAGTTGAGCATTACTTTCATTTAGTATATTTAATGTCGTGATAGATTTTCAATTGATGAAGTTGAATAGTAGATTTCCAGAGCAAACAATAGAACTTCTTACTCTTAGCATGACTTTGAGCCCTATGGATGGGTTTAAATCATTTGATGTTGATGACATTTGTACTCTTGCTACGAAGTTCTATCCTCAAGATTTTGATAAAAATAACATTGAAGATTTGAGAAGACAATTGAGCCACTACAGGTTTGATGTTCTTTGCTCCCTAGAATTTTAGAATTTTGATTCTCTCTCAGAATTATGTCAATGTTTAGCGAAAACAAAAAAGTCATAACACTATACTTTGATTGATAAATTGATCTGTTTAGTCTTAACTCTTCCTATATCCACAACAACAATAGAACGAGCATTTTCTGCTATGAAACTTGTCAAAACACCACTTCGCAATAAGATGGAGAATGATTTTCTTACAAATTGTATGGTCATATATATTGAAAGGGAGTTTGCTGACACCATTATATCAAATCTCACAAGATAAAGTTTAAATAATGTTTATTTGTATTTATATTGCATGTTCCTTTTATTATTATTATTATTATTATCTTATTGAAAATAAATGTACTTTGTTTAATATAATGCATTTTGAGGGGTAAGGTTCATTATGTCCCATATTTTGTTTTATTTTTATGTTTCAATGAATGAAATTTCTTCTTGTTTTATTTTTATGTTTCAATGAATGAAATTTCTTCGTATTGTTGATGTTTGCTAAAAAAAAAAATTTGTTTTGTTTTAGTCCACTCTAGCAAAATATCCTGGGTATGTCCCTGGATAGCTCTACGTGAATTAGTAGTATTTAATTTATATGTTAATAGCTAAATTAAATATTGATTCTTAAGTTCTTAGACTTCAATGGGTTTCTAATATTATCTGCTCAGTCCATAACCAGATGAAAACAATAGTATTAATATGAATATGTTAAGGACGTAGGTATAGATCCAACAATAAACCCTAACTTGCACCACAAACAACTGACACACACAATAGATTTGAGTTAGATCACCTTACTTAAGGATCACCAACTCTCTAGAACGCAGGCTATTTAGCCCTTACCCTAGCCCCAATAATTCTCGAGTATGAAATCTCAAGAAAAACCGATTAAATCTAGAATTAGGATTATTAGCCTTAGAACTAGCTCAAACTTCCTAAATCTTAGAAAAATCGAAAATAGAGAAAGTCTCTCAATTTTATTGATAATAATAATAAATACAAAACTAATGAAAAGTAAACTATTTATACTAGCTAGATCCTAATAATGAAAAGTCTAGGAAATAGAGTTTACTTCTAAAAAGGAAAACAAATAACAAATAAAATAGAAAATAAGAATCCGTGCAAAATGGGTCTGGAATGGTCCGCCGTACGTATGTCGCGACCCCAGGTCGCGGCACTCACTGCCTATTTTTCTATTTTTCATCCAATAGGTCGCCAACTCGACCAGTGAATGTGGCGACCAGTTGGACGTGACTGCGGGTCACGACCATGGGTCGCCGCACCCACTATCTTTTCTTTCAAAACATATTCAACTCGATTAGTGGGTATGACGATTGCGGGTCACGCCAAGGGGTCGCCGCACCCACTGGTTGATTTTTCTCTAACCAACTCGTTTCTTCTCCTGCAAGCCTCTTAGATCTTCTTACGGTCTTAACATTCCCCCGTTCTTTAAGAATACTCTTGTCCTCAAGGGTAAAATCTGGAAATCGTTCCACCATCTCATCATAATTCTCCCGAGCAGCCTCCTCCATAGGAACCTCGTGCCACTGAACCAGAACTTGCCACACTTTAGACTTCGCACGTCCTTTCTTCCAATTGCGATACCTCAATATTGCAGGTGGTTGAAGTATCACTTTACCTTTTAAATCAAAAGTTGGCAAGTCCCTACTTTTTTCTTCAGCACAGTGACATGGAACATCGGATGCGACTTGGAAGTTAGTGGTAACTCCAACCTATACGCTACCTCTCCTATCTGCTCTAACCCCTTGAAAAGTCTATAAAATCTCTCGGACAACTTCACATTGAATTTTTTTCTTTAATATTTTTTGTCTGTACGGCTGAAGTTTAAGATACACGAACTCCCCCGGTTCAAAAGATACATCCCGACACCTTAATTATAATATTTCTTCATCCTTCATTGAGCCTTCTCAAGCTCCTTCTTCACCCTAGTCAATATCTCATCTCAAGCTATCAATTCTCTTTTAACCTTGTCGTTTCGGGCCGTACCTTTTTCATAAGTGCTCAACATCGGTGGTGGTCTACCAAACATCACTTTAAAAGGACTTGTGTTAATAGATGCATAGCTGTGAAGAGTTGTACTAATACTCGGCCCAGGCAAGGTACTCCTTCCACCTCTTTTGTTCCTCATGACAATAGCACCGCAGGTATTACTCCAAAGTTTGATTCACCACCTTTATCTGTCTGTTGGTCTGAGGGTGGTAGAAGGAACTCACCTTCAATTTACTGCCCTGTAAGGCAAAAATTTACTGCCAAAAAGAACTCATAAACAACTTCCTTTGGTCAGTCATAATGGTTCTTGGGAACCCGTGCAATTTCACCACATTGTCAACAAAAGCTTTAGCCACACCGCTAGCCATAAAAAGATGCTTTAACGGAATAAAATAGGCTCTCTTACTCAGTCGATCTACTACCACCAAAATTGACTTGAACCCACCACTACTTGATAATCCTTCAACGAAATTCATGGTCAAGTCTTCCCAAATCCTCTCTGGTATCGGTAATGGTTATAGTAACCCATCAGACGCCTTTAATCGTACTTAACCTTTTGCCACACATCACATTCCACCACAAGCTTCTTCACATCATTCTTAAGCCCTTCACATTCTGCAACATATTGCCCAGAACTACGTCCACCCTAACTAGAGACAATACATGCAAATCAGCCACAATCTTGACTCCTTGCAAGTTTATTTTTACCTCTCGGACCACCTTGTCACATTTTAGCTTGTACCCATTAGCTAGTCTTTGTTAATTTGTATTCAATTAATCCTTTGTAGATGCAGTTTATATAAGTTTGGGCATTTTGATTATCACGGTTTTTGGTGAACAAGCTTAATTAGCTCATAGAATTGTTAATTATGTTATATAACAAATAGATGCAGTTGAGTGCCACTGATAAAATATGAACCCATCATATACGCTTAGTAGGGTAGATACCTGTAGCAGACCTTGTCATTGATGCCCCCCGGCTAGGTTGTCTATGATGCTTTTAGTGGTGTCTGAGTTTATTGGGTTGCTTCCTTCAAATTTTGTCATTATTTTATTGGGTTGGGTTAATGTTAGAAAATTTGTTAGTGAGGGGATGATCGTCTATTACTGTTAAAGGTTATTGGGTTTATTTGACTAAGACATGCTTGTGTTGATCTGGGTAGATTGTGTGTTTTATTTTGTGTTGTTTAATGTTTCATTTAAAGTTGGTAGTTATTGTGATTGTATGATCTAATTGTATTAATTTTATTATTTCTTTTGATGCGAATAGATAGAGTATGAAGACATGATGAATTCAACTGAGAACAATAGTGACTCAAGTTTGGAGTTTTTAGATGATTCTAGCTCTATTGGAAAAGAAAATGTTGTTAAGAAGAGTGTACGGGTAATCGTGGATAATGCAATTGCAAACTCTACTGCCATTGGTTATGTGAGAAGAAAATTAAACAGTTGGCAAGTTAATGGAGCAATTTTGGGGGGTAAGTACTTGCATATACGATGTTGTGCACACATCCTAAATCTAATAGTCAGTGGATTTGCATGAATAGATTGTTGCCATTCACAATGCAGTCAAATATGTGAAATCTTCTCCCAGTAGACTAGGTAGATTTAAAAGATGTGTTGCGCATAAAAAGATTACAGGTAATGGGTTGGTAGTACTAGATGTTCCTACAAGGTGGAATTCCACTTTTTTGATGTTGGAAAGTGCAGTGAAGTTTGTAAAATCATTTGACTGACTGGAAGACGGAGATGGTCATTATGTGAGGTACTTCAATGAGAATGAGAATTGGACGAAGCGGATAGAACCACCTACTTTTAATGATTGGAAGAACGCCAAGGTATTTATACGTTTCTTAGGAACTTTTTATGATATTACCTTGGATTTCAGTGCTTCATTGCATGTGACTTCTAATATTTTTGTTAAGAGTTGGTGCACCATTCTTTATCAATTAACATCATTGAGTGCTGAAAGGGGTCCGCTTGTGAGTAAATTGGCTGTGAGTATGAAATGACAATTCAACAACTATTGGGTGGGGGGGGTGTATGGGGTTTAGATAAAACCAATAACTTGTTGATTGTAGCTATTGTTCTTGATCCAAGGTACAAAATTGGTTATGTAAAATTTCGGTTTTATGAAAAGGAACAATCTCAAATTATGCTATCAAATTTGAAAGTTGTGTTGACTGAATTATATGAAAGTTATAGAACACTTTATGGTGGTAGTCTGGGTGTGGATGCAATGGAAACCAATGAAGGTGATGTGTCATCATTTAGGGTTGGTAATGATTTACTTGGTGGCCCAGTGACTTTAGATGGCATCCGAAAGGCAACCGATGGGGAGGATTCTAAGTGAAAATTTTTCAGCAAGAGGAATGTACTAATGTATGTCAAAATGAGTTGGAGTTGTATTTCATGGAGACTTGTATGAAATTGAATGACAGGTTTGATGTTTTGGCTTGGTCAAAGAATTCTTTCGACAAATTTCCTATTTTTTCAATGATTGCAAATGATGTTTTTGCAAAGTCGGTTTCAACTGTAGCTTCTGAGAACGCATTTAGCACAGGAGCTCACATTCTTGATCCATTTAGGAGTTTGTTGTCTCCTAAAATAATTGAAGGATTAATTTTGACTAGAAATTGGTTGTAAGGAAATTACCTGTTGCAGAACCGCGTGTTGTTCAAGAGCATGCTCAAAATAAAGATATATCTGTGGATATGTTAGAACATTATATTCATGTTCAAACCGGTATGTATTTATTACGATTTCTCAATTTTGTTATTTTTATTATGTTTATTAATTAATATGTAAGTTAACTAATTTTATTTTTTGTTTTTGTTTTTTTAAGAGATATATAATGAAAGCGGAGGGATAAGTGTATTATTGGAGGACAATTGAGGAGGAATGAATTTAAGCATTGGTAATTTTTTTTTTATTGTGTTTTATTTCTTTATTGGCGAAGGATTAAGAAGGAATGAATGATGTGGTTAATTTTTTAGTAAATATGTGCAAAATTAATATCTTAACAAAATTTTTATTTTCATTTGCTATAGTTTTTGAAGAACGAAGAACTGAACCTATAGTTTAAGTATCTTTAGATATCTTATTGCGTGTTATTTAATTTTGTTATGTTCTGACATTTGGATTATATTTATTAAGGTACTTTGGATTGTTACTTGAAATTGAGATGTAATTTTGGACTTTTGGAGTTTGAACTTATTGTTTTGGACTGGTATTAAATTTTGTTATGTGTAATTTTATTAATGGACTGATCAGAAGCTAATGGAAAAATGTATGAATAATTATATAGGATTGATCAGCAACTATTTAATTATATAGGAGTATTTATACCTCGGTTGATGAGAAGTTATTTATTTAAATATAATAGGACTGAAACTGATCAGCAACTACAGTCCAAATCATCAGCTATTTAATTCTAAAATAAATAACCCAAAGGCTAAAACTATAAACTATTGTCTATATTAGCATTTAAAATCTACTAAAATTTAAATACATGAAAAATGCACATTAGGCCCAAAACCGTATTGAACCGAATCGAATTAAACCATATTAATTCAGTTTGGTTCGATTCAGTTTACACATTCGATTCGGTTAGAGTCAGTTCAATTTTTGAAAACCTTCTAAATTTCAATTCGGTTCGATTTCACTCACAACTTATAAATTTCAATTCAGTTTGATTTCATCCAAAACCGTACCCACCCCTAATTAGTAGCATATGAATATTGAAAAATTTGTAAAATATATAATTAAGATAAAATTGAAAATGCAATTAAGTAATTTTGTTTTGCATCAAGTGATAAGTCAGGATTTTTAACTTTTTATTTTTAGTTATTTTTTAACAATTTTAAGTTGGGCAAATTGTAATGAAATATCATGACATTTGGTCATATTACAATAAAATCGCATTTTTCCTTAAACTACAATCAAGTACCTCGGATAATTATCAATTTGGTCTCTAATGTATTTAAAAATATTACTGTTTGATATATTTTTACTTTTTTAACTCACATGGTCCCTACTTTTTCTAAAATATATCAATTTAGTCATTATGACCAAAATTTTGACGGTCAAACCTGACATAAAGTATAAATTGATAATTTTACTATTTTTTATTAAATTAGCAAGATGATTTTACCCTCCAACTTTTATATTTTAATCATTTTACCTGTTTGGATAGTCCAATAAAAAATTGATATATGTTATAAAAACTCAAATTATTTTTTAAAACACACTTAAAAATAATTAAATAAAAAATAAATATTATAAATTCATTAAAATTTAAAAATATTTAAAAAATTTTAAAAATAACATTATTTATTAAAAATAAAAATAAAATTCAAGATTGAATACTTATAAAACTCAAAATTTAGTTAAAAGAATTAAAATGTTAAAATATTATATATAGATACTTTAGAGTATATTATATAGTATTTATACATTATATATATAATAAAATTACAATATATATATACATTTATTATTATTATTATATTATAAATAAAAATATAATAACAAAACTGTAATATATAAATTTATTATATATATATATGTATTAAATTACTAAATATTTAGTTTTATGAGTATTCAATCTCGAATTTATTTTATTTTTAATAAATGATATTATTTTTAACATTTTTATAATATTTTTATTTTTATTTTTTATTTTTAATAATTTTATCATATTTATTTTATTGTTTAATCCTTTTTAAGTATTTTTTTAAAAGAAATTATAACTTATATTAATTTCTTATTGGACTATCTAAATAGGAAAGTTGTTCAAAAATTAAAAGGTAAAAGCATCATTCTAATTTAATAATTTAATAAAAAAGGGTAAGATAATTAATTTATACTTTATGTCAGGTTTAACCATCAAAATTTTGGTCATAGAAACTAAATTGATATATTTTGAAAATGGTAGGGACCATGTGAGTTAAAATAGTAAAAATAGTCAAAAAGTGATATTTTTAAATACATTAGGGACCAATTGATAATTATCCGACGTACTTGGTTGTAGTTTAAGGAAAAGTACGATTTTATTGTAATATGACTAAACGTCAAGGTATTCCATTACAATTTGCTCTAATCACTTTGTTAAAAGTAACCCTCCACCTACTCCTCAAAAATTACTATAGAGAAAGTAAAATTATTTAATATTTTGAGTATTTTTGTAACACCCTCTGACCCAAATCCACTCGGACCGAATCAGGGAGATCTACAATGTACTAAAAACTAACTTTTACTGTAGATAAATATAATATTAAAAACCTTTGAAAATGGTCCAAAGAATTTAAGAAAATCTTGCCAAAGTTTCCTCTGTTTTTCTGACTTTCCAAAACATGTTTACAGATAAAAGTTTATAAAATCAACTTCCAAATTCTCAAATCAATTTTGTACACCCTTCCAATTATAGTGCGACTTACCAACCAATTTATCACAATATACTTTATAAAGATTCACATAAAATAAACACATCATAAAATATTTACATAGCGGAAGCTCGTTAAATATTTACAAACAGTTTCTATATATGCATACGGTATCAAAATATATAACTTAATACAAACAAACTACCAAAATGTACGCAGGAAAGATGTGATCCTGTCTCTGGTTCTGCAAACTCTACTCTTCTTTCTCTTTTTCGCCCTTGGAACCTTTGTTACCTGCATGCGAGAAAACTCAACACGCTAAGCATATTGCTTAGTGGATGTACACAAAATCGTATATACAAATATTTGAAATCAATTAAAACTATAAATAACAAATAGAGAAACAATATATAAGGCTTATATCAAATCAAATATCCAAAAACAATTAATGCTCATCTCAAATCAAACATATCCAAACACAATTAACAGACATATTTTCTTAATTTCCCAAACGTTTCCAGATAACAAATCAATTTTCAGATTGGGCTCCTGACATATAAAACATAAGTTATCGGACTGGATTACGAGTTGTTCGGTATTGGACGCAAACAGGGCCACTTACCGAACATCAGATCAGAATGGAACACCAACGGAATCACCCGCTGTAAATGTCCCATGACAAATTTCAGAACCCTAGGACCGGCACTTGGGGCCTGTACTATCCAAAGGGTGGTATAATCGGCACAGTACTGTTCAGACAGAAACCCAATTGACATGTCAACCTCCTATATCCATATCTATGTTCATACACATCAGAGTCAAAATATTTTCTTCAATCCAATGTCAACATATTTTATTTCTTTCCGAATAATCGAATTCAATTGCAATACATTTATATGTTTGCAAATTCAAATTTCATCAATATATAATATAACGGAAATATACGAATATATTTATAACTCAATAATCATCGAAATCAATCCAAAATAGACTCAAACGTATTTCATAATGCCGTTTCGAATTTAATTATGTTTCGAATTAAATTGCCCCAAAATCATTTTCCGATACATTTCACAATATAAGATAATTTAAGTCACTTTCAACAATCTATTTTCATAACAATATATTTCCATAACACGATTCGAACCAAATCGTATTCAAATCATTTTGAAATCAGTTTCAAACTATCCATTCTACTCAATAGACTTCAAATAATTCAAAAACTATAAACTTCGATAATTCCGAAAATTTCTGGACAACTGGAAAAATTCGAAAACTCGTATATATCGAACCTGAACTATATTCGATAATCAATATAATTCAAATAACGCAAATTAATCAATTTCAATCAATCTGAAATATTCTGGAAACTGGAAAAATTCCAAAACATGTATATGTCAAATCTAAACTATAATCTATAATCCATATAATTCAAATAACTCAGAAACTCTAAAATTGGACAATTTCGAAAACTTCTGGAGAACTGAAAATTCGAAAAATACGTGTACACCAAACCTGAAAGCTTCCTCCTTCTCCTTTCCTTCTTCTCTTTCTCTTTTCTTCTTCTTCTTCTTCTTTTCTCCTTCTTCTTCTTCTTCTTTTTCTTCTTTCTCTCTCCCCTCCTCTCCTCTCTTCTCTTCTCTCGTTCTATGTTTATGTTTATGTTTTTGTGTTTGTTGAATGATTTTGAGAGCTTCTGCTCTCTTTGCACCGCTCCACCGCTTTATTTTTTTTACAATTTTTGAGTCATCGCGACCTGTATCGCGAGCGGTGGTCGCGCTGCTTTGGTCGCGATGCTCACTGGTCGAATTTGCCACTTTCATCGCGAGCTGATCATCGCGATCTGTGGTCGCGATACTCACTGCCCCAAATCATCCTTTTCATCGCGAGCTGCTCATCGCGATCCCAGGTCGCGATGAGTGGTTGCGATGCCTACTGTCCAGATTTTTACCCTTTTCTTCGTGCATTGTTTTCGACCGTTCAAATTGGTCCATTATGAAACCTAAAAATATACATACATTTAATTACAATTTCCACCCCTCAAATCATAAAAATCATATTCACATATTCAAAATGACTTCAATCATACTTTTCATATGTATTCGAAATTAGGGATGTTACAATTTTACTACTTTTAATGTTAAATTTTTTTAATAAAAAAATAAAATAAAATTTGCTATCCAAAAGCAATCCCAAAATGTCCTAAATTATTTTAGTTTTTTTTTCTTTAAGTAGTCAAATAACTTAGATTATTGAAATAATCCATAACTAGAACTTAAATTCTTTATCCTACACTTATTAATTTAATATGTAGACACTTTTATCTTCGTAATAAATTAAAATTCAAATACACTAAAACACTTTGCTATCAAGAATTAAATATATATTCTTAAAAAATAACAAATAATAATTAGAACTTATAATATACATGAGGCTAAATCCTCAAACTAAGAGGAATGATATGGAGGAGAATAATCTCCTTTAGTTCGTCTAGAAAATATATATATACCAATAGTTATTTTTAATGAATATAATTGTAGTTATTTTTATTATAATTTTATAATAATAAAGATATATGAAAAAAATACATTACAATATTATATCTATTTCAATTATTATACACAATTATATTACTTTTGTAATAAAATTATTAAATATATGCACGTTACTTTTAAGTCTTGCAGTAACTTTAAAAGTGCAATTAATTAATGTTTATTTAATTAATTATTTAGACAATAATTATTTTAGAAGGTACAGTAATAACTAAATTCACTCTTAATAAAGACTCATTATGTGACAAATCTAAAAAACAAACCAGCCCTCCTTATTTTCTCTTCCACATTTAAATATTTTGTTAATGTTACTTGATTACTATATACATCTCAAAAGCAGAGTTAATGTAATATGAATATTCTGCAAGCTTACTAGACTTAACATTAGTATATTTTTTAAAATAAAAAATCTAACTGCTCAGCTTCTTAAGCATGTCAATTTCTTATTGGTTTTTATTTAAACTTGAGAAATTTGAATACATGAGCGTTTATAGTTATATTACAATTTTTTTTTAATAAATAATACTGAACCTATCTGAGATTTATTAAATTATACTTCAAATTAAAGTTTACAGAAATCTAGACTGAACTCTTCTGACTATTAAATTTTACCATTAAAACATAGACTTGAATCTCCTTTACTTCGTCATCCATAGTGGATGGATCTCTCACTTATTCTTATTCTTCTATTTTTTTTTTAAGATTAATTATACTTTTTAACGATCAAACTTAACACTATTGGAATTTAGTGTAAGTTTTACAAACTTTAATTTTAATTTTGAGTGTAATTTAACAAACCTCATATAGGTTGAGTGTTATTTGTTCTTTTTTTATATTATTTTTCTCTCATTTATATAATTTGTATCCTTGGTAAGGAAGAAAAGAACTTGCCCAAACAAGCCACTTTCTAGGAGCTTTACCTTGTTCATTTATTGAAATTGTATAAACAAGTTGAAGTTGGTATGCTTTCAAAGTTAATAGTATAGGCATGAACGTGCATGCTTTTTTCATTGTTAATTGTTAAAGGAAAAGTGATTGCACTAACTTTTAATCCTTAAAGTTGTTTGTGTTTGACCTCTAATCTAAAAACACTTTACATCCTGTCTTTGCATTACTTACCACTATTGTTTTTCATCCTTTGCTAATTGGATTTCTTTTTTCTTTTCTTTTGCTAATCTAAAAATGTTTTATCTTTTTATGAATTTATAATAATACGTTTATTAATGGACGTACCACTAGAATTATGAGTGAAAGATACTTTCTAAGTCTTGATTGTATTTATTATTCTAGAATTATGTGTTGTGATTGAATAAAATTTTGAAATTTGTTTGGAAGAATTTTTCGAATAGAACTTTTAGAAGTAGAAGTTTTAAAAATAGAACAATTGTTGGTCGTTTTATTGACAATTAAAAAATTCTTTTAAAATGATATAATTACCAAAAATAATATAATTTTAAGTTAAAAAGATATTGTAAAATTAACAAATTATAATAAGGTTATATTAAATATTTTAATATTTTTAAAAACTTAAAAAAACTTCAAAATTTAAATTTCTCTGAGTAGACGGAAAATAACTTTTTTTTATCGTCCAAAAACTTTAGTTGGGTGTCAACTAAACGATAAAAAAAAATCATCGTCCAATGTGGCTCGGTGGTAAAGGTGCTCATTCAGCCTGGTAATGTCCCAGGTTCGAGCCGCCGACATAGCAAGTGGTATGTAAAAAAAATAAAAAATAATAATTAAAAATAAATAAACTATTTTGAGAAGCGGAGAAATTCATCTACGCATACACATAATCTGATTTTAAAAAACCCGCCTATGAAAACACCGAGTCACAGTCTCTTTCACTAGACTAGAGTTCCTTCGTCTAAAACCAGAAAGAGAGAAAGGAAAGCTAAACCCACAAAAACCAGATTGAAAAGCAAAAGCGAAAAAGATGACAATCTCTGTTTCTTTTGGTTACAGTCCCACCAAAAAGTACTCAGACACCAAAGCAGACCGCATTAAGCAAACGACAAGAAGATCCCATATATGCATTTGTTGCTCATTTTTCCATAACAAACAACAGCAACAACAACAACAACAACAACAACAATGTCTCATGAGATTGTTCCTGCTGATCCCATTGACGATGAAATTATCTACTACGATCCCACCGGATGCATTACCAATAAGCAGCCATGAAAGTGAGTCATCAGATAACACCACAATACCCTTTACAAGATCACTCACTTGGGGTCGTGAACATGTCCCTCAACCCTTCGACAGTGAAAGATTGCCTCCCACTCTTCATTCCGATATCCAGAGGTTCCTTCGTGTTGCCAATTTGATTGAAACCGACCACCCTCGTATTGCTTATCTTTGTAAGTCCTTTCTCAATTCACACCAATTCTTTTCATTTTCATTAACAAGTTTGACTAGGATTTGGGTACTAGAATAATCAAAGGATTTGACATACAATTATGTTTACCTGCAATTCACATTGTTATGTTGGTATTTGAACAGGTCGCTTTCATGCTTTTGAAATAGCTCATAACAAGGACCGAAATTCAACTGGGAGGGGTGTTCGACAATTCAAAACCTCTCTTCTTCAGCGACTTGAGCAGGTGATAATTGAGATTGATTAGTCTTATCTGAATTCACTTAACAGTTGATAAATAATTCCTATGCATTAAGGAAGTATTAGAGTTTATAAGTGGTTGTTAGATAATGCTAAGATATAACAGAAATGATTTACATGCACATATGCCATGATATAAGAGCTCCTAATTTGAGCTTTTGTGTATTTCTTTTAGTATGTTATCGGCTTATTGGAGTTTTTTTTTTATGTTCATTTTTGCGTGTTCAGCTTCTGTTTAATTTAATATCTCTATTTCTTTCTTTCTGGGATAACTTGTCAATCAAATTTATTATTTTATCTATATCTCATAATGGTAATATACGTTTTACCAGATTTGACAACGTTCATAATACTTCATTTATTTTCTTTTTTTCTCTCTGACATCTGCTCAACATTGCATGAATTACTATACATTTTACAGTACATCTTTTAGAGATATTATTTTTTCTTCTTTTTTTTGTATTATTTGTTATTTATTTTTCAGTAGCCGTTCTGAGATAGCCTTTTGGTACTTTTGAGGGTATCACATTACATTATTTATACCTTGTTTTATCAGATTTCCTCTATTTCAGGTGGACAACTTGTTCACCCTCTGTATTCTCCCTCTTTTCCCTGTTAATAAAATACTTGTGTTTTTCTTTTTCTTTTTTTTCTGAAAAGAGATAATGACTTGTTAATTTTTCTATGGATCTAGCTCAATATTGTGATATATTGGTAAACTATTTTAGAGTTTTAGTATTTAGAAGATTTGGGTATTCAAAGTAGGTGTCTGTGCTTGGAAGTCTGCATGCACATATAAACAAGCTCTATCTTAAGCATTTTGACTTTGCCTTTTAATTTGTTGTTTTCTGCTTCGCTTATCATTCATATGCTGAGGAATAAATGACTAGAGTGAAAGTAGCTGTAAGCCTGTAATCTCTTAAACTTCGACAACTTGCTATTTAAGTCAGGTGTGCTAGTATGTGTTGGTGGTTTGCCTTGTAATCATGACCAGTGTTGACCTTATATGGATAAGTAAGTACCACCAGTTACCCATTTCATGCTCTTATTCTGTCAAACCTCTTATTTTAGATTTTTTTTCAAGTGCCTTAACTTTGGTTTGATGTCTGGTAGGAATATAAATTTTGAGCTTTCACAAATTGATTCCATTTATGAGTGAAAAAATTCTGTTTTGAAGTTTATGTTTATCGAAGCCTTCATTTGCATGTTACACATCTGTTTTATATTATCTAGTCATATCTTCAATAACACAAATTGGGTGTTATTAGTATTCTAAACAATGTAAATAAACATTTAGTTGAAAAAGTTACATTTAATTCTATATCCTCCAATTATGACTTCGAACATGCATTTTTCATACGTATTATAAACTAGTTTTCCTATGGCTTTTAGTTTTGTCTTTATAGCAAGAACAGTTTGGATATCTAATTCTGTGTTTGATTCTTTCTTTACTTCTTTGTCGTGTTGAAATTTCATTTCTTTGGTGAGTTGACGATTTTATAGGACGAAGAAACTACCATAAAGAGACGAAAGGAAAAAAGTGATATACGCGAATTGAAACGTGTTTATCAGACATACAAGGATTATGTTATCAGAAGTGGTAGAGAATTTGATTTAGATGATAGGTATTGGGTTTATTATATTGGACTTCCCTCTATACTTCTTTTGAGCTAACTTCTATAACATACCCATTTGCTTTTGCTCTATAATTAATTCATTGTATACACTTGAATCAGTCACAAAGAGAAACTGATAAATGCACGTAGAATTGCTTCCGTGTTGTACGAAGTATTAAGGACTGTAACAAGTGCAGCTGGCCCTCAGGTTTTATTTTGTTTTTCAATTTTTGATCCTTTACCCGTGTGTTTGGTAATTATAAGGTTTTAGAACCTTAATTACCATATTATAATTTACTATTCTATATCTATTTTCTTTTATTAGGCCCTTGCTGATAGAGACAGTAACATTCTTCCACTTGATCATGGAGGCATTCCGCATGCAATTCTGCAACTCTCTGAGGTTTGATTCCACATTCTTGATATTGTCTTTGTTAAGAATGGGTTTCTCCAATTTATAATACTTGGACAGTAATCCTTGTTATGGAAAAATAAAAGAAAACCATTACCAACCTCTTTCAGTTGTTGAGCCTCTTAAGTGTTGGAGTCAGAGTAGCTGGTATAATGCTAGTGGCTATTACTTTTTATTTGAGTCTCATTTTTGTGTGTAGTTAAATTTACATATGGAATGAGTTTATACTGCTGTAGCATGCCTAAGGTTAAATAGTCAAAATAAGTTTGATGACAAGCCATTTAATTGGTACAGATTAAAGCTGCAATTGCTGCTGTTCGTAATACACGTGGTTTACCTTCAGCACAAGATTTTCAGAAAACTGGTGCTTTCATGGATTTGTTTGAATTTCTTCATTATTGCTTTGGGTTTCAGGTGATTATCCTATAGCATTATAATAATTTTCAATATTTTGTTTCCTTCTTTGTTGTGTCATGTGATCTACAGAATTGAAATTGATTAATTGCACAGCAAAAATATAGCCTTTAGGAGTTTATTTTTGAGGCATAAAGGATTTTCTTAATAATTTGAGACCTTAAGGACTTTCTTGACATTCATATGATCCATCTTCAATCAGGAAGGAAATGTAGCTAACCAGAGGGAACATCTAATTCTACTCCTTGCTAACATCCACGTTAGGCAATCTCATAAGCAGTCATCTATCTCAAAGGTGATTTTTATGATTTTGATTTTAAACTCCTTTAAGCTTGTAATTGTCTTTTCATTTCAAATGCTTTCTTTCTATGATTCAGTTGGGGGACTGGAGCTGTGGATGAATTGATGAAAAAGTTCTTTAAAAATTATACAAATTGGTGCAAATTTTTGGGGAGAAATAACAACATACGGTAAGAGTTATATGATTTTGCTCCTTATTTTGCACCAAAGAAATAAGAAATTTGTTTTTCCATCTTATATTAACAAATAGTGTATTGTTACTTCCTATATATCCAACCAAACGATAGTTTTGGAAATTTTTTTTTTTATGTATAATATACTTTTGGACAAAAGTGTGCTATTAACAACTTCCCATATGTGTATAACGAGTTATTTTATAATTCATTGTTAAAAGATTGTAAAAGATTTCTGTTCTTTCTATTTTATACTTTTGGTTTCTTGTTCTTTTCTTATATTAAATTCATTATTTGTTTTTGAAGGTTGCCTTATGTGAAACAGGAAGCCCAACAATATAAAATTTTGTATCTGGGGCTTTACCTTCTTATCTGGGGGGAGGCAGCAAACGTGCGGTTTCTGCCAGAGTGTCTTTGTTATATTTTTCACCATGTAAGATTAGACATCAGTTGCAATTAACTGCTTTCTTATGATTGATTTGTGTGTTGCTTGTTGGAATATTAGTTTTCATATTCTTCCTAAAACCCATGAAGCTTTAACTATCTTAGTCATTATACTTTGAAGGAACACCTGCTATAATAATTCATAAAAACTGTGGATTCAAGGGGTGGTAGCTATTTATAAAACCAACTTCAAGAGCAAGGGTTGATAGTTTATCCTTCAAGAAAGAAAAAAGAGTTTATAATGTTAGAAAATTATATATGTCAATAACCAAGAGACCCAAAATCTTAAACTGATAGGAAATGGTCCAACAATAGTATTTAAGCACTTTACATACACCCCCTCACGTACAAGACTAACGGGCTTGCCACGTGGTTTGAACCCAAACACAAACACACAACAAATTCAATTATTATCACGTAGGGGTACTCGAACCTAGGACTTCCTAGTATAACAAGGCTCTAATACTATATTAACACAGAGAATAAAAATCATATACACAAAAGAGATAGGAGAAAGAGAGAACTGAGTTATCCTTTATTCAGTAAAGTACATGAATCTATAGTGCTAGGCCTAGAATAGAAAAGGAAGTAGAATAATTACTCAATCTATTACATCCATCTATGGTTAATTGACATCCTAATTGTTGCTAATTGACAGTTAGATTTAACAATATATTTCAAGTACTATTCTATAGTAGCGAGAAAGGAAACCCACATTAAAACATTCCTTAAATTATTGGCATAGTCATATTACATTGGTGGTGAACATGGTTGGCTAAGGTTCAGCCTTGTAGCTGTTTGGCCCAAATGGTAGTCTGTTGAGTGGAAGCATACAATGACGAGAATAAGACAAATGACCAACATGATTAACAGTCTTTGTAGCAATGCTGTAAGCTTGATCTCTAATATGCATAACAATAGTTACATTGGTAAGGTTCAAACTGTGTAATTCAAATAGAGAAACATATTTTTGTTGTGTTGTTATTATCAATAGTACTACTATTATCCTTATAAGTTTGAGGTTTTTGGTTTGTTTTCTTTCAGATGGCATATGAATTGCATGGAATCTTAACAGGTGCTGTTAGTACAAAAACTGGGGAAAAGGTCATGCCAGCATATGGAGGAGGGGTCGAGTCTTTCCTTAACAATGTAGTGACTCCCATATACCAGGTTATATTTGAGGTACATATGCTATATTTTCTTGTTAATTCACTACTCAATCTAATAGTTTAAGCTCGCAAATGCACACGCAATCGTATTAAGTTATAACACATCTTCTCACCTGCTAAACCAACATGCTCGTCACGTAGATTGAACCTAAATACATATGCAAAAAGTAAAATAAATTTAGATAACAAAACAATTAGATTTGATATGTTGAGTTAAATAGACTCAAAAAGATAAGTTCATGGGTTATGTTCCAAATAATAGTACTAAGTTCTAAGACATTTACTCATGTGCTAGACCAACTGACTTGCCACGTGGACCTAGTCCAAAAATAGTTGCAAATTCATAGATCAATACAACTACAATCATGTTAGGGGGCTTGAAACCAAGGTGTCCTAGTAAAATTAGTTTTTTAACTACTTTAGTTGTCAATCAACCCAAAAGTTTTAAGCTTTCAAGGACAGGCCCTAAACAATAGTATTAAGCTTTAACACTTACCACTTCTGAAATCTTTCTATAAAGTGTCTCATTTTCTTTTCATAAACTGAAGGAAGCTGAGAAAAACAAAAGCGGGACAGCTGACCACTCTACTTGGAGAAACTATGATGATCTGAATGAGTATTTCTGGTCAGAACTAAATTCCAAGTTATTTTTTGTCTTATTTCCGTGTCTTTTACCAAAGCTCTTGTGAAATTGAGACCAAATTTTTTAATTATAATTACATATTTCAGGTCTTCTGATTGTTTCCAAATTGGTTGGCCGATGCGTTTGGATCATGACTTCTTTTGTGTGTCCCCACACTATTGTAAATTTAAGAATGCTTGTGGACCACTTAATGTTGTAAAAGAAAGAAGTCAGCAAGAAGAAAATGAAGATGAAGAACAAGGGGTAAATCATGTTGCTCACATAAGCATTTATTTTCAAATTAAGTGATTTAAGACGTTTTTCGACATTAAATTAATATGCAAAGCTCTCAATTCATCTTTAACCCCCGTCATTTTTGTATCAGAACATTCCAAGTTTCTAACTTGTTGAAGAAATTGTAAAGTATATTAATATTATTCAATGCTTTAGTTAGCACATCACAGTTGACTTATACACAGTCTAAACATTATCTTTTCAATATCTACTGCATGTAATGATCCTGTGCTTAAGTGTTGTTTGCTCTTTCTTACTAGGTTTTATTATTCTGGCTATAAGTAGATGTTAGGATTGTGCTATGAAAACTTCTAAGTGATCTCAAGATACCATTTTGGTGGGAAGTTTCTTGTGTGTAGTAACATGACAGTTCATTTATTAAACAATTAAATTTTGCATAACAGACTTGCAAATTGTGAGTGCTAACTCTAAGTAGAGATTTTGATGAGAGCATCACTAGGAGATCAGAAAGAGGGAAGAAAACGCGACCAGTGGCTTATGCTAGTTGCAGCGTGAGTTGGCAACTAGCACCACAACTAGGGCGCGAACTTTTTTAATTCCGTTTTAAAGTTATTTCTTTGTTTTCTAGTTTTGTTTTAATTAGGGTATCATAGTATTTTCATATTATAATTGTATTAGGTTTTATTTTATTTATTTCTTATTAGAATTCTATTAGGATTTTCTAGTTATTTATTTCCAATTACGACTATGTTAGGTTATTGTGTTAGGTATAAATAGATTAGGTTTGTATTGATTATTCATTCATCTTTTATCAAGTTATCAATATAATTGAGAGTTTCTCTACTTTCGGCTTTTCTAAGTTTCTAGGAGAGCTTAGGACTAGGGTAAGGCGATAATAACCCGAACTCTAGAGAGTTAACGAACCCTAATTAAGTTGACCTAACTCACAACCATTGGATGCGTGTGTGTGTTGCTTGCTGCGCAAATCAGGACTGTTCTATGTTTCTTGCGGTGCAAGTTAGGACTGTTAGGGTTTATTGTTGAATCTAGGGTTAAGACCTCAACAGATTTTCAACTAGTTAAGAAATGCAGTAACATGTTACTTTGTGGTTCTCTCTGTATAAAGTTTTTAATTGTTATCTATTACATTGAAAATTTATTCTTTGCTCCTTGAAGTGGTGAGGCATTTAAGATAATTTGTGAAGTTGTTTCATATTATGTGAAGGAATTCAAATATGTACAAGCATCAGTAATATGTGTGTATCTGTATTCATTGACCTGGGTGTAGTTGATCATGGTTTGTATGTCATAGGCCATATGTGTGTATGAATGCATGTATATTTGTCGTGGATGTATATTTATGAGACCCATGCATTGTAGTTATGCATGTGCATTTGTTATGTGTATGTTGTTTATTTAATTATTTGGCATTTATGAGGCTATCATTCTGCTTCTTGTAACCATGAGGGTCAGTATCATACTATTTTTTATTTTCATGCTTTTCGTGCCAAAAGATCTTAAGCAATACTGATAGGTTCCGCCGACAAATCTAGTTTTCTATATATTGAAAAGTGTCATTATATATGTGTTGGAAATAAGGGATCCAGTCTGGATCCATGTGAAATCAAATGTAAATAATTAGATTAGTCAAATTACAATGGGAAACAGATTAGTGTAAAATGTTGACTATCCCATTTTGTTTGTATGGTGCCTCTCTATAAGAGGAATGCTTAGTTAGTGAGTAAATCAGATCAGTATTATTCGAAAATCATCAGTTTATATGGTATCAGAGCCTAAATTTCCTAAAACCCTAATTTTTCCAAAGGTCTACAACCAAGAAACCTGATTTTTCGAAAAAGGATACTGCCAATTACAGAACCTAGCCATCGGAATCCCATTTTTTTCCGATCTGAGGCTTCTGCTGCTGTGCCTCACCTGATCCGAAGCTGATCCGGCCCCCTCTCAGCGAAGTCGACGCCGTTCTGATCTTCTCTTAGCAGATTCGACGCCGATCTGCTATTCTTCACCGGATTCACTGTCGATCCGGTCCTCTCTCAGCAAAATCGACACCGATCCGGCCCCATCTCAGCGAAATCGACGCCGTTCTGGTCCTCTCTTAGCAGATTCGACGCCGATCTGCTGTTCTTCACCGGATTCACTGTCGATCCGGTCCTCTCTCAGCAAAATCGACACCGATCTGCTGTTCTTCACCGGATTCACTGTCGATCCGGTCCTCTCTCAGCAAAACCGAAGCCGATCCGGTCCTCTTTCATCGGATTCGTTGCCGATCCGGTCTTCTCTCAGCCAAATCGTTGCTGATCCGGTCTTCCTCAGTCCATCCGCCACCGATCTGCTGTGCTTCACCTGAATCCGACGACGAACCAGAATCTCCGGCCTCAACCTCTGCCGAACCGACGCCGAACCAGTGTCTCCAACCTTCACCGGCTGTCTTAGTTTGTGGTTTGGTATAATCACACCCATCCCAGTTTGTTACCATGTCTGATGCATCCGAGTCTTCTTCCTCTGTTATTAATTCACACAACAATGTTTCATCTCATGAAACACATTCCCACCCCCATTCGGTCCAAATTACTACAATCCGCCTAAATGGAGATAATTTCCTACGGTGGTCACAGTCGGTCCGAATGTACATTCGAGGTCGTGGAAAAATTGGTTATTTAACAGGAGAAAAGAAGGAACCAAAACCGGAGGACCCGGCCTATTCCACTTGGGATGCTGAGAATTCAATGGTGATGACATGGCTTGTGAACTCTATGACCGAAGACATCAGCGGTAACTACATGTGCTACTCAACGGCAAAGGAACTATGGGACAATGTCAATCAGATGTATTCTGATTTAGGGAATCAATCCCAAGTGTATGAATTAACACTGAAATTGGGAGATATTCGGCAGGGCAATGATAATGTCACCAAATATTTCAACTCTCTAAAGCGACTTTGGCAAGACCTAGACCTCTTTAACGACTATGAGTGGAAGTCAATCGAGGATGCAAACTATAACAAAAAAACGGTGGAGGCCCACCGGATTTACAAATTTCTTGCCGGCCTCAATGTAGAGTTTGATGAGGTGAGAGGTCGAATCATTGGACGATCTCCGCTTCCTCCAATTGGTGAAGTATTTGCGGAAGTACGAAGGGAAGAAAGTATGAGAAGTGTCATGTTGGGCAAAAGCGGCAGCAGTGGGACTGTTGAAACCTCTGCATTGCTAGTGTCGGAGACTGCTGCAAATAAAGCAGAACACCATTACAAAAAATCCGATGAGAAGCCACGAGCTTGGTGTGATTTTTGCAATCGTCCTCGCCACACTCGCGAGACGTGCTGGAAACTCCATGGAAAACCAGCAAATTGGAAGAGCAGCAGACCTAGCCGTGCCATAGCTAGTGCCAATGAAGCCGAAATCAGCCCCTTCAGCAAGGAGCAGATGAATCAACTTCTAAAACTGCTAAAGTCTAATTCCTCATCAGGGTTTCCTGGTGCCTCTGTTGCACAATCAGGTAGTGATAAAATTAGTGCTCTTTCTTGCTCTTCAAATTATACCTCATGGATTATAGATTCTGGAGTTTCTGATCACATGACTAGTGTTTCTAGTTTATTCAACACTTATTCCCCTTGTTCTGGCTTAGAAAAAATTAGAATTGCAGATGGAACTCTCTCATCTATCGCAGGAAAAGGTTTGATCAAAATATCCGAGACCATAAATCTCAATTCTGTCCTTCATGTTCCTAAGTTAGCCTGTAACCTCCTATCTGTTAGTAAACTCTCAAAAGAATCTAATTGTCGTGTAATCTTTTTTGATTCCCATTGTGAATTTCAGGACCAGATCTCGGGGAAGAAGATTGGCAGTGCTAGGATGATGGATGGACTCTACTATTTTGATGATGGCCCCTACAGTAATAAAAAAGCTCAAGGCATGAGTAGTGTTAGTTCTTCCTCTGTTTTTGAGCAAATAATGATTTGGCATTTTAGACTAGGACATCCTAGCTTTCAATATCTTAGATATTTATTTCCTACATTGTTTAAGGGTTTGGATTGTTCTACCTTTCATTGTGAACATTGTATTTTATCCAAAAGTCATCGAACGTCATATTTATCAAAACCATATGTTTCGTCAAAACCATTTTATCTCATCCATAGTGATGTTTGGGGTCCTTCAAAGATCCCTACGACTTCTGGAAAAAAATGGTTTGTTACATTTATCGATGATCATACCCGATTATGTTGGATTTATTTGATGCATGAAAAGTCGGACGTAGAAAAACTTTTCAAAGACTTTTACACTATGATTGAAACTCAATTTCAAACCAAAATTAGCATTCTTCATACTGATAATGGTACAGAATATTTTAATAAACGTCTGGGCACTTTTTTAAAGGAAAAAGGCATTTATCATCAATCCACGTGTGTGGATACACCTCAACAAAATGGCATTGCTGAAAGAAAAAACAGACACTTACTTGAAGTGGCTCGTGCTATAATGTTTTCTATGAATGTACCGAAATATCTTTGGGGTGAAGCTCTTTTGACAGCCGCATATCTAATTAATCGAATGCCCACACGTGTTTTAAAATATCAAACACCCCTCATGCATTTCAAACATTATTTTCCTCTGTCAAGAATTTACTCAGATTTACCGCTGAAAGTCTTTGGATGCACTGTTTTCGTTCACATATCACACCACTCTCGATCTAAACTTGATCCGCGTGCGGAACATTGCGTTTTCATTGGGTATGCCTCAAACAAAAAAGGATATAGATGTTACAATCCCTTGACAAGGAAATTTTTTGTTAGCATGGATGTCTCATTTTTGGAAAACAAACCCTATTTTCAAAAAAATTCTCTTCAGGGGGAGAAACAAGGAGTGGAAGATAATTTTTGGGATTTATCCTGTGTTCCGTTACCGAACACAATCTTGAAAACTACTCCTTTATCTTCTTCTTCAAATTCTGAGGAAAACTTTCCAAAACTGCCAAATATTGATGTGTCCTCAACAGGGGGAGAAATGTTACAGAATAATGAGCTTCAGGTTTATACTCGTAAGGGTCCGCATCAAAAGAATAAAAATCCACCTATTATCCCAGAGCCAGATCAATCTTCAACTCCAAGAACAGGTATCCCGGAAATTACAGGTATTCCTATCCCTATTCCTAATATATCATCAGATTTGGATATTCCTATAGCCCTTAGAAAAGGATCTAGAGAGTGCACTAAAAATCCCAGATACCCCATGGCTAAATATCTGTCATATGAGAAACTATCTCATCATCATAGAGCTTTCTCATCAAAAATTTCACATCTGATTGTCCCTAGAAGTGTTCAGGAAGCTTTGAATGATCCGCATTGGAAATTAGCAGTTATGGAAGAGATGAATGCTCTGAGAAGAAGTGGCACGTGGGAGATAGTAGACCTGCCTAAAGAAAAGAAGACAGTAGGCTGTAAATGGGTGTTCACAGTGAAATGCAGAGCAGATGGCAGTATAGAAAGATACAAGGCAAGATTGGTTGCAAAAGGCTTTACTCAGACATACGGAATTGATTACCAGGAAACCTTCGCCCCTGTTGCTAAAATCAACTCTGTCCGGGTACTACTATCTTTAGCTGTGAATTTCAACTGGCCCTTACACCAGCTGGATGTAAAAAACGCATTTCTGAATGGAGACCTAGAGGAAGAAGTCTTTATGAGTTTGCCACCGGGGTTTGAAGAGAGACTTGGACCTGATAAGGTATGCAAATTAAGAAAGTCACTATATGGCCTGAAACAATCACCTAGAGCCTGGTTTGAACGTTTCGGAAATGTTGTGAAAACTTGTGGTTATAGTCAAAGTCAGGCCGATCACACTATGTTCTACAAACACAGTAAAGAAGGCAAGATTGCGATTCTAATTGTCTATGTGGATGATATAGTGTTGACAGGTGAAGAATTGGAGAAATTAAAAAGAAAACTGGCAGCTGCATTTGAAATCAAAGACCTAGGCCCATTAAAATATTTCCTCGGAATGGAATTTGCTAGATCCAAGGAGGGAATATTCGTCAATCAACGAAAGTATGTTCTTGACTTACTTGGTGAGACTGGCTTACTGGGGTGTAAACCAGCTGATACTCCGATTGAACCCAACCTGAAACTACAAACTGTCAAGGCTGAGGAAGTGCGGAACCGAGAGCAATATCAAAGGCTAGTTGGGAGGTTGATTTATTTATCTCATACTCGCCCCGACATTGCATTTGCTGTTAGCATGGTCAGTCAGTTTATGCATTCACCAGGACAAGAACACTTTGATGCTGTTTACAGAATTCTACGATACCTAAAGGGATCCCCCGGGAAAGGTTTGATATTTAAGAAGTATGGTCACCTACAAGTGGAAGCATACACAGACGCAGATTGGGCAGGAAGTATTACTGATAGACGATCCACTTCAGGTTATTGTACCTTTGTTGGAGGTAATCTTGTCACTTGGCGAAGCAAGAAACAAAATGTAGTTGCCAGAAGCAGTGCTGAAGCTGAATTCAGGGCCGTTGCTCACGGAATTTGTGAAGTAATATGGATTAAGAGATTATTAGAGGATCTGAAGATCTCTAATCCATTGCCTATGAAACTCTATTGTGATAACAAAGCTACAATCTCCATCGCTCATAATCCTGTCTTCCATGATAGAACGAAGCATGTAGAAGTAGATAGGCACTTCATCAAGGAAAAACTTGATACTGGACTAATCTGTATGCCTTTTGTCACCACAACGGAACAAGTTGCAGATGTGCTGACCAAAGGGTTACCAAAGAAGCAATTTGATGACTTAATTGGCAAGCTGGCTATGGAAGATATCTTCAAACCAGCTTGAGGGGGAGTGTTGGAAATAAGGGATCCAGTCTGGATCCATGTGAAATCAAATGTAAATAATTAGATTAGTCAAATTACAATGGGAAACAGATTAGTGTAAAATGTTGACTATCCCATTTTGTTTGTATGGTGCCTCTCTATAAGAGGAATGCTTAGTTAGTGAGTAAATCAGATCAGTATTATTTGAAAATCATCAGTTTATAATATGTCTCACATAATTATCTCCTTCCACAGACTACTGTAGAGGAAAATCATGAACAAAACTGGCTAGAGAAGACAAATTTTGTAGAGATGCGTTCCTTTTGGCAGATTTTTAGGAGCTTTGATAGAATGTGGAGCTTTTTTATTCTATCCCTTCAGGTTAGTTTTGAAGTCATTATGATGTTTTCAAATTTTATTTTTGTTGCTCACCAATTTTCTTTTATTTATTTTTTTAATGTTTTTTCAGGCAATGATAATTATGGCTTGCCATGATTTGGGATCTCCACTTCAAATGTTTGATGGAGCAGTGTTTGAGGACATTCTGAGCATATTCATCACATCTGCACTTCTCAGCTTGATACAAGGTATGGTGTATGCTATTATTTTTCCTATTACTTACAGTCTTGTTTGGGAAAGACCAGTATTCATGGCTGAAAAATACATGGAAAGACCAGTTCACCATTTACGGAAGGTTGGTTGGTTTGGTATTAGTGACCTTAGAGCCATGATATGTGAAGATTTAAATGAGGAGAATATCTGATTATTTCTCAAGGAATAGAAACATAGACCTTATACTATTAAGATAACAAACTACCTTAAAAGTAGGAACTAACTAATATGTAGCTAAACTTCTATCTAGAGAAATTGAGATAAATAATCATGATAGACTTCTAATCATGATAGACTTCTCATCTCTTTATTAAATAAAAATATAATAACTACCCCATAATTCAACACCCCCCACAAGCTAGAAGATAAATGTTAATCATTCCCAGTTTGGCATAAAGTTCATCAAATACCATTCTAGCTAACGGTTTAGTCAAAATAGTTGGCAGTTTGAGATGCAATAGGCATATCGGTTAGATCAAAACTTCCTTCTTCAATTTTCTCCTTGATGAAATGCCTATCAATCTCCACATATTTTGTTATGTCATGATGGACAGCATTTTTGGCAATATGAATTGTTGACTGGTCACAAAATAGCCTTATAGCTCCTTCAATTGGCATCTTCAATTCTGATAGTACCTTTTTTAACCAAACACCTTCACATATTCCATGAGCAGTGTTCAAGAATGCGCTAATCGGTGCCTAGGCGGTTCCTCAGTGGGTCAACGGTCAATGTGTTGTTTCATTATTTTGCTTTTATTATTTTGGTTTGGGTTTGTCTCACTATCTGTTGTTTTTCGTTGTGCTTCCTAGCTTTCTAGTGCTCCAGTGTTCAGTTCTCTTTCTCACACTCTAGTACAGAATACCAAAGTTATGCCTTTCAATAGTCCTTGGGTTGGAAGTTGTGTTATTACATGTTTTTGTTTTTTTTACTAGTTTTCTATTGCATGTTTTTGTTGTTTTTGTTGGTGTTAGTAGCATCATTTTCTCTCTCTCTCTCCCTTCCCCTCCCTCTCCCTCTCCCTCTTTTCCTCCTCATGTTCAAGTAGATATGACCTGCTTGTGAACATAGACTCATAGATATTCATCTCCATGTGTACTCAAACAAACGTATGTACATGCATGAATGTGTAAATACACAAATAGATAGAAAATAATGAAATTCTAATTTGAAAATTGATTTTGGCTTTCAGCAATTTTTGACATCGGTTTTACTTGGAAAGCCAGACGTACGATGGAATCCTCTCAAAAAAAGAAATATTTGTTGAAGCTGGTTGTTGCTGTGATATGGACTATTGTACTTCCTGTGTTGTATGCCAATTCTAGAAGGAATTATACTTGTTATTCCACACAATACAAGAGCTGGCTTGGAGAATTGTGTTTTTCTTCCTATATGGTAGCGGTCACAATATACTTGATGCCTAATGCTGTTGAGTTGGTATTATTTCTTGTTCCTGCCATTAGCAAATACATTGAAATCTCAAATTGCCGGATATTCACAATGCTTTCTTGGTGGACGCAGGTTTAATACCCTTTCCTAGAATCCTCTTGCATTAATTTTTAATATGTTAGAGAATCCACATGTGAAGTTAAAGATGGTGGAATGAATCCCACATTGAAGACTTACAACCCAAGAGAAGGGTATATATATCAATGGATGTCACAACCCAATAGACTAGTATTTTGGGTTGTAAGGCTATCCTCCAATATATATATATATATATATATACCACTTCTTATAAAAATGTCATAAGTGTATAAAAACTTAACATAATAAAACTAGCGTTTTATGTGGATTCTGGACCTTTATTAGATTGAAATATATTGTCATTGATGTTTTTTTTATTTTTTTTATGAAAGTATTGAACAAGAACAATGTTAATACCACTTATGCAGATTATACTTTTTATCATACATTTTCATTGCATTGCTTTGGTTCTGAACTTTGTTAATATTCCTCATAATTGTTTTTTTAATCATGCAGCCTAGATTATATGTTGGCTGTGGAATGCAAGAAACACTGGTTTCACAATTCAAGTATACGTGACCTCTCAATTTTGATGCTTTTTTTTGTCTATTGTCAATTTTCGATTCTTCCTTGATGTAGTTTTCAATTTTATTTTTTTTTTCAACTATGCAGGTACACATTGTTTTGGATACTAGTACTGCTTAGCAAATTTTCATTTAGCTACTGTTTTGAGGTGAGCACTATACTATAAATGCTCCTATAGAATATGATAATGAGTATTATTGGAACAAGTGATAAGTTTTCTGTAATTAGTTTAATTTAGTATAAAATTCAAAAGTGGCTTGTTTTGAAAGACTCCAAATTATTTACTTTCAATACAAGAACTTGCAGGAAATACTCGCACACACACACACATTATAATATATTATTTTGATAGGAAATACACAACTTCTCACATGTGATAATAAGTCATGTGATGTCAGTCTTTCCACCTTTGCTTCTGTACCTTTGATATTTTGATGAAAAGTGGTGCATTATTTATTTATTTATTTTTTGGTTTTAAGTTTAAATATTTTCATCAAGATTCTAGAGATTATTTAGTTACGATAAAGATGGAAGGATGGAAAGAAGAAAATTAGCAACCTACAAATACAAATCTCGTAATCTTTTTGTTGAAGAAGGCTGATTAAGTCCTACCAGATTCGGTTGAGAGGATTTATAGGAATAAATTCTAAATCTTATAATGTAAATATTCTGTATTATTGCAGTTAGCTAAAAGTTAGCACTACGTAGAAAGTTGGATTAGTTATTACCTATAATTAGTCCTACAAGTTAGCTACTTGTTATATATAAACGTAGATTGTAATTACTAGAATACTTAATATACATTCTTTTCTAAAATTTCATGGTATCAGAGCCTGGTTCCGAATCCGAGAAATAGGCTATCCGACAACTTCCTAAAAGTCTTGGACTTATTCCAGACTTCTTCGTTTCTCTTTCTTCGTCGGTTCTTGTTTCCGCCTTGAATCAACTATGTCTGAGATATCTTCTGGTACTGTACCTACATCCTCCTTAACCGGAAATCAACCCACACCTATCTCAGCCGGGAGCCCAGGAATAACCTTCTCATTCAGGTCAATATTTAGTCTGAATCACCAATATTCGGCCAAATGGAGATAACTTCCTTCATTGGTCCCTAGTCTATGTGTATGTATATCCGCAGACGTGGGAAGGTAGGATACTTGAGTGGAGAGAAAGCAGAACCTGACAAACAGGATAACCAGCGACTTGGGATGCCGATTTATGCCTGACTGGTTAATTCCATGAAGAAGACATCAAGTGTGAATTATCTAGGCTACTCAATAGCCAAGGATATGTGGAATAATCTGAATCCGATGTACTCAGATCTTGGTAATCAGTCCCAGATTTATGAATTGCAGTGCAAGGTTGGAGAGACCAAGCAAGGGTCAAATACGGTAACTAAGTATTTTGTGGGTTGAAATGATTGTGGCAAGATCTTGACATGTTTCAACGATTACAAGTGGCACTACCCAGAGGATGGAGCCTACTTCTAGAAGGTAGTTGATAGTACAAGGGTCTTAAGATTCCTTGCCGGTTTGAATCTTGAATTCGATGAAGTTAGGGGAAGAATCATTGGGAGACAGTCCCTTCCCTCTATTAATGAAGTGTTTGCAGAAATTAGGAGGGAAGAAAGTAGAAGATTAGTGATTCTAGGAAAGAAAGAGAGTTTATCACAGCTTGTAGAAACCTCCGCTCTTGTTGCACAGGAGGCTGCTAGTCTACAAGGCAAATGTCTACAAATTTGTGGACAAGCCTAGGGGTTAGGTGTGACCACTGCAATCGACCACGCCATACTCAAGAGACGTGCTGGAAGCTTCATGGGAAACCTAGCGAACTGGAAGCCCAAAGACAAGCCACATATGGTCTCCTCCATTATCAATTCTGCCAAGTAGCCGTACCTTAGCAGGGAACAGGTCGATCAGCTCCTGAAATTGATCAAAACCAGTCCCGGCATTAGCAGCTCTACATCTGGTGGTTATCTTGCCCAAATAGGTGAGACTTCTATAAAAAGCAACAACGCCCATGTATTGAAGCAGAACAAAAAAAAAACACACAGCCTCTTATTTTCTCCATCTCCTTTGCAAAACCAAAAACACATAAACCCTAGCCCCTAGGTAATCAATCAGCCCCTTTTCATCATCATCATCTCTAAAGGTAATCTTCTTTTCTATTTTAGTATTTTTAAATTTTACTATTTTTAAGATTTGTAGTTGTTAAAAGTGTGGTTTTATATATTGCATACCAAGTGTTTGATTAAATGCCTAGATGAATATTTTTTGTGAAATTGTGAATAATTTTGATTTAACCTTGATTGTTTATTAACATCAGTGTTCTAAAATGCGCTAGGCGCTAGGCGTTCGGCGGCCTTAGCGCCTAGGCTCCAATTAATCGGTGCCTTGGCGGTTCCTCAGAAAGTCAACGATCATCGTGTTGACCGTACCGTTGACTACCTGAAAAGATTTCCTGTATGATTGTATTTAACAATTTATATGTAAATGCACCTAAAATAAAAATAAATAAGTCATTCCAAATAATTACCTCATGAATAAAGTCATAAACATGTTCCAGATATTAAATAATCCAAATTCCAAACTTGTTGCAAACATATCCAAAGGATTAAAAGATTTAAAACATATAAATATAAAAGTGAAACTAATGAAATTATGAAAGTATGAAAATATGAAATGATAATACAAAATCCTAAACTAAACATCATGATCAAACTCCTCTTCTCCATATTCTTCTAATACACGCTCTTCATCGGACGCAAACTCAACATCAACATGATTTTCCTCTTCCTTCTCATCTTCTGAAACGAAGTCATCTTCATGAAGATCTCTCCCTGTCACCCTTGAACTCCTCCTAGGTTGTAGAATGTTATCTACACCGATTGCTTCGTCTATTATTTGCCAAGTTAGCCCCGTTCCGGGCTCTACTTCATCATCACCACCACCTTCAACAATCTATTTTTGTGCATTGGTGGCTTCGGCATCCTTAGCAAGAATAACATCTACATCCTTTTCCTTAGCTCTTTTTTGCTTGTTACTCAACTTGGCATTGAATTGGACATATATTAGATTATTCAACCTGACTCACATTGTCTATTCCTTTTCTTTGTATGTATCTACACAATGAGAATGATAATAAATTGTTAGTTAATAGTTAATTAATTACTTTATAAATTTTATAGTGAACTAGTGCACTTACCCCTTCAAAAGTGCTCCAATTTCGTTCACATCCGAAGGAACTCGTGGTTAATGATAGGATTCTTATCGCTATTCTTTGCAAATTGGGTATTTTACCTCCATAGGTAGCCCACCATGAAGCTACAATCATGAAGATAGATATTTCAAGTTTTGAACATATAGAACATAATAAAACAAAAGTAAATAACTATAAGTTTACAAGTTTAAAACAAGTACTCGGATTATAAATCTCATCATTTCTTTCACATTCTTTTTTCCACCAATTATCTCCCAAAAGATCCTTCTCCCTATACTTTAAAGTTTCAACATTGATAACTTGATTTTGTAACTCAAAATTGTCACCACAAAACGCCTCCACACAATCAAATATTGCATTATTCACATTATCGTCATATTGAATTGTTAAATCTTTGAAGTAGTAATAGGGGTTGAGGAAATAGGCCGCCAAGTGCAATGCACTATCAAGCCGACCTTTAATTCTTGCATCAATAATGTCAAAGATCGGTCGATAGTTATTTTCAACATTATTCATTGCCACTTTGATTTCTTCTTTTGCTTGCAGTAGCTCTTCATATACAAACCCCTATGGATGGCTTTCTATCCCCATCAACAAGTCTAAGCACCTTCACCAAAGGTGCAAATACCTTCAAGCAAACGGTCCACACCATTCCAAAAGCTCATACTCATAACAGTAGGGAATGCCTGCTTTACCCTTGCTTAGAGTTAGACCATTTGCATTGCTCCCATAGGTCATTAGAAAACATTGCCCTCAATTGAGCTTTTTTTTCCATCAAACTTTGCAATGTTAGAAACGAAGAGGCAAATCTAGTGACTCCCGGCCTCACTATGTCTCTGTTTTTTTTTTTAGTGAAAGACCTCATTAATAATAAAGTCTTGTGGTGTGCATAGATGAAGACGGTAAAAGTCTTAGTTTGGTCAATGGTTTTTTTATACTTCTGGACCTTACCAATGCTTTCAAGCATGAGATTGATGCTGTGAGTTGCACATGAGGTTCAAAATATATGGGTTCTCTTCACCTTGAGCAATTTTGCCGCTGCCATGTTGTTGGTGGCATTATCCGTGACCACTTGAATGACATTTTATGGTCCAACTTGTTCAATGCACTCATCCACATACTAAAAAATGTGTTCTCCCGTGTGTGCCTCATCTGAAGACTCTTTAGAGGAAAGGAAAAGTGGTTCCTATTTTGCAATTCACACACAAGTTCATTATGCTCCTCCTTTTTCTATCGGACCAAGCGTTCGTCATAATGGAGCACCTATTCAAAGTCCACTATGCTTCTTACTTCTTTAGTAAATCTTTTGTTCTCTGAACCTCCTCCCTCAACAATGGTTCCCTTAATTGGTATTGACTTGGCGGTTTATATCCCGGTCCAAATTGACCAACCGCCTCCATAACTTGATTGAAACTATTATTGTCAATTGCATTGAAAGGAATCCCCTTCTTCGTATACCCATCTAGCTACATACTAGGTACACTTTATGAGTCCTTTCTTTAAAAAGTGCTTTCACTGGATGTTTTGTTGTTCTCTTAGTTCCACCACTCAATGAAGCATCAGGATTGATTCTCGATACAAATCGATCCATGGGGCCAAGAGAACGGGGCTCTCTCCTCACCACTAATTCTGCCATCACATCTTCTTTCTCGATTGTTGCATCAATTACGCTTACTTGTGATCTCAACAACAACTCTTCCTTCCTCTTATCCCTCTTCTTACTCTTAGCCTCCATAATGACATTTCTACACTTGGCTTGCGCTTCCAAGTGTTGCTTTTGGACAAGGCTGTAATATTTCTTGATATTTGGCTTATGTGCTCTTTCATTCTATAAGCTCCTTCCGGACATCACTTTTCCACATAGGTTACATTTGACCTTGTCCAAATTCTTCCTATCAACTAACACCCCAAACTCCCATCCAACATCATTCGACTTCTTTTAAGTACTGATTCGGATGAGGATTGGACCGTTTGGTCCACTGAGGCCGACGAGGACGCCATTAGAAATATAACAACCTAAAAAAGTTAACAAACATTTATCTAAACATAAATAATACAATGAAGATTGATTAAATTCCATAAACTTCTTAGTTTCTATATAAATAATTAAATATCAATTCCATAAACTTCCTATAAATTGATTAAATTCCATAAACTTCCTAGTTCCTACATAAATATTAATTAAAAATTTAAAATACTAAAATAGTAGTATTAAAATCTTTGTCATAATTTAATTTTTAAATTATCATTTCAAGTTCAATATAAGTATATAACATTATGTTAATCAACAATGAAGATTAAAGTAAAAATATTCACAATTTTACAAAAAATATTCATCTAGGCATTTAATCAAACACTTGGATTGCATATATAAAATCATATTTCTAACAACTAAAAATCTTAAAAACACTAAAATAGAGAAGTAGAATATCTTTGTAGATGATAATGATGATGAAAAGGGGTTCAAATAGAGAAGAAGAAGATTACTTTAACTTAAGGTCTTCGGTTTTGGTTTTGTAAAGAAGAGAAAAAAAAAATTGACAGTGGCTGTTTTGCTTCTGCTTCGTATACCCACTGCCACTGTCAATTTTTGTTTTAATTTTTTTCACAAGTCCAAAACAACGTCGTTTTGGGCTTAGGAAGAAAAAAAAAATTACACTGTCTTCGCGGTTGGGCGGCTGCGGAGATCGAGCGGCCGACCGCGGAATAAAGATGGTTCGTAACTTTTATAGATGATCATACTAGACTATGTTGGATTTACTTAATGAATATAAAACCAGAAGTTGAAAAATTGTTCAAAGATTTCTATAAACTGATTGAAAATCAATTTCAAACTAAAATTAGCATTTTCCAAACTGATAATGGAAGAGAATACTTTAGTGAGTATGTTGGAAATTTTTTAACTGAAAAAGGAATCCAACATCAATCCACTTATGGGGATAGAACCAAACAAAATTGAATTGCAGAGATTAAAAACGACCATCTTTTAGAGGTTAGTAGAGCTCTTATGCTCTCCATGAATATTCCAAAAATTTATGGGGAGATGTCTTAACAACAACCTATTTAATCAATAGAGTTCCCTCTCGAGTCTTAAATAATGAAACTCCTTTAAATTCTCTAAAGAAAGTTTTTCCCAGATAACATATTGAGTTCAAATTTGTCCCTGAAGGTTTTTGGATGTATAATTTTTGTTCATATACCAAACATATTTCGATCGAAACTTGATGCTAGATCTGAAAAATGTTTATCATTGGATATGCTCCCAATAAAAAATGGGTATAAATGTTTTAACCCTGTTACAAAATCGTTTGTCAGTATGGATGTCTTATTTGTTGAACACAAACCTTTTTTTTTTTCTAAAACTCATCTTCAACGGGAGAGTGAAAATGAAGATGAGTTTGAAACTTTTTGGGACATTAGCAGCACCTTTGTGTTACCAATGATAGCAGATTCTTTTTCACCTATGGTTTCAAATGATAAAGAGTTTGTTTTTCAAAAGGAAATAGAGTCTGAAAATAATGAGTTAGGAACTGATCGATTGCCAAATCTTACTGATTCTAATTCAGAGGGAGAAACATTACAGGATAAAGATCCTACTTTGGATAATTATCCTACAACATAGCTGAAAGTTTATACAAGAAGGAAGCCACATTATAACAAATAACAACCTCAGTCAGTACCAAACCGGTTGCCTTTCCCAAGTCCTGGCCTTGAATTAGCTGTGACTCAACCAAGTAATACTTCAGTCCCTATTTTTCCTTCTATATCTGAGTCTATCAACCCTCAGCCCACTACTAATCTTGATGTTCCTATAACTATTAGGAAAGGAATATGAACCTGTACCAAACATCCTATAGCTAAATATCTGTCCTATCATAGACTATCCAATAAGCATAGACCCTTCACTTCAAACATTTAACACTTAGTTATCCCTAGAGATTCAAAAAGCTCTAGAACCCAAATCGGCTGTTATGGAGAAAATGAATACTCTCAATAAAAATAAAACATGGAAAATTATTGATCTACCAGTAGGAAAGAAAATAGCAGGGTGTAAATGGGTCTTTACAGTCAAATGTAGGGTTGATGGGTCAATAGAGAGACACAAAGCCAGACTTGTGGCAAAAGGGTTCACTCAAACCTATGGCCTTGACTACCAAGAAACCTTCGCACCAATAGCAAAAGTTAACTCTATTAGTATCCTTCTATCAATGGTAATGAACTTCAGCTGGCCTTTACACCACCTAAAAGTATTCGTGGGACTCCCACTTGCATTTGAAAAAGAAATGGGCAGTGGGAAAGTATGCAGACTGGTGATGTTATTTGGAAAGGTTGTGAGAAACCTTGGGTACAACCAAAGTCAAGGGGATCACACACTATTTTTTAAACACTCTAGTGAATGAAAGAAGACAATTCTAATTGTCTATGTAGATGACATCATTATGACTGGAGATGATAGTGAAGAAATTAACAGACTCACGAAGTTTTTGGCAAGTGAGTTTGAAATTAAAGACCTTGAGGAAGTGATGTATTTCCTAGGAATGGAGTTCGCTAGGTCCAACAGAGGGATCTTTGTTTTCCAAAAGAAAGTTTGTGCTAGACTTATTGGGAGAAATGGGCATGATAGGATGTAGGGCTGCCGAGACATCCCTTAAGCCGAACCTGAAACTTGAAGCTAGCAAACCAGAAAATATAGTAGACCGAGAGCAATATCAAAGACTGGTGGGAAAGCTGATTTACCTAGACCATACTATACCAGATATCTCCTTTGCAATGAGCTTGGTAAGTTAGTTTTATGCACTCACCAGGACAAGACCATTATGAAGTAGTTTTAAGGATCCTAAAGGTATTTAAAGGGAAACTCTAGGGAAGAGATCGTTATTTACTAACAATGGACAATCACAGGTTGAAGTTTATACAAATGCAGATTAGGCAGGAAGCATAAATGACAAGAGGTCAACTTCCGGCTATTGTACATTTGTTGGTGGAAATCTAGTGAGATGGCGAAACAAGAAACAAAGTGTTGTAGCAAGGAGTAGTGCAGAAGCAAAGTTCAGAGCAGCAGCTCTTGGGATTTATGAGATAATTTGGATTAAGGGACTTCTTGAAAATCTAAAAGTCCATATTCCATCGCCTCTAAAACTCTACTGTGACAACAAGTCGGCAATTGCTTAGCGCACAATCCTATTCTACATGACAGAACTAAGAATGTCAAAATAGACAAACACTTCATCAAAGAAAAGATAGATAGTGGACAAATTTGCATGCCCTATCTACCTACCACAGAATAGGTGGCTGACATTCTTACCAAAGGCTTACCGAAAAAGCAGTTTGATGTGCATGCTGGCCATGGAAGACATCTTTAGACTAGCTTGAGGAGTAGTGTTGTAGAAGGCTGACTAAATCGTGCCAAATTCGGTTGAGAGGATTTATAGGAATAAATCCTAATATTCTGTGAATATTATGTATTATTGTAGTTAGCTAAAAGTTAGAAATCCTTAGAAAGTAGTATTAGTTATTACCTATAATTAGTCCTACAAGATAGCTACTTCTTGTATATAAACCTAGATTGTAATTACCGGAATACTTAATATACATTCTTTTCTAAAACTTCAGTTTTAATGGCTAGAACTACTGACTGTTAGTGGTTTCCGTGCATCTAGCAATGATATTCTTTATGTTAACTCAGCTACAATTAAGTTTCAATCGACCATAGATTGATGTAATTAGTTAGGTGATTGATTGAATAATTATTGTGCTTCCTTTCCTATTCTAGGCCTAACACGATAAATTCATGTACCTTGGCTGAATAATATACACAACACAATTCTCTTTTCCCCCTATTTCTTTAGTGCTAACACTATGTATCTAGACTTTGATAGTCACTAAAAATTTGCACATGCAAATCATTTCACGTCTTATAACTCCTATTTATGCTGCAGATAAAACCACTCATTGCACCTACAAGACTGATAATGAAAATTGGTGTGCAAAATTATGATTGGCATGAATTATTTCCAAAAGGTATTCTCCAATTTTCCTGATTGCATTTTTGAAGCTTGAACCTGAGCTTGATTGTTGGTGATGTATTTACTGAAAATCTTTTCACATCGTGTAGTCAAGAGCAATGCTGGTGCAATTGTGGCTGTATGGGCTCCCGTAATAGTTGTGAGTGTCGATTAAAATTTCTTGAACTCTTTTATTCAATGTTTTGCTTTAGTACTTCTAGTTGGATTGAAACATTTTTTCAGTCGGTAGATGTTCCATTTTTTTTTTTTTTTGCTGGTAACTGCAACAATAGGACTGCAGTGCAAGATTACTTTTGAAAATGGAAAAGGAAGTTTAAAATTATCAACTAATGAAGCTTTCTAAGATGAAATGGATAACCATTGTAACATCTCGACTTATTTTCCTTGGTACCTGTTTCAGGTGTATTTCATGGACACACAGATATGGTATTCTGTTTTCTGTGCAATCTTTGGTGGACTTTATGGCATATTGCATCATCTTGGTGAGGTAAGACATATTTTTTGGCTTAAAATAACATAGTAGTGAACTAATCACTTTTGTTTATTACAGATTCGAACACTAGGAATGCTGAGAAGTAGATTTCACACATTGCCTTCTGCATTCAACGTTTGCCTTAGCCCTCCAGCAGCAAGAAATGATCAAAAGAAAAAAAGAAAACGTTTATTCAGGAGATTTCATAAGGTATGAGATTCTAACCTTGCAATATTGCTATGAAATTACTTGAATGACAGCATGTTCGCTCGGTGGATTCTTTTTCAGGAATACGAGTGTGAAAGAGATGGTGTTGCCAAATTTGTTATAGTTTGGAACCAAATTGTCAATACTTTTCGATCTGAGGACTTGATAAGCAACAGGTGATTTAATATGTTATTGAAGTATTCTTAACTGTCTTTTCTTTCTTTCCTCTTTTTTTTTTTTGTTTTTTTTAACTTAGTGCCTTCTAAAATATGTTTCTGAGAACAGGGAGTTGGATCTGATGACAATACCTATGTCATCAGAGTTATTCTCTGGCATGGTTCGTTGGCCTATATTCCTCCTAGCAAATAAGGTAGTCTTTGTTACTATGATACTTGTGATTTTGGCTGTTTGTGTTTAATCTATAAAGGATATCCCTACTTTTGCTAGTTTTCAACAGCACTGAGCATTGCGAGAGATTTTGTTGGGAAGGACAAGATCCTTTTCCGAAAGCTTAGAAAAGATAAGTACATGTACTGTGCTGTAAAGGAGTGCTACGAGTCATTGAAGTGCATCCTTGAAATTCTAGTTGTGGGTGATCTGGAGAAAAGGTACAGAAGACTAAATTCTTTTGACCTAAGCTAACCCCAGGCATATCTGTAGCAAGTTATTCATTAAGGTCCAGCTAGTGCTGTATGACATAGTTGTTTATGTTTAGTTTTTTCTGTCTTCTAATCAAATTGAGAGTTACAACTTCAATTTTCTATTGTGTTTCTTATAGGCTGAGAGTTATAAAATGTTGTGTTTTTCTTATTAAAAGTAACTTCAATTCTGTTTGCTCTTTATTTTCACTCTATAACATTGTTATAACCTTGTTACACACTGGTGTTTCATGCTTTGTTTGTTAGGGTTATATCCAACATTATAAATGAAATCGAACAAAGCATTGAAGGATCAAGTCTTCTTGAGGATTTCAAGATGAGTGAGCTCCTTGCGCTTCAAGCAAAATGCATTGAGTTAGTTGAACTTCTGGTAATTGTTGCATTGCAAAGCTGAATTTCAAATGTCGACCGGACTTTATTGTTTCTTAATAAATACCTAACCTTGATAATGTTTTGTATGACATATTTTAAGGTTGAGGGAAATGAATCTCATCATGGTAAAGTTGTGAAAGTTCTCCAGGATATCTTTGAGCTTGTAACAAATGATATGATGATCAATGGTTCCAGGTTTTGTGCTGTCAGTCTCTGTTTCCATTTTAATATTGATTAAGAGGCTTCACTTTGCTAAGTTTCATTTTAAAAGTGCAGAGTATTGGATTCGGTAAACACATCTCAGCTGGTTGAGCGGGATTTTTCCTTTTGTTTTCAAAGAATTGAGCCTCTGTTATTTGCTGATGATTATTCAATCCGTTTTCCGCTGCCAGATTCTTGCCCTCTGCATGTACAGGTATTCCTTTTACTTTTTTTCATCTATAATTTCTTCCTTTTCACCATTTATCGTTATTTTGGGACGCATCTTCACCAATACTTAGGTCTGAACTATGAACTCAGCTTTAATTTGGTACTCTGTAACACGAAGTCTGTTATTGTTTTTTAGTAATCACTAAACTTGAAAATTTAAGTTCATAGGCCAGGTCCTACCATAATTTCCAAATATGTACGACCACACTTGCATGTGAACATGAGAGATGTAATAATCACTTGTTTTTTTTTAATTTTGGTTGGCAGATTAAGCGTTTTCTTTTGTTGCTTACTGTTAAAGACAAGGCAATGGACATACCTGCAAACCTAGAAGCACGGAGGCGCATCTCTTTCTTTGCTACTTCACTGTTTATGGATATGCCAAGTGCTCCTAAAGTACGCAATATGGTGTCATTCAGGTTGAATACATTCTGCTGCTCCCTCTTGTTGTGCTGACAACTACCCTCTATTTGCAATTTTTTTATTATAATTCAATTGCGTTTTATCTCCTATCACCTTCTTACACACATGCACCCACCAAATTGCCAAAATTGATAATCAATTGAATTTATATAGACACGAGCTAATTAATTCTTATAGATGGTTATCTCTTAATCACCATCAGGACTGGGTCCTTCAGCTAGTAATTTGTTAAAATAAGAATATATATTAACATCAAGCTTTAACTACAAATTGTTTTAAGGACAAGTACTATTTGTGTGGGAGATATTTGAAATTTTTTGACATAAGTAGGTTCAGTCCTCTATGAAGATGCTAATTAGGCTTTTACAGTTTTGCACATAAAGGAGGCTTGTTGGACATTATATTACATTTAACAGAAGTGTAACATTTAGTGATTCTAGTTCACGTCTTTGTTTATTTTAGATCATTTCATTCTCTGACAACACCACCTCCTAGTGAAAATCCTTAACTAATAGTGTAACTTCAGTGTTGGGTAACAAATTACTAAGACAGATTTAACTTGTTATCAATATACTATAATGTGGGACGATTACTGACATATACTTTTACACAAGCATCATTATGGTGATAAGGATCAACATGCCCAAAAACCAATTAAAGAAAACCCTGCTGACTTCTAGAACCCTATTTCTCATTACAATAATGCTGTAAGAAGCATGCAGTGATTTTTTTTTTCTTTTTCCTTTTCTTTTTTTTAATACTGATTAATGCTTAGCCAATAAATTTATTTGATTCAATGTATTCCCTAGTACAGTGTTATTACTCCACACTACTTGGAAGACATTAACTATTCAAAGAATGAACTACATTCAAGCAAAGAACAGGTTTCCATCATCTTTTATATGCAAAAAATTTATCCAGGTGAGAGAGTAGAGCTTCTTTAATAATTTTTTCAGCTCCTTACTAGTAATTTAATATGCAACTTGAACTACATGACTCTTTGTTTTTCTTAGATGAATGGAAAAACTTTTTGGAACGAATGGGGTGTGAAAATCTTGATCGCTTAATAAATGAAGGCAAGGAGGAAGAGCTTAGAAATTGGGCTTCTTTTCGGGGACAAACTTTAAGCAGATCAGGTGAGAGGAAATGATAATATATCTATATCTATATCTATACCTCTCTCTCTCTCTCTCTACATATATATATATATATATATATAGGAGAAAATGGTGGGAAATGGTACCACCTACTCCTAACTTTGTGACTAACACTAACTTATTAAAGTTTGGGAAAATAGTACCAATTCTTATGAAAACCCATTTTGCCCTTCATTAATCATCTTTTGTGTCATTCTTAGTTGATTGCATCTTCCTCTCATTTGACTTTTATTTTTATCTCACATACGAGTTCTTTCTCTTACGCTCTCTTACTCGTCTCTTTGCACATGATCTCCTCTCATTATTTCTGAGTTCAAACTCTCTCAATCAAAATCTTTTACCAAGTAGGCATTATACAAATAAAGGAAGTGTGTGCATCTAGAGCAAGAAAGGCTCCATTGAAGTACTTGAGAGGCAACTATTTGCTTTAGATTTAGTTCTATATTGATCTTTTGCGCGGTGCATTTGTTTTTGATTTGTGCTCTGATTCATTTAACTAGATCCCACCGTATTTGGAGTTGTAAACATGCATTCCTATCAATTTTTGTTATTAGATTAATGTTTTCATGATCTATTTTAAATTTGATCGGGCAACTAATTTTACTTTGACAAGGAACTAATCCTTTTAATTGGGAACTATTTTCTCTTAGATCGGGAAAATTTTTTCGTTTGACCGAGAACTAATTCCTTTGATCAGGAAATATTTTCCCTTTGACCGGGAACTAATCCCTTTGGTCGGGAACTATTTTCCCTTTGACCTGAGAACTACTGGGAAATTTGACAGTAAATTAACCTCTGAAATAGATGTTTATTTTTCAGTGCAATATGGATCTCTCTCTCTATCTAAAACGGGTTCGGGTTTTCTCTTAGGACTTTTGGGAGGTACCGATCATCCTCGTCTGCGTCGTTGTCGGTACCAGTGTCATCATTGGTGCTGACTCTCTCTCTCTAAGGGTTTCGGGTTTTCCTATCAGGAGCCTTTGAAAACTTTTCAACTTTTTTCTCTTCGCTGTTTGACTTTTGCTTTCAAAATAATTTTGTTTTGTTTTGTTTTTCTTCTTTTGTCAGAGACTCAGATCAGTGAGGGGCCTTTTAGACCAAAATGACTTTTGGGTGTTGTTTGTACTCAAAATAATAAAGCAATGCTATTTTCCCACATGCCATCTAGTGTCATTTAAAAAAAGAACTCTATATATAGTGGTTCTCTCTTAAGGGATTCCTTATTTTAATTTTCTTAAGGACCTTGATAAAATCTTATCAATTTTAATAAACCTTTTTTTTTTTTTTTTGTGGAAAATAAGTTTAATGAAATCTACTATTAAACAAAATTTTGAATTTTTTTTAGCACTTGAACTATTTTTTCCCGATTTGTTTGAATATGAAGCATCAGAAAAAATGGGGAAATGTAGGAAAATGAAGCAAATAGTTGTAGTGCTTAAAAAAATTTCAAATTTTATTTAGAAGTAGATTTCATTAAATTTATCATCCATAAAAAAAATTACATTTTAAACTTGATTGGATTTCATCAAAGTCCTTATGAAATTTAAATTAAGGGATCCCTTAGGAGAGAACCTATAATATATATATATATATATATATATATATATATGATCAAGCTTTATCAATTTAAATTTTGTAACTTCAATATCAGTTTTTATCTACTACAAACATTAAAATGTAAATGAAATTCACACAAGAATGAGATTTGAAGGAATTTAGTGAATTTTATTTAGAACTTTTGTATGAATGATAAGAAGAATGAAATACACCTAATAAAAGATTGAATTTCATTTTGGCACGGGAACTGTTTTTTCCGATATATTTATATAAAATATTGAAAAATATAGGAAAAATTAGTTTCCATGCACAAAACGTTTCATTTTATTCTCCAAGAGTATTTCATTCTTCTTATTATTCATACAAAAAATCTCATCAAATTTAATTCTTGTTTACATTTTTTTTGTGTTTTAAAGTTTTAGTGGATGAAAACTTGTGTAATAATTGTATCATAATTTGGGGCTGCCGATCCTGCCACACACACACACACACATATCTATGTAATTTGAAGGTTGGATAATGTGATTATCAGAATATAACCTCCTCTTGTTCTTTGGTTATAACAGTCAGAGGAATGATGTATTACAGAGAAGCCTTAAAATTACAGGCATTTCTTGACATGGCTGGAGATGAAGGTTCGTAATGTTTAATGTAGATAACAGTAATTAGCAACCTCTATACCATCGTTGACACAATATCCCTTCACTTTATACCAAGACTCTTCATCTGCCTATATAAGTTTCCTATAGATTATCACTAAATTTTTTATGCCTTTTGATGATCCTGTTTATCCAGATATTCTTGAAGGCTATGAAGCTGCTGAAAAAAACAATCGTACGTTTGCTCGACTAGATGCATTGTCAGACTTGAAATTTACATATGTCATTTCCTGTCAAATGTTTGGATCACAAAAATCTTCTGGAGACCCCCATGCGCAGGACATACTCGACTTGATGGTTAGGTAATCTTTTTAATGGGATAGAAAAGAAAAAGTTGTAGAAATTCAAAATTCAGTCCAGAGCCTACTTTAGAAGTCATCAGATACAACCAAAATTGTTACTTGAACTTGAAGGTACCCGTCCCTCCGTGTTGCTTATGTTGAGGAGAAAGAAGAGATTGTGGAAGATAAGCCTCGAAAGGTTTATTCTTCTATACTGCTTAAAGCGGTCAATGGTTTGGATCAGGTAAGAGTTATCTCTATCTGCATATAAAGTCCTAATTGAGCCTTGAAGTTTTGTTTAGAGGAATTTATGCTAGCTCAAGAAACATTAATAATGTGTTTTGCTTGGTTTGATTTCTAATTTTGCTGGAATAATGCAAATGAACCTTTTCGAGAGAAAATTTCCAAATTAATTGCATGAGTTGAATATGGAATTGAACAGAATAGAAAAGTAAATTAAGGTTTTCTGAGCAAAAGATGTAGTAGCACTACATTGACATTTTTTGGCATAATTTGATAACATTTCTTTTTTTATTTACTTGCTATGCTTTTTTTGACATAATATTATGGGCAACTATTTGAAAATCTTTTAGTTAATGCTTCATACTCAATAAAAATCATTGTTTTGGTCATTAAAATTGTATTTTTGTTTATTTTATATAGTTTTCTATTTTTTCTATTTCTATTTTTGCAAGAAGCCTATCACAATCCACATTGCATTAGGTTTTCTGTCCATTTAAGTTCAGATGATATATTTTTGCAAGAAGCCTATCATTATCCACATTGCATTAGGTTTTCCGTCCATTTATGTTCAGATTATATTTATTAAAGTTAACAAATTAATAATAAAATATAAATAGTATTTAACAAATTAAAGTTAACAATAAAATATAAAAATTAAAAAAATATCAAAAATTTTGGAGGCCACAGGTGTGGTGGCCTCCTCGGAGGCTTGCACAGCCTGGGAGGAGGCTTCAGTGTTGTTTGGGAGGATGATTAGTGCCTCTTCCTATACGAATAGAGAACCGTTAGTTAGCGTTGAAGCCTCTTCCCAATCTAGGACCCTCTTCACTTGTCTTCTGTTTTTTAATATTTCCTATGCTAGTGACCAACAAACCCACTGCCAGGTCAGGATCCAAACAACCACTACCATATTCATCATCCAAACCACTGCCATCACCGAATTAGCACCAGAGACAAATCCAAATCTTTCTATTGATTGAAAAATGATCTTGGCTTGGTTATATGCTTGGTTTGACATTCATTAAGTTCTGGCGAACATGTTGACAAAAGGTGATGGTGATGGAATTGTTAAGAGGGGTGTAAAGAACTGCAAATGGTTTGATGAAGATATTATTTTTATTTAAAATACTTTTATTTTTAATGTATCGACCAAGGGTATTTTTGTATTATTTATTATGATAAGGGTACTTTTTGTTTGTTTAATTCTAACTTAGTTAACAGTTATATTTAACAGAGACTCACTAATTACGGGGAGGTGGTAGTCGATTTAGGCAGATTTTATTTTTGAGTGTAACTTTAGGGAACATAGGTGCAAATTGTCCTAATTTTGATGAATTTTTGCGCGGTGGGGGAGCCTAGCCACCCCTGGGCACGGAGGTAGCTCTGTCCTTGCATGTACAACTAGATTTTAAAAGCCTTTTTTAGATTTTAAAAGCCTTTTTTGGTTCTTTTTATTCTAAATCATGGTAATAATTTGGTCTCGTTGATTAGTGTTTGTTTAAGTCTTTAAAAAATTCATGGTAAGTAAGGTGGTTACCTCTGTACTTTGGGATGGAAATAAAAAAATTAAAAGCCCACATTGGTGAAAATAACTAGGAAGTTATTATAACTTAGAATTTGAGCTGCAAAGTCATAATAATGTGCTTGCCTATGCCCCCACAGTTTGTTAATCTACTTATACAGTAATGATTGTTAGTTAAATATCATTATTTTTTGCAGGAAATTTATCGCATAAAGCTTCCTGGTCCACCAAATATCGGAGAAGGGAAGCCTGAAAATCAAAACCATGCCATAATTTTCACACGTGGGGAAGCTCTACAAACGATTGATATGAACCAAGTATGCTTTTGATTTGGTTGCTAAAAGTTATGATTATAATGGATCTTTTTTCTTATGGTTTACGGTTTTTCAGGATAGTTATTTGGAGGAGGCTTTGAAAATGAGAAATCTTTTACAAGAATTTCTTCGGAACCATGGACATCGACCTCCTACAATACTTGGTTTGAGAGAACACGTATTTACAGGAAGGTTAGATGCCGTGACTCCCTAAGTCATAAATACTGCATCTTGTGCCTACATGATGAGTAAACATAATAGAGAAATTAAGTGAGGAAGAAGAGTCTTAAAAGTCTTTCACTGCAAATCTGTTTTCCTGAGTATGCATGTTAGTTACTATTTGTTAAAATTTTGCATCATTGTTGTATTATTTATGTTTATGAGTCATTATCAGGTGCAGGATCCCGCACATTTTTTCGTGTAGGATCCCTAATTTCCACCGCTGTAAATTAAATTCCTTCCAATGGGAATTAGGGATCCTGCATGAAAAAACGTGCGGGATCCACAGCTGATAATTATATATATATATATATATATATATATATTGTGGATAGCTTTGACAAGCCTATTGGGTTCTGGCATCCATTGGTATATACACTTCTATTACTTTTTATGTTTTCAATATGAGATTTATTCTCGTCTCCTCTATCTTTATATGTGGGTTGCAACAATCCCCCTCCCCCTCACATGTGAGCATGGGGTGGCTTGGATTGGCTACTTTTTTTTTTTTTTTAGTTTTTATTTGAGTTGTCATTTGGCATAGCTCGGCCAATATGACATTTGCTTGAAAGCTTATGACTTGGACCTGCCTGATGTTTCCAGACCTGCAGAATAATCCGGTTTGATTGCAGTATTTTAGTTTTTGGAAGAATTGAGTTCATATTATCTTTATGTTCTTCCTATAATAATTTTTTTATTTCTATCATAATTTCTTCTTTAAAATGTAATGATATTGTGAATTTCGAAAGCTGCATTATTGAGCCACACAAGTGTCATTATGAAATGTTGTTTAGAGAAGTAAATTATGTTTGCCTCTCATAATTCATGATGAAAATATTTACCCAGCACTCCACATTATAGTTCATATACTTAAAAGAGTATACCAGTGATTATAGATATTATGGACTGATAATTTTAAATTGTTTCCCAAACTGCAGTGTTTCTTCTCTAGCATGGTTCATGTCATACCAAGAGACTAGCTTTGTTACCATAGGTCAACGACTTCTTGCCAAACCTCTCAGGTAACGGATGTCCATTATCTTCAAGCTTATGCTGAAAAGAATCTGGATGGCACATGTGTATTTGTGTGTGTGCGCGTGCTTGTTTGTCTGTTTAAATATGTACCTTTATTATTCTATATTTGAGAAAGCCTACATCAAATTATTGCCAAGTATACTTGGCCGAATTATTCGTCAGTTGCATATTTATTTATTGTGTAGAATTTGAGAGAATGAAGAATTTGAGAGAAAAGAGTGAATTCACTTCTATATATTTTCATGAATACAAAACAATGAATATATATACAAAGATTGGATCTAACAACCATTGACAAACTATCTAACAACCATTGACAAACTAGCTAACAAGCTAACAACTATTGACTAAGTTACATTCTAGAAGACAACAACTATTGACTAAGTTACATTCTAGAAGACAACAACTATTGACTAAGATACATTCTAGAATATAGAATTCAACACCCCCCCTCAAGCTGGGCAGTATATGTTGATCATACCCAGCTTGGAACACAATCCTTCAAAAGATGCTCTAGGTAGAGCCTTAGTAAACACATCAGCTGTCTGAGAATTGGTAGGAGTGTAACTTATCTTGACAGACCCTGCTTCTAATTTTTCTTTGATAAAATGCCGGTCTATCTCCACATGTTTTGTTCTGTCGTGGTGAACTGGATTTTTTGCGATGCTAATAGTTGCTTGATTATCGCACAACAGTTCCATTGGCTTAACCATAGGAACTTTGAGTTCATTTAGTAGTCTTTGCAACCAAATTCCCTCACAAATTCCATGAGCCATTGCTCGAAATTCCGCTTCAGCACTGCTACGAGAGACCACAGACTGTTTCTTGCTCCGCCAAGTGACCAAATTACCCCAAACATAGGAACAGTACCCAGATGTAGACCTTCTGTCTACCACTGAACCAGCCCAATCTGCATCTGTGAAGATTCTAACACCTCTATCGTCACTTTTCTTGAAACATATACCTTGTCCTGGTGTCATCTTCAAATACCTTAGAATTCTCAAAACTGCTCCCATATGGTCTTCATTCGGACTGTTCATGAATTGACTAACGGTGCTCACCGGGAATGCAATATCTGGTCTGGTATGGGATAAATAGATCAGTTTCCCCACCAACCGTTGATACCTTCCTTTGTCTACAGGTGGACTTTCTTCTATGAGACCCAACTTCGTCGTATAGTCCATAGGTGTATCAGCCGGCTTACATTCTGTCATCCCAGTTTCTTTGAGAAGATCCAGGATGTATTTCCTCTGATTTATGCAAATCCCTGCTTTTGATCTTGCAACTTCCATTCCTAAGAAGTATTTCATACTTCCTAGATCCTTAATTTCAAATTCCTTGGCTAGAAAGGATTTTAACTTCTGAATTTCTTCCTCACTGTTACCGGTAATAATCATATCATCCACATACACAATGAGTATAGTAATAACACCTGTGGCATGATGAACAAACAAGGTATGGTCAGCTTGACATTGAGTATAACCAAACCTTTTCACGGCTTTCGTGAACCTTTCAAACCATGCTCTGGGAGACTGTTTTAACCCATACAGGGACTTTTTCAACTTACAGACTTTGTCTCCATAATCATTTTCCAAACCTGGAGGACCTTTCATATAAACTTCCTCAGCTAACTCTCCATTCAGGAAAGCATTCTTTACATCCATTTGGTGAAGCTTCCAGTTGAGATTAACTGCTAGGGACAGAAGAACTCTGATTGTATTCAGTTTAGCAACAGGAGCAAAAGTCTCTTCGTAGTCGATCCCATAAGTCTGTGTAAATCCCTTAGCCACCAGTCTGGCCTTGTAACGTTCTACACTGCCATCCGCTTTATGCTTCACTGTGAAGACCCATTTGCACCCCACAGCCTGCTTACCCTTTGGTAATTCTGTGATGTCCCAGGTTTTATTTCGCTGAAGGGCTCCTAACTCCTCCATAACTGCATTTTTCCACTCTGGAATTGACATGGCCTCTTGGATGTTTGCTGGAACAGACACTAGAGAAATATTGTGAGCAAAAGTTTTGTAACTAGATGAAAGACCCTCATAGGATATGTACTTACTCAAAGGGTAAAGGGGTTTCTCTCTACACATTCTTACCGGTCTCCTCAGGGCGATAGGTATTTCAGTATCTGAAGGAACTTCCTCACTTGTCTGGTTAGTATCTGGGCTGGTGCTAGGATCACTCAGGGGTTCAGTGTTTGGATCAGATATGTGGACCAATTCCGGTTGAGACTCCTGGTCTTGCTGAGGTACAATCTTGTCTGGTCTATCTTTAGTTGTAATCGGCTTCCTCGAGTATACAATAGGTTCTGCTTTGAATTTATTTGTCATGTCTGGAGGGTCAGAAGGAGACACATTTAACTCACAATGAGGAATTTCAGGCACATTAGGATGATGAGACTCACTGTTGGGACTAGAAGACTCATAATGAGGAATTTCAGGCACATTAGGATGATGGGACTCACTCTTGGGACTAGAAGACTCATAATGAGGAATTTCATGAAAAACGTGACTATGGCTATGATCAAAAAACTGAAATTCATTCTCACTCCCCTCCTGAATTTGAGTTTGTGGAAAAAAAGGTTGATCTTCAACAAAGGTAACATCTAGAGAAATATGAATCTTTCGGGTGTCTGGGTTGTAGCATCGATATCCTTTTTGAGTAGGAGAATAACCCAAAAACAAACACCTAACAGCTCTAGGATCAAGTTTACCCCTGTAATGTGGTTGAACATGCACAAACACTGTGCAACCGAAGACGCGGAGAGGAATAGTGGATATAAGTTTGGTATGAGGATAAGTTTCAAGTAGGGTTTGACATGGACTCTTGAAGTGTAATACTCGAGAAGGTTGCCTATTAATCAGATGTACAGCAGTGAGGACAGCTGCACCCCAAAAACGACTTGGCACCCTCATACAAAACAGCAAAGATCTAGTAACCTCTAATAGGTGACGGTTTTTCCTCTCAGAAATCCCATTTTGTTGAGGTGTGTCAACACATGAGGTTTGGTGGACAATCCCCTCACTACAAAGATACTCTCTCAACCCTTGGTTTACAAATTCTCTCCCATTATCTGATCTGAATACTTGAATATTTGTTTGAAACTGAGTTTTGATCAAAGAATGAAAATTTTTAAAAATATTAGTGACCTCAGACTTTTCTTTCATGAGAAAGACCCATGTGACTCTGGTATGATCGTCAATAAATGAAACAAACCATTTTGCACCAGTAATATTAGGAACTCTGGAAGGGCCCCAAACATCACTGTGAATCAAAGCAAATGGTTTGGAGGCTTTGTAACTAGTAGGATGGAACACAGAACGAGTATGTTTGGATAACTCGCAGAAATCACAATGAAAATCTTTTGGACTGTGATTAAGAAATAAGTCAGGAAACAGTTTCTCTAGATACAGGAAACTAGGATGTCCTAACCTATAGTGCCAACGCATAATAGAACTCTCTTTATTGGACTTAGACTCAGATATTGACTCAAGAGAAAAATTATTGGATTTAGCAGAATGACCTTGTATACCCTTTGAAGCTTCGGCCTTGATGACATAGAGACCAGATTGTATCTCAGCAGTTCCAATCATCTTTCTCGAAATCATGTCCTGAAACACACAATAAGTGGGAAAAAATTTAAACACGCACTTTTCATCATAAGTGAGTTTGGAGATAGATAGAAGATTACAATCTAAAGTGGGAACATATAACACAGATTGCAGAGTTAGAGTTTTTGAAATAATAACAGTACCACACCCTGTGACCTTGGACAGAGAACCATCTGCAATTTTGACATTATAGTTACCTTGACTTGGCTCAAAGGTACTAAACACCCTAGCATCACCTGTCATGTGGTCAGTTGCTCCGGAATCCACAATCCATGTTTTTGAGATCTCCTTTTGCACATTCAAAACAGTGGAGAAGGTACCTTTAGTAGCAATAGACCCAACACCAAACACTGAGGTATTTAAACCAGAAAACGGTTTCTGTAGCTGATCCAATTGCTCCTGAATGTGTGCAACTGAATCTGTTCCAACACCATTTTTTGCACTGGCCGTGTAACCTTTTTTCTCTGTATCCCCATTGTTGTTTGAGTTGATCGGATCTAAATCAGAGACAAGTTTGGAAGAGGATTCGTGAGACATGCTTTTGCAAATTTCGATTAGCCTTTTGATTACTCAAACGGCCTCCGTTGGCGACGAGCCTTTGAAAGATTTTGCTAATCGGCACCGTTCTCACTTTCTGGTGCCGGTGGTGTCAACCGACTTGCAGCAGCCGTGAACAGTACGCGTGTGAACAGTACGCGTGAATAGTACTGTTTCGGAATCCTCGATATGCGAAGAAGAAAACAGATCGGCTCGGATTTAGGCCGAAAAACACTGGTTTGATGGCTGATTTGTCTCGGAAACCACCAAGAGAGGAGAACAAATCGTTATCACCAAAATAATACTTCGCGGAAGTGATGACGAAGCATACAAAGCTTCGGATTTTGGCTGCCGGAATGAGCAGCGGAAATCGCTGGAATAAGCAACGAGGACAATGGTGGCTGTCGAAAAAAAAAAATCTCAAATCGAGAGACTCTCTGATACCATGTAGAATTTGAGAGAATGAAGAATTTGAGAGAAAAGAGTGAATTCACTTCTATATATTTTCATGAATACAAAACAATGAATATATATACAAAGATTGGATCTAACAACCATTGACAAACTATCTAACAACCATTGACAAACTAGCTAACAAGCTAACAACTATTGACTAAGTTACATTCTAGAAGACAACAACTATTGACTAAGTTACATTCTAGAAGACAACAACTATTGACTAAGATACATTCTAGAATATAGAATTCAACATATTGGTTGTATGTTTGCTATGCTTTTGCATAATCTTTCTTGTTTGCTATGCTTTTGCATAATCTTTCTTCACTGATTCTTGTTCCATTGAGGCCTTTCTCATAATATTCCACAAGTCTACTTTTTTATGCGGTATGCCTATGTGCTTAATGCTTTAGTCTTTAACTTCTGTCTGCAGGGTACGATTCCACTATGGACATCCTGATGTATTTGATAGGGTATTTCACATTACAAGAGGGGGTATAAGCAAAGCATCGAGAACAATTAATTTGAGCGACGATGTATTTGCTGGTAGATTACAGTATCTCTAAATGGTATCTCCTAACAATAATGTCAAAATTGATTCACTGTTAACATGAATTTTATCTCACATAGGATATAATTCTACCTTACGACGGGGATGTGTCACATACCATGAGTACCTGCAAGTAGGCAAAGGTCGTGATGTAGGCCTAAATCAAATCTCAAAGTTTGAAGCCAAAGTGGCTAATGGGAACAGTGAACAAACTGTGAGCCGTGACATATACCGCCTGGGTCGTCGGTTTGATTTTTTCCGGATGCTATCTTGTTACTTCACAACTATTGGATTTTATTTCAGTAGCCTGGTAATAGTTTGAACCTTGACATGGTCTTTCTTTTTAGTTCAGTTTGTCACTGTATATCTGTTGTTCAGCCTTTAAAGATAGACTATGCAATTCTGTATGCTGCCTTGTCTCTCGTCTTTAGTATACAGTAGTTGCTGATTCTTACTCTTCTCATTTAATGTGCTAATCAGTTTTAAACTAATAAAATTCTACAGATTTCAGTGATTGCAATTTATGTGTTCCTCTACGGGCAGTTATACCTGGTTCTTAGTGGATTGCAGAAGGCATTACTCCTTGAGGCTAAAATGAGAAACATACAATCATTAGAAACAGCTCTTGCTTCCCAGTCATTTATCCAGCTTGGGCTCCTAACAGGCTTACCAATGGTGATGGAGATTGGGCTTGAGAAAGGATTTCTTACAGCGGTTAAAGATTTTGTGCTCATGCAAATGCAGCTTGCTTCTGTTTTCTTCACCTTTTCTCTTGGAACAAAAATACATTATTATGGTCGAACAATTTTGCATGGTGGAGCTAAGTACAGACCCACTGGACGCAAGGTCGTGGTATTTCATGCCAGCTTCAATGAGAACTACAGATTATACTCACGAAGCCACTTTGTTAAAGGATTTGAAATATTGCTTCTGTTGATTGTCTATGATCTGTTTCAGCGGTCCTATCAGAGTAGTATGGCATATGTTTTAATCACTTACTCCATTTGGTTCATGTCGATCACTTGGTTGTTTGCACCATTTCTGTTTAATCCTTCTGGCTTCAGTTGGGATAAGATAGTAGATGATTGGAAAGATTGGAATAAGTGGATCAAGCAGCAAGGAGGTATAGGAATTCAACAGGACAAAAGTTGGCAGTCTTGGTGGAATGATGAGCAAACTCATCTTCGTCATTCGGGGTTGTGTGCTAGGTTATTTGAGATACTTCTGTCTCTCCGATTTTTTATCTATCAGTATGGTTTGGTCTATCACCTTGACATCTCTCAACAGAGCAAAAATTTTTTGGTTTATGTGCTTTCATGGATTGTAATTCTGGCAGTTTTCCTAACAGTCAAGGTAAATTATTCCACTTGATAGTGCTTATGGTTAACACCGATTTAAGATGCTTTTTGTTGCAGTCACTTGAAGAATCTCTACTTTAGCAAATGTGTATTACTTTTTGCATAATAATGCATGATTTACTGGAGATATTGACATGATCTTACAACAATATACAGGCAGTGAACATGGGAAGACAACAGTTCAGTGCTAGATACCACCTTGTGTTCAGGTTTTTCAAAGCATTCCTCTTCCTGGGTATTCTATCAACTATAATTTCACTCTCTGTCATCTGTCAACTATCTTTCAAGGACATTATTGTGTGTTGTCTAGCATTTTTGCCGACTGGATGGGGTCTAATATTGGTAAGCGTAGTTAAACATGTTTGTTTTTTTCTTTTTCCCCTTTTTTCCCCTCTAATTTTTGCTTTTTTGAATTTTATTTTCGGTGTCTTTAGATCGCCCAAGCAGTGAGGCCGAAGATAGAGGATACTGGATTATGGGATTTTATGCAAGTCCTTGCAAAAGCATATGACTATGGAATGGGGGTTGTTATTTTTGCACCAATTGCTATTCTGGCTTGGCTCCCAATTATTTCAGCCTTCCAGACTAGATTCCTTTTCAATGAGGCCTTCAATAGGCATTTGCAAATCCAACCAATTCTTGCAGGGAAGAAGAAGCACAAATGATTTTCAAAGAAAAAGAAAGTATGCTGTCTTCTCATGCTCAGTGCTATAAATATTGTGTATTGCTGCAATTCATATTTGTTACATGTATAGATATACAAGTTAAAATATATATATAGGGTAGAAACTGAACCAGCCTCACTGGTACTGTCAAGAGCCCCGTTTCTGAATCCAGACTTACTACTTAAACTAAAGGACTGAAAATTTTTATCAGTTTCTTTGGTAACTGTAAGGATCAGAATTACTGTTTGTATACTTGAAAGTATTAAGGATACAATTTTTTTTCCGGATCAGAATCAAACGGCATGCTTACGTTGTTAGATGCAGGTGTTCTAATCCAACCGTCTGTTAGTGAGTTTTGTTGGCACATTCATAGGGGTTTGAGTCTCGTCTTTATCTATAAAATTAAAGTGTGGGGAAGCTCTTTTTACGGTAGTGTGAGTAGTTTATCGGACCGTGTTAGGGTTAATCTTATCATATTTTGGTAGATTCTTGACCTAACCGGTGTCAGACTTAAGAAAATAATAATAATAATAATAATAAAGTTCGTTAGTTGTGTAAAATTTCTTGTAGTAAAAAAACAGGTATTGATCATCTAAACCCAACAGTGTTTACTCATAAGCAAATCTTACAGATGAGTAATTACCAAATAAAACCTTATATTTTTACTTAAATTCAAGCGTTTTGCCTTTTTTTTTTTTTTTCATTTTTAATCAAAATAGTCCTTGGCCTTTTTCTTTTCAATTACCAATTAAACTCTACATTTACAACACTATACAAAAAGGTTCATTGCCTTTAACATCTATTACTATACCATTAGTTGATCGCGTTTGGCTTATAAGAAGATAATAAGTTTAAAAAAAATTGCAGATTAAGCTCTGGATGTAGAAATTATGGTTTTTACAATAGCATAATGGAGAAATTGATTTGAGTGTGTAGCGGATTGGCATGCTCGTAAAGATTGTAGTCGTACTGTGGTTCCATAGATTATTTATGAATTATTTATTTAGGAGTTTTTTTTTTTTTTTTTATTAAATGAGTAATATATTTGATAAGAAAGGTCTCTAACCTTTGGGTTAGGGGTAATTTTAGGTGGCAATATCTCCATCCAAAACTAAAACCATATTACCCATTTGTAAATGACAAATTGCAATAACACAATTCTGACGGCTTTAATTATCGGAAAATATCTTTGAATGTGTTGACCGTCATTAGACTTTAAAAGAGATATGATCGAATTAGATCTCTAACTTTTTTAAAATTATTTTTGTTGTTATTATATGATTTTTAAAATGTTATTTTTTTTAAAAAAAAATTTTTAATTTGTATTTATTTTTATTTTTTTAAGCTATTAAAATTAATTGAGAATTTAAAGAGGACACCACTCGAATTTATACTATGATGTGCATACAACATGACCAACCCGACTTGTCTTTCTAATATTTACTTAAAAATAATAGTATAATAATTGATATTTAAAAATAATATTATAATAATTGATAAAATAACTAAGGGACATATTTTTCTGGCAAAAATTTCATACTTAGTTCTTAGATTACAGGAAATTATAATTTAGTCATCCCAAATTGTTAACATTTACATTTTGTGGATAAAAATATCCTTAAATGAATTGTAGCATGAGAGAGGGAAAGAGAGAACATTAAAAATTACAGAGAAAATTGAAAGAGATGTTGTAAATAAAAGAAATAAAACTAAGAAATAATAATAAACAAAATAATTGATGGAAAAAGCAACAAACCAAATAATGTAAACAAAAGAGAGAGAAGCAATTGGGAGAGAAAGAAATTCCACTACTCACATTTCTCGTTTTTCTTCTTCTTACAAAGCAAATGGGCACACATATATATAGGAGTTAATCTACCTACTACATTCCACTTATATATTAAAATATAATTTAAAAATACACAAATATTGAGTGGTATAAATCCACCACTTTACAACACTCCCCCTTAGATTTTCACCACTTTATTGTATTTGATTTTGCTAGGAAAATTCCATTAGGATAAAAACCTTAACAATATATACAATGATCTTCTGGATCACAAGTAGTGTTTTATGTGTTCAAACTGTCTCATTAAAAACATTGCTGGTAAAACCCAGTGGGACAAAATCCGGTTAAAGGAAAAAAGAGTGCAGTGCACATATATTGCTTTCTTCAAAAATTGCTCCCCCTGGTAAGATGCTCCCCCTTATTTGATACTTCCCCTGATTGGACGCTCTCCTTGATAAAAATTCTTTTATGTTAATTCTGTAGTTTTCAGGAGCTCTTCAGGAGTTCCAATTAAATTCATATCATTAACATATACTGCTACAATAGCAAATTTAGATCAGATTTTTTTATAAAAACACATGGGCATACTGGATCATTAATATACCCTTCTTTGATCATATATTCACTACGATGTTTATACCACATCCATCCAGATTGTTTTAATCCATACAAAAATCTTCGCAACTTTATAAATTACTAGATCTCGAATTATATGCTTCTGGCATTTTATGTCCTTCAGGAACTTCTGTCACTTCAGGGACTCTAGTCGCTCCAGGGACTTATGTCGCTCTAGGGACTCTAGTCACTCCAGAGACCTCTTATCACTTCAGGGATCTGTCGCTTCAGGGACTTATATCGTTTCGGGGACTTGTCGCTTCAGGGACTTATATCACTTCAGGGACTTATCGCTTCAGGGACCTGTCACTTCAGGGACTTATATCACTTCAGGGACTTGTCTCTTCAGGGACTTATATCACTTCAGACACTTGTCGCTTCAGGGACCTGTCTCTTCAGGGACTTATAGCACTTCAGGGACTTGTCGCTTCAGGGACTTATAGCACTTCAGGGACTTGTCTCTTCAGGGACTTATATCACTTCAGGGACTTGTCGCTTCAGGGACATGTCTCTTCAGGAACTTTTACTCTACTGGAATTGATTTAGTGAAAATTAATTAATTTATAGCTCGAGCTTCATTTACATACGAATCCGGATAATTTACTTTCCTCTTCTGGGGAATTGTATCTCCTAATATAAGTAGTCTGTCACTGGCATGCAACATGCAATTCATTTATTGCCATTTATTCATATTCTTGTATAAAGAAAAACACACATTATACAAATACTATTAAGAAAAGTAAACAAAGATTACAATTACACAAATAAATATTAAAAATGATATTTAACTGTTATGGATATTTCTATCACCAATTAAATGCTCAATGTTTCCTTTTTGGGTCATCAAAGAAATCTGAAACATCAAGATGGGTAATATCAACATGATCAGAATCATCAACAAAATTCATCTCAACTTTCTTTCCTTTTTCATCTTCCTTTAATGATGCCTGATAAAGATCAACTAAATGTTTTGGTGTTCGACATGTGCGTGACCAGTGATCATCACTACCACATCTAAAACAAAAACCATCATTTCTACTAGGTGCATGTTGAGTAGTTTTACCTTTATTTTGTTTTGCTTCATAAACATTCCACTTCTGGGGAGTGTTTTTAAAATTTTGATAGCTTGAATATTGATAAGTACCACGTTCATTTCCACGCCCACGACCGCGATTACGACCACGACCGCGATTATAGTCAAAACCATTGTTATAACCACGTTGATGATTCCCACTATAGTTAGCATTCACTTCTGGGAATGCACTTGAACCGGTCGGGCGTGATTCATGAACTTTTAATAGAAGTTCGTTATTCTTTTCCGCAACAAGGAGACATGCAATTAATTGTGAATATTTTGTAAATCTGCGTTCTCGGTATTGTTGCTGTAGTAAAATATTGGAGGCATGAAAAGTGGTAAATGTTTTCTCCATCATGTCCTTATCAAAGATATCTTCACCACATAATTTCAATTTTGTAGTAATTCGAAACATAGCAGAATTATATTGCGAAACAGATTTATAATCCTGAAATCTCAAATGTTGCCATTCGTACCTGGCATTCGGAAGGGTTATGGCCGACTGGTGGTTATATCGGTCTTTTAATTCTTGCCACAAAACTTCTGGTTCTGTAATAGTAAGATACTGAGCCTTTAAATCTTGGTGTAAATGATGACGAAGAATCACCATAGCAGTAGATTTATCTTTCTCAGAAGACTCGTTTCCTTCTTCCATTGTATCATAAAGACATTCAGATTTTAACCGTAACTCGGCATCAATAATCCAAGACAAATAATTGTCTCCATCTACTGTGAGTGCATCAAACCGCAAATCCTTGAGTTTTGTCATCTTAAGCTTTTATATCTGGAATCATATATAAAATCAGAACTTCTGGTCTGAAAATCATTTATATAATTAAGACTTCTGGTCTGATAATAAAATTTAAATTTCCACCATATATATTTTAAATATATATATATATACACATGTGCAAAATTTAATTAAAATTAAAAGAATTAAAATTCATAATCAAAAATAAAAATACATAAAAAGTAAATAATGTTAGCGTAGCCAATTTAATATGCGTAATATTAAATAAATATATATAATAATAAATATCGTCGGCATAGCCAACTTAATATACATATTAATAAATAAATATGTATAATAACAAATAATGTCGGCATAGCCAAGTTAAATGCATAACATTAAATAAATATGCATGAACAATAAATATTGTCGGCGTAGCCAATCTAAATATATGTTAGTAAATATGTATAAACATAAAATAAATATATGAACGGTAAATTAAAATCAATATTATTAAATTCAGAACTTCAGGTTCTTGCTGGATTAATTAAATATATAAATAATAAATTAAACGAATATTACTAGATCCAGAACTTCAGGTTACTAGACTCAAATCTCTGATATTTAATGCTTCTGGCTCTTATTTATTTTATAATCTTCAGGTTGCAATATAATAAATATAAGTAAAAACTAAACTTATTTTCTGATGTGAAAGTTTCAACAGAGTAGCAATCACAGAGCATACTAATAAGCTAGTCGTGCTGATAACGTGTTATAAATAAAAGAAATAATAATAAACAAAATAATTGATAGAAAAAGCAACAAACCAAATAATGTAAACAAAAGAGAGAGAGAAGCAATTGGGAGAGAAAGAAATTCCACTACTCACATTTCTCGTTTTTCTTCTTCTTACAAAGCAAATAGGCACACACACACACACACACACACATATATATATATATATATATATATATATATATATATAGGAGTTAATCCACCTACTACATTTCACTTATATATTAAAATATAATTTAAAAATACACAAATATTGAGTGGTGTAAATCCACCACTTTACAACAAGAGAGAAAAAATTAAAAGTTTGAGAGAGAAATATTCTAAAGGGCATATATAGACATGGCCAAGGTTCCGGAACCGGCGGTTTCGGTTTTGGAACCGCCGGTTCCGGTTCCATTTTTGGCCTAACCGGAACCGGAACCGTAGGGGTCTCGGTTCCGGTTCCGGTTTTGAACCGGCGGTTCTCCGCCGGTTCGGTTCTTCAACCGGTTCTTAGAACCGGTGTGCAACCGCCGGTTCCGGAACCGGAACCGGAACCGGCGAAATTGCCGGTTCCGGTTCCTAGCCGGTTTTGAACCGGCGGTTCCTGTTCCAAAAAATAAAAAACCGGAACCGGAATCGGGCGGGTGTCCCGGTTCCGGTTACCGGTTTCGGAACCGGTTTTGAACCGAAACTTTAGGTTTCGGTTCAAAACTGCCGGTTCGGTTCGAACCGAACCGGGGCCATCTCTAGGCATATATGTTTTCATAATTAGCTCTTTATATAATAAATTTCAGGCATAGAGGATGTCCATCATCGAACTTTCTCTCTATATATATAATTACATACCATAGCAAAACCAAAAAAATCGGAGTGTAAACAGAGAAAAGAGACAAAGAGAGAAATCTAATAATAATAGAGAATAAAATTATTTTAAATTTTTTGAAACAAAATTTCTTATTATCTTGTCTCTTCCAGTTCCAGTAGTAGTTGATCGAAGAATCCCATCCCAAGCAGAAGACGATGTTGCGTTCATTTGTTTGTCATGGAAGAAGCAGCCAGAAAGCGAGTTTTGCCCTTTCCTTTGCTTGTTCTTGGTCTACTAAAACTCCTTCCATTTCAGTCTCAGATAGTCTCTACAAACTCAATCACAAAGACTGGTTATCACCAAACCAAGTTTTGAAAATTTTCAGCAATCTTAAAGGTCCAGACTCTGTTATCTCAGTGTTGAATCAATATTCCAAGAGAAAAGACTATAAACCCAATGAAGCTCTTTACACTCTTATCATTAACCAGCTAGCTCAATCCAAAAGCTTTGATGCCATTGAAAATCTAATGGAAACAATCAAAGCAGAAAACAGGTGCCGTTTGTCTGATGATTTTTTTTATAATGTCATCAAGATTTATGGGAACATGGCAGGTAGGATTGCAAAAGCAATTGACATACTTTTCGATATGCCTTGCTATTATAATTGTTGGCCAACTGTCAAGACTTTCAATTTTGTGTTGAATTTGCTTGTATCAGCCAAACTATTTGATGTGGTTCATGAGATTTACATGAGTGCTCCTAAACTGGGTATCGAGATTGACGCTTGCTGTCTTAATATTCTTGTCAAAGGGTTGTGTGAAAATGGGAATTTAGAGTCAGCCTTTTATGTGCTCGATGAATTTCCTAAACAAAACTGCAAGCCTAATGTGAGAACATTTTCTACGTTGATGCATGGTTTATGTGAGCAAGGTAAGATTGAAGAAGCAATTGGGTTGCTTCAGAGAATGGAACAAGAAGGAGTTGATGCTGATACAATCACCTTCAATATATTAATTTCCGGGCTTAGAAAGCAAGGCAGGGTTGAGGAGGGAATGGAGCTTTTGGAGAGAATGAAGCTCAAGGGCTGTTATCCAAATTCAGGGTCTTATCAAGAGGTTTTGTATGGACTGCTTGATAAGGCGATGTATGTGGAGGCAAAACAGCTTGCTCGTCTGATGATTCGTGACGATATGAGTCCTAGTTTTGTGTCATTCAAGAAATTGATTCGCGGATTTTGCAGTGAGATGTCAGTAGAGGATTTGGATTGGGTTTTGAAGTGGATGGTGAAACAAGGTTTTGTTCCGAGGATGGGGATGTGGAGAGAGATTGTTCAATGTGTGCTTTCAGGGAATAATACTTGCATTTCTAGTAGCATATCTGAAATTGTCAATAGTTAGGCCAAATAATGAGTATGGTTGATGAGAAATGGTGTATGGAGATAATGATTTGCGAGTCGTAGCAGGCTTGAGACACATGATCTTCAATTTGATACCAGCAATCCTGGAGCCTTATGTACTTTCTGATACTACGTTTTAGTCAGTCAGGTATGTAACACAAAGACATGTTTGTGGATTTTGTGCTTAGTTGTGACATATCTGCATCCTGCTCCATGCGGCTTTTAACTTTGATGCAGTTGAACTGAGAAGGTGTAAAATATTAATGATTCATTTGTAAGCCAAATTGGATACTTCTGCTTTTCTTTACTAGTTACCAATTAAAAGTTTTTAAGTATCCTAACTTTATGAGATATGGGTTGGTGACTCTTCAATGAACTGGTGATGCAAATTCAATTAATAAATTGCAGTTGTACTCGGTATGCTCAACAAAATCTCAGTTAATGAATTAATAAGCTTATGCAATAAGAATAGTAAAGGATGATCAATTGGGTATTCAACTTTTTAGGGAGTATTCGATATTATCTCACTTCAAAGAAAGACAACAGTTTTGATTTGCATTTTAAAGTCAAGTGGTGATCGATGGGCATTTGTTGAGGAACAATAGGCTGATGGCGGCACTGATAAGAGCAGGTTTCGCAACCTGAGAGTTTAGGCTTTATGTTATCGCTTTTAGATATGAGTAGAACTTGGTATAAGCTAATTTCTATTTAATAAAAACAAAAAGACTAGTTTGAAAACCCTTAAATTGTGTTATGGCTGCTTTATTAGCAGGGGAGACAGCACCCGCGCCAGTCAGGAGAGAAGCAGAGGTAGCACTAGCAGCAGTAGGGATGGAGTCGGTTCAAGTCGAGATTCAAACCCAGTCGCATTAGTAGGTGATCCAAGACTGGAGACAAGAGAAGCAGAGGCGTTGCATGAGCAGTTCAAGATGCTGCAGGAACTGGCTACAGCACTCACAGCTCTACCGAATTGTCCATCCTTTCCGAGTGTGATTTCTATGATATGTATGGTATGGTCGTGTTTAAGGGCATATCGATTAAAGTAGATTCATATATTTTATCAATTAAAATCACTTCCCGAACTGTATAAGTTTCTTCCAAAATAATATTTATATTTATATTAATCTAAATAATAGAATATTAATCTAAATATTCGAATTATTATAGAATAGAATTCAAATTTCTATTTGAATTTAAAAGAAATTTTAATTTAATATTTAATATTTAATTTAATAATATTGCGTGCTCGATGTTTTTCAAATCATTGGATTTTACCCTGAGACAAAAGCCCACTTTTAGTATAAAGGAGGAAATTCAATTGAATTCCTAACTTTTTTCAAAACATCATTTTTTTATTAATTTTTTTATTTTTAATTCATTAGATTCCTAAATTATTAAAAACGAATTAAATTGGTCCGAGTATATTCTTTTTTTTACGATCAACACTCTCAAAATTCATAAAATATCTAATTTTTTATTTATTAAATTAATAAATTAAATGAAAAACATTAAATCAAATCACAAAGTATAAAAAAATGTATAATACTAAAAATTAAAATAAAATAAAAGTCAGATCGCACAAAAAAAAAATCAAAATACCAGTGAACTATCATCACCATCTCCATCATTCAACCATCCACATTCCAATATATATATATATATATATAATCACTACTATCAATCCATCTCCATCATTCAACTCATCAACCATTCACAACCCAACAAACAAATCGTATCACAAAAAAAAAAAAAAAAAAAATTGGGATGGAGCGACGCCCCATCTGCGTTGCTCCATCACAGATAGAGCTTCAATTTTATTTTTTATTTTTTTAATAAAAGAGCCCATCGCACGGATGGAGAATGAGTTCTCTATTTGTGCAATGGAGGTTGACTGCGATGGAGCTTCAATTTGTATTTTTTTTAAAAAGAAAAGTCTTTCGCGAATGGAGAATGAGCTTCTCCATCTACAATGGATAGAGCTTAAAATTTTTTTTTTTTTTTAATAAAATAGGAAGAGATCTGGAAAAATTCTAGATCTCTTCCTCTTTAAAATATTTAATTGACTTAAAAAAATTTATTTATTTATTTTTTAAAAAAACTAATGTTTAATAGATCATATAGCATGTCCTGATAGGATAGGTAGTTTTTTTTTTTCAATTTTTTTTACATGTAAAAGACTAAAATATCCCGTAAACTATTAAGTGTGACTAACAGTTTATTAACAGAATGACCAGTTTGATATGTTTTTGATAATTTAGGGACCTAATGGACTAAAAACGAAATAATAAGTAAAAATGTGATTTTTTTTGAAAAATGTTAGGGACCCAATTGAATTTACCCCTAAAAAAATTATGCAATTTTTTTTTTTTGAAGGATTATGCAATTTTTTCTTGTTGATTCATTTGATGTATCAACAGCACACGGTCAATTGGTTGGAGAAGAAATAAATTGACTAGGGCAGCAGTCAAATTCACATCAAAGAAATTACTAAAAAAGCTATCTCTAAGGGTGCGTTTGGCGCGCAAGATTGGATTGAACTATTTTTATGGAATAAGATATGATAGAATTTGATTGGATTGGATTGGATTAGATTGAACTGGACTGGACTAATTTAGTACCATGATGTTGTGTATCAAATTACACCATGTAACGCCCTTAATTTTCTGTAATTATGAAAAGTATTATTATTAATTATTATCAAACATGCAGAAGTTAAGTATGTGATTTAAATTGGTGGAAAGTATATATATTCGGTATATGGTTGAAAAACGAATAGTGATTTTAACCGAGTTAAATCCCATTAGAGATATTATTTTCAGTGTGCATTTGGATGATAATGGGTCCAATTGAATGTTGGTGAAGTCGATTTGGTAATTGGATAGGTGTGGAATATTTTTTTTGGAATAATTATCGAGATGGGATGTGATTAATTGTAAATTGTTTGACATTTGGTGATTTGTGGAAGTCAAGGGAGCAAATTGCAATTATGAAATATTTATATATATTATAATGTTAGTGGAGATTGCCATAATCTTAAGAGAATATATATATATATATATATATATATATATATATATATATATATATATATATATATATATATATATATAACATGGATTCCACTTGTCCAAATAAAGAAACAAACAACACAAAAGCTAAAAATTTGAAAGTCAAATAGGAAATATTTGATCAAATAAAAACAAACCAGAAACATGCAAACTAGCAAAGTTGGCGTGAAAGAGAAGAATAGAGAGAGAAATAGGAAGAGTTTTTAGAGAGAGAAAGTGCTAAAAGAAGAAGAAGGAGAAGGAAGGTGAAGTTGGTCAATAAGAGTTTTATGTAAAGAATAGCATTTCAGGTTTAGTGATATTGTTTTTGTATTTTTCATATTTTTCAGAATATTTCGGAATCGTTATATCATATTGTTTTTAGTTTATTTAAGTTATATTAATTATGATATGTTGTTTGAAATTGATTTTGGGATGATTTGGTATATATTGTTTGTAATAAATCGATATGTTTTGATTATAGTAATATTACAGAGAATATTATTAAAAGCAATTTCGTGTATATTGTTTTGCGATTTGTATCGAAAAGCGATTTCGGGGCATTTTGGATTTTCTATGGATTTATAAGTTATATTTGCATGTGGTTTTTAAATGGATTTGATGCGATTTCTGGATTCAGAAATATATTCGGAAATGATTTTGTATTTTACTTTTAAATGAATATTGTTAAGATTCGGATTCTGGAAATATGTTTATAGATATGGATATGATTTGGATTTAATTCGATAATTCTGAACAGAATAAATTGTATTGTTTTCGAAAAGTGATTTGGCTCTGATATATATGAACATAGATATGGATATAGGAGATTGACATGTCAATTGGGTTCACTTAGCAGTACTACATTGAAATTTCTGAGATTTTGATGATCATGATACCACTCTTTGGATTATGTGTAGCCACTGTTGTAAACGGTCCTAGAGTGAAGACATTTCCGTCAGGCAGTCCCCGTAGGGTCTGATGTTGGAAATGATACCTGTATAGGGATACCATTTTATGCTAAAATGGGAAACCCGACTGTATATAATTCAGCGAGCAGTCCCCGTTGGGTTCCAGTGCTGAACAACCCGTAATCCAGTTCTAAAATTATGTTATGTATATCAGGAGCCCAATATGCAAATAGAAATGTGGTTTGAATTGAAACGTGATTTAATTTGAAAAGTGATTTGAGATTATTAGTGAAATTTATGAAATTGATATGTTATTTAAAAGTATTTGATTTGAATTGAGCCTCATATTTGAACATTTAATTGTTATCTATATTTCTGATTATTCGATTAAAAGTGTTATTATAGTATATTTGTCAAGTTTTGTGTACACCCACTAAGCAATATGCTTAGCGCGTTGATTTTTATCGCGTATAGGTAAAGAAGATTCCAGGGTTGAAAAAGAAGTGAAGAGGTGAATTTGCAGGAATAGAGACCAGCGTCACATCATTCCTGAGCTATTGGGTAGTTTTTATGTTTCATTTATATGTTTTTGATTAGCATGCATATACAGAAGAATTTTATAAATATTTGTAAAAGTTGTGTTGTTTTTACATATTTTCTATAAATGTTTAAATTTTGCGGAACTATGGGGATTTTATCACTTTTGAATCGATTTTGATTAAATAGTTTGTATGAAATATTTGGAAAGTCGCACTAATTTGGAAGAGTGCGCAAAAATGATATGATAAATTCGAAGTGTTAATTTTATGATTTTATTGAAAACAAGCTTTGGAAAGTCAGAAAAATAGAGGAAACTCTGGCAAAATTTTTAGAAATTTATTCGGACCATTTTCAAAAGGTTTAATAAATTTTAAGGTTTTATAAAAGTAAATCAGAGATTTCAGTATATGGTAGTGCTTCCTGATTCGATCTGAGCGGATTGGGTTAGGGGGTGTTACACAACAAGCCCCAATAAGCCCGAAACACTAAAAACTCAAAGGAATGCCCAACATACGCAAAAGGCCAAGGGAGCGCCACAGGACCTGGCGGGCCCCAAAGCCTAGTAAACTACCAAAGAAGGACAGCAGAAGATTTGAAATACCATACCCCGCAGATACCGCGTTCCACTAAGGAGGCAGCTGACATGCTCAAATGCGTGGGAATAATATCCCAAGTGCAGGATGTGTCGAAGTAATATATTCCCGTGAGTACGGGGTCGAATCCACAAGGAAGAGGTGGTTACCAATACTTAACTAAAGATGTTGTAAAAGTTCAGAAATTGAAATCAATGATTTTTAGAATGATGTTGGTGAAATTAAATTCAACAAGGCTATGAGTAACGAAGGAATGTATTCAAATGTGAGGAAGTGTTACGCGGTCGAATGGAAACCTTCATGAGAGTCACTGGTGTAATCAACTTATTGAAGCTTAATATATATTTAACATATAAGTATTTTATAACATTGGCTCATCAAATTATTGTCATGCATTGATGATTCGAATTCAATAACTTCACCCAATGGTCATCAAGTGATGCAATCAAACACCCAATATAGTTGCACTTCTTTAGGTCAATTAGCACTTTCGTGGCTCAATCAACTTAACTATTATTGCTAGACTATCACTAAACTCATTCATGCCCTAATGATTTCTCATAGAGATAATAATTTCCATATTAATAATAAACCAAAATTCATGCAGACACTTTCGTAATGCAAACAATAAGATTTATGTACTAATAGATTAAATCCTCTAGCAACACATCTCTAAATATATATACATAGAAATGTTCAGTCAATTACACCATTAAATCTCAATCTTGGTCCATTGATCACATAACTAGGAAATTAGTTCAACTTAATAATCAATACTACAACAAGAAGAGAGAAAAGATTGATGAAACCCATTATGATGCCACCCAAGGACAAGCAAGTGTTGAAGGAGATGAGCTCTAGACCCCTTCAAAGCTATTTTCGTGCTGCTGGAAAAATCCACCCTTTTAGGTTTTTCAACTGTTCTATTTATAGGTGCTGACTTTAGGTTAGGATTTCTGCCGTCGCGATCGAGCTGTCGCGACCAAAGCTCGCGATGGCTCGGTCGCGACACTCTCTGGATGAATTGTCACTATCGTCGCGATCGAGCTGTCGCGACCAAAGCTCGCGATGGCTCGGTCGCGACACTCTCTGGAGTAATTGGCTACTATCATCGCGATCAACTCCTCGCGCCGCGAGCAAATCCTAGCGAGGCACCCTCGCGATGGCTCGGTCGCCACACTCCCTGGAGAACTGGCCACTCTCATCGCAATCGAGCTGTCGCGACCAAAGCTCGCGATGGCTCGGTCGCGACACTCTCTGGAGTAATTGGCCACTCTCGCTGCGAGCAAAACATCGCGACCTACGCTCGCGATGGCTCGGTCGCGATGGTAGTGAAGATTTATTTAGTGAAGCTTCCTAATCCAGAATTGCATGGTTTCAGCCCGAAACTTCCATCTTTCGTACAACACCCAAAATCTGCGCAAGCTCCACAAACACATCAAAAGCGCAAAATTCTCTCAAAATACAATCAAAAGATAAGGTCTAAGGGTCGTAAATATGTAACAAATATTGATCGATCAAATACCCCCAAACCTATCTTTTGCTTGTCCTCAAGCAAATTGGCATACACCACAACGAAAAGCAAAACTAAAACTTAACAAACAAAAACAAACTAAGCTATATCCATTTTCGTAGGATGAAACGATGGCACTTAGCATGTACCACAAGCCTTTAAACCCCTAGGTGACCCTGGTGGACGAGTTATAGTCTCGTGAGGGTTTACCAGTTACGATACCCACAAACGTCCTAAGCTAACCACATACAAAGCTAAACATCAAATTAAGTATATACACAAATACAAATGCATACGAATAGCACAAAATCAGAAATCCAAAATGTTTTCAATTAGTCTAATACACCTTATATCATACAGGACATTGACATGCAACGCATTTATAATAGTGAATCCTTCCATACCAATAAACCACAGATGTAATTCGCCTCGACTCTAGTCTCACTAGTTTTCACTCAATGACACTCAGAACCTAGGCAATCACACTTTCAACTGCATACGACTGGAATTTATGAGCAAAGAATTTCAAAATGCGTCGTATGCATCAATAATTAGAAAGAGCACACAAATTAAGCAAAGGACCTCATGAAAGATATCAAATGCTAAGAACAGAAGAATCAGTATACATACATGTCAAATATTACAATTAAGTTTCCTAAGGAGATCACCAGGACTTTTTCAGGTTGTAATGGAGCATTGGGGTGATTGGCTCAAAAAGAATGGAAATCGGATTCAACTCACTTGGAAACCTATTGAGAGACTTCATAAGATTTTCAATTTGTGCATTTTCTCTCACGACTACCAAATTCATTCAACTTTTCTTCCAAATCTTTTTCTCGCCTTTCTCCTTCAACCTCTTTTCAAACTCTTTTTCAATTTTTTACTTTGTGCATCATACTTCTTTTCTCATTTAGCCAACTCTTTTCATATATGTATTTTTTTTATTTTCTGTTGACTATTTTATTTTTCTGCACATTTCCACATCCATTTCATCTTTTCTACTCCACTCCTTTTTCTCACTCAACACTTACACATTCCCTCTTTAATTGTCTCTAGTTTCCAAGCGTCAAAGGTATCGTCTTACAATTTCGGCTAGGATTTTTGGATATGTAGTTCATACAATAAAAGGCTAATATGTGAGTGTTTGGCCATGAATGGGATAGGAAGCATACAATTTAAAGACAGGAAATCAAGCTATTTAGGAGTTCACACACAATGCCTGGATCATATCTCCAAAATCTACTAAACTGAACATTCAAAACATACCTATAAGATTTTTATAATGCAGTCCATTAACATCCAATGCAAATATGTCAGACATATATGTTTAGATGCAAATATGTCAGACATATATGTTTAGATTTTTATAATGCAGTCCATTAAAATCTACTGACAATAAAGCTCAAGAAAGTGTTTAAGAGTAGAAACAAAAATTCCCTCTGAATGAATACGTGATAAGCTCAAAATCTCACTAAAGGTAGTCTCCACTATTAACCAGGACTACTAATTGGAAGTTTTCACATATTACAATGCAAATATGTCAGACATATATGTTTAGATGCAAAGACACTACCAACATTATTCTAGTTAACAACTTTGTACACTCAAATGACCTAAGCATTTACATATTATTACCCAATTATCTGTAAAGCATGCACATGATTTGCTATCCTAAAACAGATAAAACAAAACACGAAAGATACAATAAAAGACTCAAAACTGGTGTACGTGGCATTGTTATACCTAAGTCTTCCAAACGCAGTACGTATGAGGAAAGTCTAGGTTTCCAGCCTATATACACCAATAAGACTCAAAAGCACACAAAAGACAAAAATAGAAAATACCCCCAAACCTAAGATAAACATTGTCCTCAATGGTTAACAGCATAGCACAACTAAACAGTAGGAAAAATAGTGCATATATGGAGTTTAAAAACAAAGGAAACTGACATTAAGGAAACTGAAAGAGTTCAAAACAGAATATAAAAAGAAAAAGTAAAAACAAAGTTCATAAAACACTCACGTGGAGAAATAATGGAGAGTCATGCAGGCAGTGGTGGTGGGGGTGGCTGTGGCTGCTGACTCGAGGACTCGGACTCAGAACGCACCCTTTTTTGCTGGTATGTCTGCACTAGCAACCCCTTCTTGTTCAAATCTGAGGTTAGTGTCTCAAGGCCACTACTAATGTCGTCGATGACTGCATCTTGTCGATCCATACGCTGATCAAAGTGCAGCTGCATATCGGTCAACCGACTCTGAATGTTCTGCAAGGCCCCCATAACCTGGCCCCACTGAGAGCTCTCCCCCGCTCCCTCTGCTCGTGCTCGGGCACTGCCTGCTCTGGTCGATCTATTAGCCCTGGCGGCTACTCCTGGTGAATCCGGGATATCGTCCTCACCCTCGTCAAAGGCTGCAATAGCTGCAAGCACATCATCCATAGGCTCATCCTCTGCCAAAGGATGGGGTTCCGGTACTCCAAGTAGTGGCAGCCCTCTCCGTCTTGCCAGGTCATTATAAGTCGTCCTGTTAATGTTTGGGAGTGGGACGTGGAGGTGCTGTAGCTCCGCCTCCGCATAAACATCGAGGCCATGTGAAGCGCAGATGTGAGTAATCAAGCATGGAAATGGCAGTACACCCCGCAAGCGCCGGCCCGCATGGAGTATCTCATAGCGAATCAGGACCCCTATGTCTAAAGCTAGATCCGCCCGGATACAGTGAACCAACCGAGCGGTCTCCATGATAAGTGTCGTGCAATGCTTGGTTGGCCTCAAGGAAAAATCAGCGAAGACCTGCCAAAATGCTGCATCAATGTGCAACTGCCTGTGCCTGATAGAACCATCGCCTTCGTGCCACACCCCCTCTCCTGACATCCTTAAACTAGCGGCCAACTCTGAGTTGTGATCCGAAAATAGTGGTAGCTCTGGATAACCTAGGCGGAGATGTGGCTGCGGGACTGTGCCGAAATGCTGATTAATAATCTCTGGGGTGATCCGAATCTGAACCCCCCTAACTGGCACTATCCCAAGGTTATGAAAATGAGGCGGGTACATGGCCGCATAAAACTCACGAACCACATTCTCATTTGCTCGGTTCGGTAGTCTCACAAAGTTGCCCCACCCCTACTGAGCAATATGGTTGGCAACGAAGGTGGTGGACAATTCTTCCACATTAATGCCCCGCTCCAGGAGAAGCTGCCGGTCTGCCTAGGCCTTCAACCAGGCTGGAAATTCGGGGTTCGGATCACCCACATTCCTCGATTTTGGTGGTTCGGGGGCCTTCTTTTTGCCTTTGGCACCACCCTGTTTTTGTTTACCCTTCCCTTTTGAAGATGACGAAGCATAGCGGTGCGGGTACTCTTCATTGAAATCCTTGAGTCTTGCCATACCCACCAATTCACGACTCCGTTGAAAAACTATTTTCCTAAAACAAATACACAAAACCAATACGAACACAAGACTACACTAGCACACTACTGTCAAAAATCACTTCTCAACTCCATAAAACACAATCACCGAATATATATCACTCCACAATCAACTCCACAAAACACACTCCACCACCCACAACACTCCTAGGCACTATATCACTCCCAAATCCAACCATGGAAGTTCATATTGCTTTAACAAAATCTTAACTATGGAAGAATGGAAAGCAATTACCTTGCAATGAGTCACACAAACCCAAGTTGGAGATGAAGAAGATGAAGAGATTCGGCCCCTTTTGCAATCGCGAGTGCTACAGTTGAAATGGTGGGCTGTCGCGCAAGCTAGGGATTTAATCCCAATTCGTCATCGCGAGCTCTCTGTCGCGACCAACGGTCGCGAGACTTTGATCGTGAGCCCTCCTGCTGGTTGAAACGCTGCCGTTTGATTAAGTGAGATTGCATCGCGAGGAGCCATGGCGAACAGTGATCGCGAGGGCTTGCTCGCGATGCATGGTGTTCGTGGATGGCAGTGAGTATCGCGATTGCTCATCGCGACCAAAGGTCGCGACGAGTGATCGCGATGCTCACTGGGAAGTTTTGAAAAAAAAATTTATTGTGGAGGCAGTGAGTATCGCGATTCCTCATCGCGACCAACGGTCGTGAAGAGTGCTCGCGATGCTCACTGGGAAGTTTTTTCGTTTCAAAATTGTTTTTGAGTTTTGGGGCAGTGAGTATCGCGATTGCTCATCGCGACTAACGGTCGCGACGCTCACTGGAAAATATTTTTTTTTTTTTTTTTTTTCTATTCCCTGGTGCACCACAAAAACACAAAACACATCAAAAAAAAAAACTGACCTTAAATAAAATAACATAAAATACACAAAAGCAATCTAAATATCGAACAACTTGAAATGCAAAACTAAAAACAATAAAACTTGCGGTAAATAAAACTTACATGGGTGGGTTACCTCCCACCAAGTGCACGATTTAACGTCTAAGCAAGACGGTGCGTTCCCTCAAGGGACATCGACTAGCTCAATGAAATGGACAACGGTCCTCGGAGGAATCTTACCATGGTATTGCTTCAAACGTTGTTCATTAACTTTGAATGAGGTTCCAGTCTTCTCATCTTCCACTTCTATAGCTCCATGTGGAAAAATTTCTTTTATTCGAAACGGTTCGGACCATCTGGAATTAAGCTTGCCAGGAAACAATCGGAGCCGGGAATTGAACAAGAGCACTTTCATACCGATCTCAAACACTCTGAGTTGAATTCTCCGGTCATGATAAGCTTTCGTTCGCTCCTTGTATAGCTTTGCGTTCTCATACGCATGCAGCCTCAATTCTTCTAACTCAGTTAGTTGCAGTTTCCGCTCCTCACCAGCTTTATCCGTATCAAAATTGAACTTCTTAATAGCCCAATACGCTCGATGTTCCAACTCAACTGGCAGGTGACACGCTTTACCAAAGACCAACCTGTAAGGACTCATTCCAATTGGTGTTTTGAATGCAGTTCGGTAAGCCCATAAAGCATCATTCAACTTGCTGGCCCAGTCCTTGCGTGTTGAATTCACCATCTTCTCAAGTATCTGCTTGATTTGACGATTACTCACCTCAACTTGACCTGATGTCTGCGGATGATATGGAATTGCCACCTTGTGAGAGATATTGTATTTTTTTAGTAATGTCGCAAAGGATCTATTGCAAAAATGACTCCCCCCATCACTAATAATAGCCCTAGGAGTGCCAAACCTAGCAAAGATCATCTCCCTCAGAAAACTGACAACCGTGGCGCTATCATTTGTCCGTGTCGCCAATGCTTCCACCCATTTTGAAACATAATCAACCGCTACCAAGATGTAGTTGTAACCAAATGAGGTGGGGAAAGGTCCCATGAAGTCTATCCCCCATACATCAAACAATTCCACTACCAAGTTGCTGGTAAGTGGCATCTCATCCTTTTTTTCAATTCCGCCCAGACGTTGACACCTATCACATGTTAAACAATAACTGTAGGCATCTTTGAACAACGTGGGCCAATAAAATCCAGACTGCAGAATTTTCAGAGCTGTCTTCTTAGCTCCAAAATACCCTCCACAGTGCCCATCGTGACAGAATTGTAGCACACTTGTCTGCTCAGACTCTGGAACACATCGCCGCACAATCTGATCGGCTCCGAGTCTGAAAAGGTATGGATCGTCCCAATAGTAATACCGGGCAGATGCATATAGACGCTTCTTTTGCTGTGATGACATATCTGCAGGCAAAATACGGTTAGATATATAATTAACAAGATCGGCATACCAGGGTTCCTCCGTGTGCACTTCGTATAGCTGCTCGTCTGGAAAACTCTCTTGTATTGGTATAGCAGCATCTCTTGCTTGGTTGTTATCATAGTCCATAAGTCGAGACAAATGGTCTGCTACCACATTCTCGCTTCCCTTTTTATCCCTGATTTCTATATTAAATTCTTGCAGCAAAAGGATCCACCGGATTAATCTCGGTTTCGCTTCCTTCTTTGTCAGTAAATACTTTAATGCACTATGATCAGAATATATGATGACTTTAGACCCAATGAGATATGATCTAAAATTTTCTAATGCATGCACCACCACTAATAACTCTTTTTCAGTAGTGGAATAATTCATTTGGGCGGCATTCAAGGTGCGACTAGTGTAGTAAATGACATGTGGAAGTTTGTCAACACGCTGTCCTAAAACAGCCCCTACCGCATAATCTGATGCATCACACATAATCTCAAAAGGTAAAGACCAATCAGGGGCCATGAGAATAGGGGCAGTAATTAGTTTGGCTTTCAATGTATTAAAAGCAACTAAACATGACTGATCAAAATTAAAAACAACATCCTTGGACAATAAATCACACATGAGTTTGCTAATTTTTGAAAAATCTTTAATAAATCGCCTGTAAAACCCTGCGTGCCCAAGGAAACTCCTAATTCCCTTCACCGAAGTGGGTGGGGGAAGTTTCTCAATCACATCGGTCTTTGCTTTATCTACCTCTATACCCCTATTAGAGATAACATGTCCTAAAACAATGCTCTGCTTAACCATGAAATGGCTCTTCTCCCAACTCAATGTCAAATTAGTCTCTACACATCGCTCTAACACCGATGATAAATGCACTAAACACGAGTCAAAAGAATTACCAAAAACAGAGAAATCATCTATAAATACCTCCATGTACCTTTCTATCATGTCGGAGAAGATGGACATCATGCACCGTTGGAATGTGGCAGGTGCATTGCATAATCCGAATGGCATCCGTCGGTAAGCATATGTCCCAAATGGACAAGTAAATGTGGTCTTCTCTTGATCTTCTGGGGCTATAGGTATTTGATTGTACCCCGAGAAACCATCTAGCAAGCAATAATAAGCATGACCTGCAAGTCGCTCAAGCATTTGATCAATGAAAGGCAAAGGAAAGTGATCCTTCTTTGTTGCTTTGTTGAGCTTCCTGTAGTCTATACAGACTCGCCACCCAGTGGTCATTCTAGTTGGTATCAATTCATTTTTATCGTTCTCGACCACCGTGATACCTGACTTCTTCGGAACCAAGTGAATCGGACTTACCCATTTGCTGTCAGAGATTGGGTAAATGATACCAACATTTAACAACGTTAGTATCTCCTCTCTCACTACCTCTTTCAAGTTGGGGTTGAGTCTCCTCTGGGAGTCTCTGAATGACTTGGCATCATCTTCCAAAAGGATTTTGTGCATACAGACTGTAGGGCTGATTCCCTTAATATCTGCTATTGACCATCCAATAGCTGCTTTATATTTCTTGAGCACATCTGTCAGTCTGCTCTCTTCAAAGTCATTCAGATCCGAGGCAATGATGACTGGTAGAGTCTCCTTCTCACCCAAAAAGGTGTATTTGAGATTGGAAGGTAGTTGTTTTAGCTCCAATTTGGGTGAATTGATAGTTGAAGGCAGTACAGCAGTTTCCCATTTCTCTGTATGGTCTATGCCCAAATCTGTTTCAAGTTCTGTTTCATCAGCTTCCTCCCAATTTTCCTCTGCTTCCAACTCTCTCTCTAATTCCATAAGCTCCTCTAGCTCCTCTTGAGTGAATTCTTCATCGACCATTGAATCTACAATATCAATTTGAAAACAATCATGAGAACCCACAGGATAAGGTAAAGAATCAAATACCTTAAATTCGACTGTTTCATCAAGGACTGTCATAGACAGTTTTCCATTTTGCACGTTGATAATTGTTTTGGCAGTCGCCATGAATGGTCTCCCCAAGAGAATTGGAAGATCCCTCTCTGTTGCCCTCTCATCATCCATGTCGAGGATGACGAAGTCAGCAGGGATAATTAGTTTGTCGACCTGAATGAGGATATCTTCAATAATCCCCCGCGGATGTCGTGTAGAACGATCCGCCAGTAGCAATGACATAGATGTGGGTTTCAAATCATGCAAACCCAACTGCACGTAGACTGAATAAGGCATCAAATTGATACTAGCCCCAAGATCTAGCATTGCTCTCTCTTTCTTGGTATTTCCCACCGTGATGTCTATGTTGAAACTCCCAGGGTCCTTCAATTTGGGTGGAAGTTTCTGCTGCAAAACTGCACTCACAGTTTCTGAAATCATAACCCGCTCGTTGTGCCCATAATGCCTTTTCCGTGTATTAAGCTCCTTAAAGAACTTAGCGTATGCTGGCATTTTCTGAATCATTTCCAGCAATGGCAAGTTGACGTTGACCTTTGAGAGAATGTCATAGATGTCTTTAAATGCCAAGTCATTCTTGCTCTTCTGGAGGCGACCTGGAAATGGAACACGAGGGACAAAAGGATCTGCAGCCTTGGGAAGAATAGGTTCCTTCGTAGGATGACAGACTTCTTTCTCTTTTGTCACTGGAGAATCTGGAAGTATACCTGTACCTGCATCATTAACAAATTCATTAGAAAGTTCATCCCCAACCTTATTATTAACCACCTTACCACTGCGTAAGACTATCACTGCCTTTGATTGCTCTGGTTGACTTGGAAACTTCCCTGGAACTTGTTGTTGCAGGGCTTCAGCGAGTTGTCCAACTTGTACCTCAAGCTTCCTGGTGGATGCCTCTTGTTGCTGATACATTTGCATCAGCTTGTCAAATTTATCCTCAAGCGATGGTTTGACTTGTTGAGATGAAGGACCAGCCCGTTGATTATAAGAATTCTGAGCATTTGATTGGTACTGGTTCTGTTGAAATGGTTGAAACCTCTGGGGAAGATTAGCTTGATATTGCCCCTGTTGTTGCTGATTATCTCTCCAGGAAAAGTTTGGATGATTTCTCCATCCTGGATTATAATTATTGGAGTATGGATCGTTCCTTTGTCGCTGTGGATAATCATTAAGTGCCTGGACTTGCTCCTGTTCAAACTCTTGACAAGTCTCTCTGGATGAGCACTCATCAAACTCGTGCCCATTAACTCCACAGATGGAGCATGCAACATCAGGTCTCTTTCCTCTGGAAGATATTAGGCTCTGCACTTGCCTGTTAAGTTCTGCCATTTGCTGAACCATTCCTGGAGTGGTTTTCAACTCGTAAACTCCTGGTTTCTTCCCCCTAACACTCTTTTGCTGTGAATTTGCACCCAATTTTTCAAAGAGCTGGAAGGTCTCTTCCATAGTTTTTTCTGCAATGGCTCCCCCTGCAGCATTGTCGACTGTGGCCTGACAATTCAGAGTCAATCCATCATAGAAAAACTGATTCTGTAACTCCAAAGGTACCTATGGTGAGGACAATGATTTAACAGCAACTTGTAGCGATCCCAAGCTTCATGAAATGACTCTCCATCTGCCTGAGTGAAACAAGCTATCTTGTTTCTTATATCTGCGGTTTTCTGATGGGAATAGAACTTCCCCATAAATTTCTTGTAAACTGCTGACCATGTGCAAAGAGACGCTGCTGGAAGAGTCATGAGCCACTGCTTAGCTACATCTTTCATTGTGTATGGGAAGCATCGCATCCGTAGCTGCTCTTCAGACAACCTCTGAAGAGGGAAAGTTGTGATTATGCTATAGAACTCCCGCATAAATGTCAAAGGATCTTCACCAGCTGCTCCCTGGAAATATGGCAGCATGTTGAAGTGGATATTCTTTAACTCATAATTCCTAGACATTTCATCTAGCAAAATGCACGATGGAGAAGTTTCAATGATTCCTAGGCATTATTATATTATATTGTTTTTAGTTTATTTATGATATATTGTTTATGATTTGTTAATTAAAATTGATTTTGGGATAATTTAGTATATATATATTATTTGTACTAAATTGATTTTGAATATATATATATATATATATATATATATATATATATATTGAATTTTGTAAATGTGTTTATTGATTTGAATTTAATAAAATTTAATTTGACCATAAAGAAATGATATTGTGAAATGGCCCTAGGATACTTGGACATATATACGGATATAGGAGGTTGGTATACCAGCTGGGTTCAGTGAGCAGTACTGCACCGACATTGATATTGCTATTGATGACTTATCATGTACCTCCTCATGGATTCGTCCAGGGATAGAGAGACACGTACATCCTCACGAATTCGTCCTGGGGTAGGGAGACACGTACCTTCCTAAGGATTCGTTTCTGGGATAGGGAGCTATGTACCTCTCTAGGTTCTGACTACTCAGTCCTAGAGTAGGGAGATACGTACCACTCTTAGGATTCGTCATAGGGTGGGAGTTATGTTCGACAGACAGTCACTATGGTCGAACGACCCATATTCCAGTCCTGGTTTATGTTGAGTATTCTAGAATGCCAGAATTGAAATGAATTGAATAATATGTTTATAAGTGAATTTCGAAATTGATTTTATACGTTTATGATTATAACCTAGTTTATGATTTGGTTTTATATGGATTATAAATTGAAATGAGTGGTTTCTTTGAATCAATTTCACCTGTTTTATTTCTGTAAATGCTTGGAATTGAAATATGTATATTGTGATAGTTTTAGTATGAAAAGGTATTTATGAGTTTATTATGAAAAGTTATTTATGAGTTTTAATAAATGAGTTTAGTGTACACCCACTAAGCGATATGCTTAGCGCGTCGTTTTTATCGCGCATAGGTCACAGGGATACTGAGGAGGCCAAAGACTGAAGAGAGAGTTGCTGACAGAGTCCCAGAGTCACTACAGTTGGGTAGTTATATTTTTTGTATATATATTCTGTAAGCATGCATATACAGAAGTCTGTAAATTTCGAAGAGTTTATATATGTGTTTTGTAAATAATCTTATGATTTCTGTTTTTCATTTGTAGATTGTTTGTAAATATTGAATTATGAATTATTTTATTTTAAACTGTTGGAAAGTCGCATTAAACGGCAGAGTGTGCATTTGATTGAAAATGATATTTGAAGTGTTGTTGTGAATTTTATTTGATTAGAGTTTTGTGGAAAACAGGTTTTGGAAAATCAGAAAAACAGAGGGAATTCTGCCGAAATTTTTAAAACTGATTTTAATGGGCTCACAAGAAATGATTTTAAATTATAAATTATTTGGTTTTCAGATTTTAACCAGAGTTATGAAAAGTTTTAAAAATCCGGTAACGCTTCCTGGGTCGATCCAGTTGGGTCGGGTCAGGGGGTGTTACAAAATCCGGACAAGAAACCCGAAATGTGGCTGTGAAGAGATTGGAATGTCCGGTCGTTCCCTAATCCCCGAACGTTCCAAGCCAGAATTCTCATTGATCTGGGCGAGCTCTATGGGAGGAGCTCGCCAAGAAATCTTAACCGCTTGCGGTACTTTGGGGGAATAACACACTGTCAACTTTTATTTTTTTGGATGATGAAGAAGAAATTTGAGCCTCACACCTGTCCCTCTTGTTGCTGCTGCCTATGTTTGCCAAAGACCCCCCTCCATCTTAGGCCATTCAAGTTCTACGTTTCCAAATGGCCTTCTTCGTGTTTTTTTTTTTTTGCTTTTGAAATGAGACAGTGGGCTTTGGAGCATGGAATAGTCAACAGCATCCATAGGCCTACAACCTAGAACCAGCTCCTCCTCTGCTTTCGGCCTGATTGCATTGGCTTTAGGCCTATTCGGAAGGGAAGACTCATCACTAGGTAAAGTGATTTCCTTATTTAGAGTGTGCGACACAGAGCCATGAAAACCCCCTACGTCCATAACATTAATGTTTTCTTTCTCAGCCAGCCGTGGTTCTTGGCCAGAGTCAAAGGTTGTGGGCGTGATTTGTCGTTCTTCCTTCAATACACACTGGGTGATCATCTCAACCATATCAGGACTTTCGCACACACGCACTTCTGACCCCGAAATCTTTCCCTTTCTTTTGTCACCTACCCGATGATCCCGGGGATTTGGCGCTACATTCCTATATTTGCCTATGGTTGAGGAATCCAGGTTGTTTCCAGGTAACTTTCCTGCGGATGTTGACTGGGTGGCATTCACCAGAGCAACCCCTTCTACTGGAACCTAATTTTTGAAGGTAGGCAGTGAGTTTCCAACCGGTTTTGTCATCGTAGCCGTAGGACTCTCCTTCCTTGGGCTTGTTGCTCGTAACCAGGTTCCAAAAGCGAATGTTGGGTTACATGCAGTCCCATTTGAATGGCTATCCTCAGGGCATTCTTTGAATGAGTGTCCAATGAGGCTGCAATAGAAACAATATTCCGGCATTCGTTCGTATTTTAAAATCAAAGTATTCTCTTCCACCATTCCATCCAATTTGACACGCAATATCCGCTTTAGTGGTTTAGTGACATCGATGGAAACTCTAACACGAATAAATTTGCCGAAACAATCACTGGACGCGCCAAGATCAATGTCTTTAACTTCCCCAATGTGCTCACCATGTAGTAACCCGATGTTCTTGGTCATGCATATCAACGGAGCATTATGAATCTGGATCCAGAAATCTGCCTTGCGAAATGACATTTCTGAGAAGTCTCCATAACCTGAGAGGACTTCGAGCACTAGTAAAGCGTTATCGAAATTCCAAGGACCCCCCGTTAACACCCGTTTCCAATCAAGACTATTGTGGAAATGGAAGGCGTACACATTTCCTCCCACATGTTCCACCTCCACCGCGTGGGTTGTGCGCCATATCCTAGCAATAAGGGAGCGGAAGGCCTCGCAATTTGTCAAACGGGATGATAGTAATCTACCAACTAAACATAAGGAGAGTTTCTTCACTCCATCAAGTTTTGTGGAGCCCTCAATGCACACAGTATCTTGTTCCTCCTCTGTCAACTTCATATTTGCACACAAGGTTGCAATATCGTCTGCATTCATTTCTGAGTTTTGTACCATCCTATGTTCACGAAGGAACAAGACTAGGTCTAGGCGACCCCTTTCTACCCACACTCTTAGTTTTTCAGAGAAAACCTAAGGGTGGGACTTAGTTCCAACCTAAGTTTTTAATGAATGAGCTTATTACGTCAAAATATTATATGGTTATTGCAGAGTTGTTAGGATTCGGTAATGATGGATGGTTTGACTTTCAGGAATCTCCAGAGATGAATACTTCACATAAGGAATTTTTTTTTTTTTTTTTTTTAAGGGGATACAATTATAAAATTAATAACTGTCGGGACCTGTTGAGATCAATTACTAAACGCGCGGTTTGGATATCTAATTCCATAACGGAAAATATCGACTTCCACAATGAGGGGAGAAAAGTACCTACACATACTAATAAAAGTGCATGATGGAAATTGAACCTTCACCACGGAGGTGAAAGAGAGGTGCACTAACCACTTGAACTATGAGGGGGATATGCCTTCACATAAGGAATCTTATTGGATCACACTAAGTCACTAGCATCTCTTTTTAAAAGACAACTTTATCCTTGGAAGTTTAACTTAATTACTAAAATGAAACACATCATCAATTCCTCCATAATTTTGAGTAATTACCAGACTTTTTTTTTTAATTCCAAGCCATTTACGACTTTTTTATTTTTAACCAAATTAGTCCCCATATATTTTACAATTACCAAATAAGTTTATGAATTTTTAGAAGTGACCAAATTAGTTCTAAGTTTATTTATTGGGATAATTGCACAAACACCCCCAAGTTTAGGCCTAATTGCAAGTTTATATATCTTTTTGTCGAAATTGACACAAAAATACCCTACCATTAGTAGTCAACACTTAGAGGATAACAATTAAGGGATAAAATGATCTTTTAAATTTTAAATTAATTAAAATTATTTAGTTAATTAAAATAAATAAATAAATAAATCATCTTCTTTATCTTCATTTTCATCATCTTCATCTTCATCTTCATAATCTTTATCAACAAATTCATTAAATCAAAAACAAAAAAATAACTCCATCTTCATCACCCACCAAATACACAACTTCATCTTCATCACTTAAATCTAACAACAACAACAAAAAAACTTCAATCTCATCTTCATCATTCAAATAAAAAAAAAATCTCCATCACCCATCAAATACTTAACTTCATCTTCATCACTCAAATAATAATAAAAAAAAGGGGATATTATTAAAATCTCCCCTATCATTTGGTGTATTAATCAAAATCTCCCATCTTCTTTCATTTATAGCCAAAATTCTCCTTATAATTTCATTTTATAGTCAATTTCCTCACTACCGTCAGTTTTAATTATCAAAATATCATTGACCATTAACTTTTCTGTTATGAATATTATTAAAGTTGCCCTCTAATTTAATGTATTAGTCAAAATTACCCGTAGTTTCATTTATGGTCAAAATTACCCTTTTTAATTTTTATTTATTTCTTAATTTTTTTTTAATTTTTTTTATGTGTGTCTATGATCTCCACCATCCATCTATGGAGATGGATAGTGAAGATCCATCTTTTTAATTTTAATTTTTTTAATTTTAATTATTTTATATTTGATCTCTACCGATCATCATATGATGGACAGTAGAGATTATTTAATATTATAAATTAAAATATTTTAATTTAATATTTATAGGCATTTGCCTTAATATCCTTGGTACCCTAAAATTATTAACAAAAAAGTTAACGGTTAATGATATTTTGGTAATTAAAACTGATGGTGGGAGAAAAATTGACTATAAAATGAAACTTAAGGGGGGATATTTTGACCATAAATAAAACTATAAGTAATTTTGACTAATACAACAAATTATAGGGGACTTTAATAATATTTCTAACAGAAACGTTAACGGTCAATGGTATTTTGGTAATTAAAACTGACGGTAGGGAGAAATTTAATATAAAATGAAATTATGGGGAATTTTGGCCATAAATGAAACTCGGGGGAGGGGGGATTTGACACTAAATTATAGGGAAATTTGAATAATATCTCTAAAAAAAATTAAAAAAAATCTTTACCACCCATCAGTATTTAATTTCATCACTTAAAATAAATAAATTTGATTCAAGAGAAAAAAAAATTTTAATTATTCTTTATTAAATAAATAAAATAACTAAATAATAAATAATAAAATATATGAGGGGCATTTTGGACATTTTATATGAAAAAAGAAAGAGTCAACTGTTAATTTTAACCATTAACCATCAACGGTAGGGGATATTTGTGTCAATTTTGATAACATATCTATATACGTGCAATTAGGTCTAAATTTGGTAATGCAATTACCCCTTTGTATTTTAATATATTATAAATTAGTTGATGTTTGCAAGTGTTTCAATGGTTTTGCTCAAATGACTTAAATTTGACCTTAAGATTCATTATCATGGTTATCTAATTATCCTAAGTGTCCTAGGACCCTTTCTCGATTGGTTGAGAGTTAAAATTTTTATTTGAAGATTAAAAAGTAACCTAGGGTGCATAATAATCAATTGGGGGTGTAAATAAAAGTTTTAGAACTTATATGGACTAAACTATCATCGTTACAGCCTTACAGGTGCCTTAATGAACTGTTTTGAACGTTACAGGGAACAAAGCGTAATTTACCTCTACAACGGTAGCAAAAATGACTAGTTGAAGTTTTACTTATCAATTCATTAGTTCAGCCATTTATTGAGTCTTTTAACAGCGCTAGAACTTTCCTATCAATATTATGAAAGTCTCCAAATGATTATTGAGCATATTTGAGTCATTCATACACATAAAAGGATCCATCAATTAGTGTTTAAATCTTCTCATTTACTCTTTGAGTGAGAGATTATTTTATACTTAATATTTTTAAATTTTTATTTGACTGTGAGATACATTTATAAGAGTAAAACTCTTTATATGAGAGCTTGAAAGTCTAAAAGAAGAGTATTGTTATATTGAGCTTAGTACTCTTGTAAAGAAGTACTTATGGTCTTGACAACCGTGATTAGGGGAAAAGTTTAAGCTTGGTGAAGCTTGAAAAAGTGAATGTAGATAAGATTGACCGAATCACTATAAATCTGGTGTTTGATTATTTTTTTATTTTTAATCTCTTTAATTTGTGCAATGTATATATATTAGCATATCTATTTACAGTTGTACAAACATCTTAGAATTTCTTATTATGGCTAGGAAAGTGTTTTAATTTGATAGAAACTCAATTCACTCCCCCTCTTCTTGGATTGCCTTTCCATCCAATAACAGTGTTGCTTCCATAACTCCAAAATAATTTTGAAAGAAACTGTAAATGCATGAGGATTGTTTTGTAGGAGAGAGAGGCGTGAAATGCACGACCACAAGGCCTTTAAATGCACCAAAGCAAATAAGTAAATTTGAGAGGATTTACAAATAAAATGTGTGGAATAAGTAAATTTATCTTAATAAGGTTACCAACAATACAATGGTTTAGTTTTCAAATTTTAGTTATTCTGAGTTGAAAATTCATCAGCATTACTTGCAGAAAAATGTTTGTATTGAAGAAACCAAAAATATCATAATATACCAGTCCTCAAGTGTTGTAGTCTAGCTATCTATATTGCCACTTGCAACAACTTGGAATCATGTCCTTGGACAAAGTTTCCAAGGCTTAGTTAAAAACAAGGCAAATCTCATATCAACATCACATTCAATGACAAATTGAAGTTTAAAATTTTGCATTGTAATTATCTCAGCTATACATCCACACAATGAACATACAACACCTACAGCTGTAATGTTGTACCAAACTTTCTATATGGGGGCTATACATTATATATGAAAAATTAACAAATGAATCCTTTTGTTTGCAAACAATACAACTACGTAGTACGTACTAGGATACTTTATTTTCAACTAGGCCAAGCCTTACCGTCTTCTCTCCCCTTTAAAACCTCTTCCAAGGTTTTCAAGGACTCGGTTGCTCCATTCCCAGTTGTATCATGTTCGCTTACCTCACCATCATCTTTCCTTTTCGGGTCTTCAACACTCTTCTTCTTTGTTTTGTCCTGTGTCTCCATTTCAGGATCACTTGATCCAGTCTGAACAATATGCTCCTTGGTATTAGAAAAGTCATCATTACCAGAGCTACACAACACAGTGTTGGAAACAACAGGTACCCTCTCAACTCTGGGAGATGAAAGAGATTCATCGTCAGAAGAGTCGCCATCCAAAAATAAATCTTCTCCTCTCACCCCTGATGAATCACATTCAAATCTTCTTGAATCCTTTCGAGAAAGTGCATGCTTTATATTGCGAGCATGTTTCCCAGCATGTTTCAAAATACTCTTTGCCATACCTTTCATATTTCTCCTGCTTGGGCTATCTGGACCACTTCCCTCTGAATCGACACTTATTTCTTTCGGATCCTTACCAGTAATGGGCCCCGAAAGGCTATCTTCTACTATGAACTTCATACCAATCTCCTTTGCATTGACTGCTTTAAGGTTAGCATGTGGAGATTGAACGGCCTCTCCAATGCTACCCGATTGATCCTCCGTTTTAGGACTCCTACTAAACACTGAACTGATCTTCTTTAAGCCCCGCCGAACTGTTTTCATTGGATTTTTACCCTCATGATTTTCATCACTGCTGCTGCTGCCGCCATTGTTCAATGGCCCAGATGCAGCTGAATTTGGGCTGCCAAAGGAATCATTAGGTACTCTGTGAATCTGGGTATCCAAGCGCCTGCTCTTCCCTTTTCTTGGCTCCCAAATCTGTACTACTTCACTACCTGGGCGATGTACCCAAATCCCAGTCTCTTGTTGCCCTTCAATGTTGATAGGTTCAAAATTGTCTGCCACCTTTGGGGACATTTCCGACATCTCAGATGAAAAAGAACCTTTATGAGCAGATTCATTTACAAAGGAGTTCCGCATATCTTCCTTGTTTCTTAGCTCCTCATTGTTTTGTGTACCTTCCTTGCTAAATGTTACTTCATCAAATGGAATATCAACCCCCTGTTTAAATTATGTCAACAGGTCACATCAAACTAAACTAGACACTTCAGCAACTCATGGAAACATCCCATCATAGTTTAATATAAAATTTCAAGCCCTTAAATTTTCACTTGTAGTTGAGTGAACCATTATAGGAAATACCTTTGCATTGTCATCAATTACTGTTACTGCAAGATGCAGCCTCCCAATTTTAATGTTCTCAAGAGGTAACCACATATCATGCCTCTGGCCATCCTTAAAGTCGCTGATATTTATGCTACAGTCACTGTAGATAAAGCAGCGTCGATTATTTATAGCATCCGGATCAAATTCCAGAAAACAAAACAATAAATTATTAGTAGAAAAAGTGACTGGTGAATAGCTAGGTAGGAAACATGAAACAGCCAAAAAGGAAAAGCACGGTAGGAAACAAATATTGGTTGCAAGCATAAAATTTTGAATCAACAATGTGCATAGACAACCTATAGAATCATATCTACCATCCATGGTCCAGACATTCTTTAAGCAAAATTTTTAAAGGCAAAACCGTAAGTGAATGATAAATTTTAAGTTTTAACATGACTCAACAGTGTAAAGAGGACCAATTAACCTTGTAGCCACTAAAATAGAATTCAAATATTATAAGATCCAAAAAATTATAGCCAACCAAAGTAACTTAAATTGGCATAAATCATTCCAAATGACAGTGGTGTAAGAACTAAGCACCACCAAGATATTCACCTAGTATTCCTCACATATATACGATAACACTCTTAACTGTTTTTTTTCTACTGCAATGTGTATATATTATAGTGGCATCTATGCTTTGTCATCTAGCAGAGGGTTCTGTGGGTGGACTAGCTCCAAGCAGGGGAAAATAAAAGCCATATTAGCTACTAATAGTGTCTTCCAAAGTGCACCTAAAAAACCTGAGCAGCAGTTAGCATTTATTAATCATGAAGAAATGGAAGGAGGCAATTGGCCAACTATACAAAAAACAATTGAAGGAAACTAAAATACAATCCAAAAGGATGAATCATATTCTTAGTACTTTTAGTATCCGAAAAAACGTTCAATCTTATATCAAAAACTTTTTCCAAATTTTAAAAAGTCAAAACAAAAAAGGGAAAAAAACATTTTAATAGTAGTCCAGTTTAATTGTAATACTATTAAAAAAAAAGAATTTTTTTGGCTTTAAGTACTTGAATTGCATCCAAAAAATCTAACCAACAAATTTTTCTTAAAATTTTGCCCCTTGTTTCCAGAACAAAGAATTGTTCCTATGAATTTATACTTTATGCCTCACACATCCAATGCAAAATACTCAAAAAGTACGAGAAAGAAGGAGAGCACACAAACTTTGACTTTCTATACTAGGTTTATCCAGTCAGATAACTAAAATTATATTACCCATAACAGCGCATGAATAAATTATTAGTTAATTTATTTGTTTTTACTAAATGCATTAATCATATCAATTGCATAACAAAATAAAGTAATTAAATATCTGCAAGCCTCAAGAAACAGAGTGACCAATAAGAAAAGAAAATAAATAGTTGTTGCTTTTTCCATTACATTAAGAGCAAGCAATGCCCCATAAATACACATTGATATAACAGGTTTTGAGACATACCCAAGGGTATCATCAACAAAATGGTCTTTGTCACGAACTTCAATCAATAGCACGTTAGGTGACTCCCATGTACATATGGGGATCTTAAACTCTTCATGCCATTTGGGAGTCAAAGTTTTCTTCTGCGTCTTTGTCCTGAATCTGTAAGGGCCAAGTTGCCCCTTCACATATGGATCAGCCAAACCTGGAACACTTCACTCCAATCATTACGCACAAATTTGGACTATTATGGGATGGAAAAATGACAAATAAATATTAGTAGTTAAAATCTAACCATTTAAATCTGATGGTTTCATGTCAGATGCTTCAACAACTTCAACTTTGGCATATGCAATAGGTTCCTTCACATTGACAGAGAACCAACTTTCTGAAAAGCATATAATTAATCGAAGCATCTGTTAGGCAATGGGCTGGGTAACTAGTCATTATAATAACCTTTGCCAATAAAATCTACAATAATTTATCAAAAAGTTCTAATGCATATAGATGCTAGCAACAATCTCCAATACAGAAAAATGACACGCCTTAGGCACTGCACTGATAAATATATTAGCATTAATAAGTCTGATGAAGACCGTGTTAGGAGAAGCGAGAGACTGAGACGTGATGTGAACAGTAACGTGAATAGTGAACAGTGACTGTGAATAGTGAACAGTTCGTGTCCATCTCAATTTCCTATTTTATTTCCTATTTTTTAGTATCTTAATTTCCTATTCTAATTTAGTTTAATTACTATTTGTTTTAGGAGTTTTATTTCTTTTAGTATTTTGTTTTCCTATTCCTTTTATTAGGAGCATTCTATCTCCTATATATAGCTTATTATCATTAGGGTTGTAGGTTATCAGATTTATCAAATTACTATTCAGTTTTCTCTGTCTTTTGGCTAAACAACCATAGACATTATTTCGGCTTTTCTTGAGCATTATACTTAGGATTGACTTGAGCTAGGGCAAAGGCTAAATAACCTGCGTTCTAGAGAATTGGGAATCCCTAAATAAGGTGACCTAATTCAAAATCTATCGTGTGCGTGCGTTACTTGCTTCGCAAGTTAGGGTTTGTTGTTGGATCTAGATCTAGGTCCTCAACAATTTTGGTGCTTTCATTGAGAGAATTATCAAGATGTCAACCAGCGAGAATGATCAACCATCAATGTCCAATCAACCCAACAGAGTCCGCTTTGAAACCATAGAGGCCGACATAAGGGACGTGCAAACGAAAATGACCAGGCTATCTACAACCGTGAGACTTATGCTAGCCAGGTTAGAGATACTCCATCCGGCAAGAGGAGTTGATCCAGGGGTTGAAGAAGAAGTTATACAAGGGGACAGACGAACTCATGGGGAAAGGCCACCACGGGCTAATCCATTTTATGAGTCGGATGATAGAGGCGATCAAAGAGATAGACCTCCCGCTCATTATAGACATAGAGGACGAGTGGAACGAGGAGACCGGGTAGCCGAAAGGTGGATCGAACCAAATCAAAAGAGGCAGAGGCCTAGGGGTCGGTAGGGGACCCGAAAGGGATGGGTCGAGTAGTGAAGATGAAATCCGAAGGGACAACCGGAGGAACTACAGAGGAAACCCAAACTAGGAGAGACCCAGAAATCGACAGTTTGAAGATAATGACTATGAGGCCGGCCGGCGAGGGAACCAAGGGCCTAGGAAACCAAAGATCGAATTTCCACACTTTAGTGGAGGGGACCCATACGAGTGGTTGGAGAAAGCCAACCGTTACTTCCGAGTATATGAGATTAGCCGGGCAGACAAAGTAGACATTGCGAGCATGTATCTTGATGGGCAGGCTAATAGTTGGTGGAGATGGTTGAAGGACCAGTATGAACATGATCGACAGAGATTGGGGTAGGACAGCCTTCGAACAAGAATTTCTAGATCAATGAGGGCCATCACCGGTAACCGATCACCATGGGCAACTTGCAAAACTCCGCTAAGAAGGTAAAGTGCAGAATTATATTAATGAGTTTAGGCGTTTGTAGACCATGATCAGGGACTGGACAGAAACTCACTTGATTAGGATGTTCACGGAGGGCCTAAAACCGGGGTTAGCTAAAGAGGTGAAACTGAAACAGCCAACAACTCTTCGAGAAGCAATACGGACGGCAGAGATTCTGGAGGAGGGACCCGGTGAGAGGAGGTCTTACAAAGAAAACACAGGGAGCAAATTCTCCAAATCCTTGCAACCCGGGAATTCTTGGAAAGGCAATGCCGAGGAAGGAAGCAGTTCAAAGACCAGATCCAATGAGATGAAGAAACTATCCCGAGAAGAGGTACAAGACTACATCAAAAAGAGGCTATGTTTCAAATGCAGGGAAAAATGGGTGAAGGGTCACCAATGTAGAAACGGCAAGCTTCTCATGGTTATAGGTTCAGACGAGTCAGAGTCTGAAACCGAAAAGGAAGATGAGACATCTAGTGACGAAGGGGAGCTAAGGGTAGCCGAGTCAAGTGAAGAAAAGGAAATGGCAGAGTTGTCTCTCAATGCAATCTCGGGGACTCCAAGACCAGTCGACTATGAGGCTAATGAGGTTTCCTTACTAGTTGATTCCGGATCATCTCACAATTTCATTAACATGAATACCATGAAGAAACTAAGGATGAAAGGTACAGCCATAGATGCATTTGATGTGAGAGTAGCCAACAGCGAACGATTAAAATGCGATGAGGTACATCAAAATGTAAAGATGAATGTGCAGGGCGTGCGAATAGTGGCCAAGCTACATGTTTTGGCACTTGCAGGGCTAGATATGGTCTTGAGGAACGCATGGTTGAAGAGTATCGGGGAAGTAGTGACCAACTACGAGACTATGACCATGAAGTTCAAGTTGGGAGGCAAAAAGAGGTCCTGGACTGCAACCTCAACCAAAGAAATCAAGCATTGTGAGGCGCACGTGATGAAGCGACTTTGCAAAGGGGGTGCCCAATGTTTTGCCATCATCAATACTAACGATGGCCAAGCAACGGGAAACAAATCTGAGCAGTTGGAGGTTATGGAGGAAGAGATACTGGGACTACCTGAAGAAGTCCGCAATTTATTAGCCCGCCACCTGCGGGTACTGGAGGTGCCGACGACTTTACCACCGGCGAGACACTTTGACCATCGCATTACCCTAAAGGATGAGTCAAAGCCTGTCAATGTGCCCCCATACAGGTACGCTTACTTCCAGAAAAGCGAGATAGAGAAGCAAGTGGGGGAAATGCTAAAAAGTGGGCTAATTAGATAGAGTACAAGTCCATTTTCATCACCAGTCTTATTGGTCAGGAAGAAAGATGGCACATGGCGATTTTGCACAGATTACAGGGCCTTGAATGAAGCTACGGTAAAAGATAGGTTCCCTATACCGAAGGTAGATGAGATGTTAGACGAGTTATATGGCGCTAGTGTCTTCACGAAGCTCGATCTAAGGGCAGGTTATCATCAAATCCGCATGAGAGAGGAGGATGTACACAAGACTGCTTTTAGAACTCACTCAAGACTCTATGAGTACCTCGTCATGCCATTTGGGTTGTGTAATGCTCCCTCGACTTTTCAAGCAGCCATGAATGAGATCTTTCGACCACACCTAAGGAGGTTTGTGCTAGTCTTCTTCGACAACATTCTAATTTATTCAAAGTCGATGGAAGAACATTTATCTCACCTGGAGATAGTGTTGGAGATCCTTGGCCATCATCAGTTCTACATTAAAATGTCCAAGTGCAAATTCGTCAAGGATGAACTAGAGTCTCTGGGGCACTTCATTTCAGAAAAGGGGGTAAAGGTGGATACGCGAAAGGTAGAAGCCATGGTAGATTGGCCCTTACCAAAAGATGTGTCAGCACTGCGAGGGTTTCTGAGGTTGACAGGTTATTACAGGAGGTTCGTCAAACACTATAGGTTGATAGCTAGGCCATTGACCAACATGCTGAAAAAAGACAAAACTTTGAGTGGACCGATGAGGCCAAGCTTGCTTTTGAGAACTTAAAAAGAGCAATGACACAAACGCCCGTGCTAGCATTGCTTGACTTCAACAAAACCTTTGAGGTTTACACCGACGCTAGTGGGGAAGGTATAGGAGCAGTTTTGGTACAAGACAAAAGACCCCTGGCTTTCATATCTCAAGCTTTGGGGCCTATGAAAAAAGCTTGGAGTACTTATGCTCGAGAAATGCTAGCAATGATCCATGCGGTGAAAGTGTGGAGGCCATACCTGATGGGGAGAAAGTTCACCATTGTTACCGATCAACAGGCGTTGAGACATCTATTGCAACAAAAGATAGTAACGCCCGAGCAACAAAAGTTTATAGTGAAACTACTCGGATTCGAGTATAATATTGTCTACCAACCAGGAAAAGAAAATAAGGTAGCTGATGCGCTTTCCCGAAAAAAAGGTAGTCCAATGATGTGGACGGTGTATGAGGAAGAAAGCCCAGGGCTAGCAGCATTGAGTAGGGCAGAGTGGAAAATATGGGATAAAATCCGTGAGGCCGTGAAGATGGATGCCAAGACCCAAGAGATTTGCCAGAAACTGGAGAACAAAGATGAGGGGGTCAAGAGATACAAGATAAACAACGGTCTGGTGTATTATAAATCCTATCTGTATGTGCCCGATGTGCTAGGATTAAGGCATGAGATCCTCGCTCACTTCCATGAAAGCAAGGAGGGTGGTCATTCGGGTTGGCTGAGGACATACATGAAGATCAAACACTTTTTCTACTGGGAAGGGCTCAAGAGTGAAGTGAAGAAAAAAGTAATGGAGTGTGATACATGTCAAAAGGTCAAGTATGACTCACGGCGACCAATAGGGCTACTACAACCTCTACCCATTCCTGAGAGGATTTGGGAAGATTTGACTATGGACTTCGTCGAGGGGCTGCTAAGTAGCAGGGGATTCGAGGCAATTTTGGTGGTAGTGGACAGGTTAAGTAAGGGTGCTCACTTTATTCCATTAAAGCATCCTTTTATAGCTAGTAGTGTAGCTAATTCTTTCATTGATAATGTGGTTAAACTCCACGGTTTCCCTCGAACTATTGTTACTGACAGGGGACAATTGTTCATGAGTTCTTTTTGGAAAGAGTTATTTAAACTGAAGGGTACCAAGCTTAAGGCAAGTTCATCTTATCATCCGCAAACCGATAGACAGACAGAAGTGGTGAACCGTTCTCTAGAGCAATATCTGAGGTGTTACTGCCACCATAAGCAAGCAACTTGGAAGGACTACATTCCATGGGCAGAATATTGGTACAACACAACTCACCATGCTGCAATCAACATGAGTCCCTACGAGGTAATTTATGGCAGGACACCACCAGGGCTGAGCACTTATGAGATTGGAACGGCGGCCAATGATGAAGTAGAGAGAGAGTTGATGACTCGAGACGAAATTATGGCCAAACTGAAAAAAGAATTGGAGAGAGCTCAAGCAAGAATAAAGAAGTACTATGACCAAAACCGTAGGGACGCGTCATTTGAACCAGGTGACTTGGTGTATCTCAAGCTTCAACCATATCGACAGAAGTCCTTGAAGAAGAAGTTCAATGTGAAGTTGTCACAGCGGTACTATGGGCCTTTTAAAGTGCTAGAGCGCGTTGGAGAAGTCGCATACCGATTGGAGTTACCACCACACTCACGACTACATCCAGTTTTTCATATTTTCATCATTGAAGAAAAAGGTAGAGAGCCCAGAATTGATTGCGGAGGATTTGCCGTCATTTGATAACGATGGAAGAATGGTGCTGAAGCCGAAAGAGGCGCTACAATATAGGCATTGGCAATGCAACCGTCCAAAAGAAAAGGTTTGGCAGGTGTTAATACAATGAAAGGGCCTTCCCAGGGATGAGGCGACTTGGGAAGATTATGATGACATAGTTTCAAAGTTCCCAGAATTTTCCCTTGTGGGCAAGGGCATACTTGAAGAGGGGGGGATTGATGAAGACCGTGTTAGGAGAAGCGAGAGACTGAGACGTGACGTGAACAGTAACGTGAATAGTGAACAGTTCGTGTCCACCTCAGTTTCTGATGAGAACTCACCTAGAAGAAGTACTAGAACTAGGAGGAGGAAAGGAGAAGTGAAGAGGATAGAAGAAGAAAAAGTGAGAAAATCAGGCAGTGAGTACCGCGACCACGGTCGCGACCAACTGCCTCGCGACCGTGGTCGCGGTGCTCACTGGAGCACAAGGTTAGAACCCATCGCGACCAAGATCACGACCAGCCCAGGTCGCGACCTAGGTCGCGATACTCACTGGAGAGAAATGGTGAATTAACGCGAGGGAGAGAAAATTGAGGCAGTGAGCCTCGCGACCAACCCAGGTCGCGACCAAGGTCGCGATGCTCACTGGTCGGCAAAAACTTGAATTTTCCTGCACATTTTTAAATTGTTTAGTTATGGGCATTTTAGTCTTTTCTCTATATTTTCTGATTTTGTATAAATAGAACAACTAATCTAGGGTTGTAAACTATTCATTATCATCATCAATCAAAATTACAAATTGAGAGCATTTCTCTCATTCTCTTGGATCATCACCAAGAACAAATCGGTTCTTCTTGCAATTTCGCTTGTGAGATCAACTTGGGCTAGGGTTTGGGCTAATAACCTAAGCACTAGAGAGCAAGGGACTCCCTAAAAAGGTAACTAAGCTCACAATCTATCTATATTATTTGAATTTGTGTTGGGTTTTGTTTATTTGGTTATTAGTGAAGTTAGGGTTGTGGATTTGTATTGATTTCGGGATTAATTGAAGATTGGGTGTGTTATTGTGTTGATTGGGGAAATTAGGGTTCATAGGTGTTTGTAATTTGGGACTAAATTAAAGTTAGGGTTGAATTGGGTTATTGATTGTTAGAGAAGTTAGGTTTGTTGTTGGATTTTGAACTAGGTCCTCAACAGTTTCCTATTTTATTTCCTATTTTTTAGGCTTTTGACGTTATCTTAATTTCCTATTCTAGTTTAGTTTAATTACTATTTGTTTTAGGAGTTTTATTTCTTTTAGTATTTTGTTTTCCTATTCCTTTTATTATGAGCATTCTATCTCCTATATATAGCTTATTATCATTAGGGTTGTAGGTTATCAGATTTATCAAATTACTATTCAGTTTTCTTTGTCTTTTGGCTAAACAACCATAGACATTATTTCGGCTTTTCTTGAGCATTATACTTAGGATTGGCTTGGGCTAGGGTAAAGGCTAAATAACCTGCGTTCTAGAGAATTGGAAATCCCTAAACAAGGTGACCTAATTCAAAATCTATCGTGTGTGTGCGTTACTTGCTTCGCAAGTTAGGGTTTGTTGTTGGATCTAGATCTAGGTCCTCAACAAAGTCATACAATTTACTGAACGATAAACATATTAGCACTAATAAGTCATGCAATTTACTGAACGATAAACATATTAGCATTAATATGTCATACAATTTACTACAGGAAACTGTGATTCAACGTCATTAATCCTGTGTCTTGATTTCCTCTGTCGCAAGACACTTAATTTGAACATCTCAAAACTTTCCTTCTCTACATCGTTTGCTTATTTATCCTTTTTGAAATACAGCATAAAAGGTGATACGGAAGCAATGTAAATTATATATTTCCTTTTGGCAAAGAGGACACGCTTGAAAGTTTTTAACTTCAAGATTATCTTACATCATCCAAACTTCAACTAAATGATCTATATGAGTAATAAAAATCTATTGGTTATGAACTTATGATAAGGATTCCATAATCTAGTACATTGACATTCTTGTTACCTTCCCTCACCCTTTCAACATACAATAAAGTGATTCACATCCAACATAGGCCTTGCCCATAACTTGTGAATTTCATTTAACCCGGGAATTAATGATAATGGCTACTGTAATATCACTAGAGCGCCAATATGTTATAATACCTAGAGCGGTAAGAAGTCTGATGGCTCTTTTCTAGATCTTTGTATCTATCATGATTCTTTCTAGGATCTAAAAAGGACATGAGGGATAAACATCCAGCTTGTCACTAAAGCTCACATATGCAAGGAGGAGTTACACAGATGCAACTAAGCAATTCCAATTGTTACCCATTCTCTTCATCATGTGAGCAACTTTCACACCAAACAGAATATCATCCATTGAATCCAGATCATGAAAGAATCAAAACCCAAATACCCCAATCTAATGGACAACGATAGATAAAAGAAACTATGTACTAATCAAAAGTGTGAACCACAACTCTAAAAAGTAGAGCAAAACCTCAAGATGAAGAATTCTGCAGTGACTTACCTGGCTGTGGTGAAGCGAATTTCTCCACATCAACAACCAGCATATTGGGCTGTAAAAAGATCGAAAATAAGATATTGAAGTCGATCCATAAAAAAAGTCTTGCTGCTTTTGGTAACCTAATACAGCATCCTAAGATTGTCACCTTCTCTTTTAGAAATAAATGGATAACAACAATGGGTTCAAGAAATTTAAGCAGCCACAAAATATCACTGAAAATACATGGCAAAATCTAATGCGGACTAAGTATATACAGAACTTAACCTCGACTAGCGTCTGCTCAAATGCAACGGATAGAAGCTTATCCTACTCAAAGAAAACATTATAGATAAGAAACTGGGTGAGAAGAAAAAGATATCAATGCGAGAAAAATTCCCAAAATCATTCAGCAAACAATTTGAATTGAACTTACTAGCCATCCAGCAATTCCTGGAAGTTCTGTAACATCGAGCCCATGAGTGAACATAGGTTTCACAGTCATCTGGAAGTATGGTGGCTCAACAAAGCATACCCTCAAACGGCCAAGGAAAGGCCACCGACGAAGGAACTTCACTCCAACCAAAACCTGCAAGAGAAAAACAAGGGCTTAAGCTCAAAATGATATTAATTACATTGCTGCGGTTCACTTCAAATGATGATATCAATACCTGTAACAGTAAGTGTCTGTATATGTATATGTGCACATAAGTAAAATGATATTACATTCCTATGGCAAACCCAGATATTATACAAATACCACATTCTGAAAACTTTAAAAGTGAGACAAAAGTATAAGGTCTTTCATCTAAAGCTTAAGAGAAAATTACTAGAGTACCATATTTCCATAAACCCATAGTAAGAATAATGGACATTTTCATTGCTTCTGTGTGTACAGGACTCAATTAGTAAAATGTATCAAAGCTGACAAGCAATTCTGTTCCTTTAACAACACAACATTCCTTGATCAAATTACTAGAATCCATCATGTTTTAGAAAATCCAGCAGAGAAATACCCAATAAGTTTTTTTAGGGAGATTCATAAATTTGAGGAGAAAATCATGTCACATATGTGCCGAGGGATAGAGAACCATATATCTCCATCACAAGCAATGGCATCCTCCTCTGTTCAACTTCATATAAAAGAAGTTCTATACACAGGTAATGAAATAACCAGTTCTGATATTTGTATATTACAAATTTGCATTCAGTTTCTTTCTTTCTTTCTTTTTTGGCTTTAGCACTCGCCCTATGACCTGACCCAATGCAGTGATGCACCAACACAAATTTAAATAAATCCCCCTCCAAAGGTTGGTTGAGAGGAATTCATCCCAAGACCTCTTGCTCTCACTGCAAGAGCTCTAACCGACTGGGCTATCCCCATGGGGACAGATTTGCATTCCTTTGATTTTGTAAATGTGAACAATAATTTCATCCCACCTTCGTTTCGTTAAACATAAAATAAGATGATATCTCATCTCACCCTCGCTGCCCTTTTGGATAGAAACCCTATCATTCAAACTCCTCAACAAAATATTCGCAATAACATGATTTGGAAATATTTTCATGTAAAATAAACCATAATTTAAAGACACAGGCTTGAACTATACTTCAAATGAGAATATATAGATATTAGAGTGCCGAAAATTTCTGCTCAAATGATGTGGTATGTGAGTTGTAACTAACACATCACTCAGCACATCATCTCATGATTTACAAGGTGTTGACAACTCACGTGCCACATCATTTGGGCAAAGCTTTCAAGCAATATATATATATATATATATATGTACATTATACCTTTCCTTCGACATGCATGCCTGTCAAATGCAACTTTGCCCACATTCCAAATCCCAATCTTTTCCTTAATTTCACAGCAAGTATTGCACTCATGTCATCTGCTGTGAGAAAATTCATTCCCAACTCCAACACCTGCCATTATTACATCATAAAATCTACCTGAGGATTGCAATAAAACAAATGCTAGTGTATTCAATACAAGTAGGACATGATCAAAGATGTCAGCATTGTTGTTAAGAAGAAACCACAAAAGGATCATTTGCAACAAAACAACAATTACAAGTATAGGAGAACCATCAGTCCACACAACCCAAAAACAAAAACAACTATACCCAAACACAAAATCTATTCAGAGTAGTTGTTCTGTGTCACATACCAAGTGGTCATCATCAGTATTTTGGTGAAGAACCCTCATTTCTGTGAACACTGGAGGGTTTCTACCCAGATACAGATGCTGAACCACGGCTTCCTTCTGCATGGAGAACCTATATTAGAAGCAATATACAAAAGTGGATTGAAACATAATAACCAGAGAAAAGCTACAAAGTTCTAGCATGCACACAAGTTAGAACCACATGGTTACTATTAAAGTATTGATATACAAATTACTTTGTTAAGCTCAAATTATGACAATATCTTCAGTACTCTTATATATACTAATGCATTTCTCAGAAATTTTTCATAGAAATTACAAATATAAAAGGAATATTAAGATATATGGACACAAACAAATAAATAAATAAATTTATTTTACATGCAAGGACACAAAATGCTTTAGAAGAGTTTCTCCCTCAATAATCACCATAGAGGTTGCAAGCAAAACAGAGGAACCTTGTCTTGTATACTGATCGTAAATATGTGATTGTGTGTGTGTGTGTGTGTGATATTCAAGAGACGCTATGAAGAAAAGTAGTAATCCAAAAAATCAACAGCAATGGCATAACCAAAAGCAATGATACAGTCAATTGTAAAATAAACAAATTCATACAGCAGTCCATGGTTTGTACTTCTCCAGGAACCATGGTATAATTGGTAGCAGAATCTTCTGTGAAGTAATCTGTTCCATACATATAGGCCATATCTTTTCAACGGCATGATTCAACCACCTAACTGTTTCAGAATCTGAAAGAACCTGAGAATAAAGAAAAAGTAGTAAAGCATCAATGCATCAGAGCTGTGGTTGTCGACTTCTCTCTGAAGAATCAAATCAATAACACAAAAGGCAACCAAAAAAAAAAAAAGCAAAGCACATACAGTACACCTAAAAGAATGTATAAAATAGAACTTTCTATTATGATCAATTTCCCTTTTTATAATAAAAATCAACAAAAGCAAGGAACCACCTCTCCACCAAATCCAACTAATATAATGGGGTTCCTTGTTAAAGGTCAATTTCTACTTTTCTGGAACCAATAAAACATAAACGAGAAAATTAAACTTGTTTTTCAGTTCATCAAAAGTGATAAGCAACTATTCACATTAAAGTAAATACCCACGAAATAGTTAAAAAAAAAAATACCCTTCTCTGATTAGATTGCTTTCTCTCTTCAAACTGTAATTTCCTCCGCAATCTCATAACATATCGCTCATGAACCTTTGACGACATGAAAACGGTTATGACTCAGATCATAATTACAACAAAATTTAAACTAAAAAAAGAAATGAAATGAAAAACATACCAAGTAAAGATAGATGACAGAAACGAAATAAACCACCGGGTGACAGAGATCGAAAAAAGAAAGAAACCAAATCGATAACAGCACAATGCACACATGATGCATCATCGATATCTCCAGTATACTCATCTTTACGAAATAAAAAAAAAAAAAAATTCCAGAATCAGAGTAAATTTGTGCTACGAGCGCAAAGCATGTATATGGAAAGCGAGAGAAAAGACAAAGTGAGATTAATCGATGAACAAGTGAATAAATTGACTAAAACGCAGTCGTAAAAGGCAAGTAATCATCCACTACATATTTGTTTATTAAATAAGTATTATTCCAGACGGGGTCTCAAATTTAATACGTATCAACAGTTTTCGAAAGCGAAGCAAACTGAGAGCGGTTTTGAAGTTGGTGCTTTTATTTATTCTTTTGAATGCCACGTGTCTATCATGTGTCCCATACGTGTTTTCTCGTGGGCCCTATCGTTTGCAAGTCCGATAGCGGATAGTTATTCAGTAGGGATTGCGCGTGGTTAAGATGATTGTCGTTGGATGAAGATGTGTTTTTTGGTATGAGAGACTGGTAGCTGAGATTAAGAGCTGTCGGTCGTTGACTGACTTTATTGGGTTTATCCAAATGGAATTTTTTTTTTATTTTTTTTAATTGCCTAGTGAACAATCATGCAAACTGACACACATGCTGCTTCTGGTGAATCAGTGCAGTTTCGCACATGTCGTCCGTTGTTAGCGGTACACAATGCCAAGTTGCCAACGGATATGATTGGGTATGGGCGGCATTGCTGTATTCGTATTTTTTTTTTTTTAAATACTTCTTACGGTACTGGTAATTTAAATTTGAATTATTTTCAGACTGAATGAGTGTTTTTACTACCGAACCACATTGGCCGTATTCATATTTATACATACATCTCATCTTGATACTCAATCCACCTGTTTACTGTAAAATTATGCAGGTGTGGAGATTGCATACATATATATATATATATAGAGGGCATAGCTAGAAAGTTTTTGTTAGGTGGACTAATTTAAATTTTATTTTTTTATTTAAAAATTTTATTATTTTATAAAAAAATAATTTTTTTTTATAATAATCAAATTTCAACGTTACGAGAAAATTTTCATTAATAATAATAAATGATACATAATTTTTAACGTATTATAATTTATAAAGCATCTAATATTTTAAGGGCAAATTATAATAGAGTATCTGACATTTGGCCATATTGTAATAAAATCGTGAGTTTAATATTAATTACACATTAGTATCCTACTCTTAGTTGATTCATTCAAAAACAACTGTTCACTAAAAATTGTATCTTGAAATAAAAAAAGTATCCCTGGTTTAAAAAATTAATATTAATTTAAAAAATTTAAAAAATAATTTAAATAGATCTGTCCATTTAAAAAAATTAATTTTTTTAATTTTAATTTTTTAATAATTAATATTATTTTATTTTTATTTTTTTAACCGGGGGTATTTTTGTCATTTTAGGTAAAAAAAATTTGTTAAACCGATACTTTTGACTAAGTCAACTAACAGTAGGGTACTGATGTGTAATTAAGGCTAAACTCACGATTTTATTGTAATATGGCCACTAGCAGACCACACAATAAGATTTTTCAATACATATAAAATATAAATTTAAGTTTCAATCACAAAATACAAAATCTAAAACTAAATACATTACAAAATAATTAAATAAATAAAAATAAAATTAAAAGTAATTATATTTGAAGCTTCATATAGAGAGAAAAGTAATAGTTAAAGTCTCAAGAGATAAAATGAATGAAAATTTAAAGTTTTGAATTTAGAAAAGTGAAAATAAAAAATAAAAACAAAGAAAAGAGTGTGTTTGTCAGCTGGTGAGAAAATTTTTTTTTTGGAAAAGTGGGATATTAAAAGAGACAATTGATAGTAGAATGGAGAGATAAGGGATTATTTGTTTTAATTGATTTTATTTATATTTTAACTTATTAAGCGCTTGAACTAGTTTAGAAAAACATTCTCTTATTAAAAATTTTAATTTATTTGACTGAACTTACTTATAAAAACTTAAATTACTATTATAGTGAATTTATAAAAAGAGCTAGGTGCTATCAATTTAATGAACTCTAACCATGCAACTAAAAAACAAGCAAACTGTTTTGTGTTAAATTACATCAGGCCCAAACAGGCCCAAAAATGCTAAAAACACAAAAAGAGGCCTAACGCACAGAAATGGCCAAAAAGTCACTACAAAGTGAAATGGGCCTTGATCCAACGTACCACGAAAGAAGAAGCTCTAAACAAATAGCAAAGGAATCTCAAGTACCGCACCTCACCGAACTAACTGCTCATAGATGAGACAGCCCCACAACTCATAAGTCACGCAGCCCGAAGCCTCAATTAAAGGAAGAATCCCAAAAATATAGAGATCACACCCGGTCAACTAGCAGACTCTTAATCAATCTCAAATTCCTTACAATTAACAATTGTATTTAAACTAAACCACACCCATTAAGAGATAGAATTTCGTCCTTAGTTTATGTAATCAGATTCCATGTAAAGCAGGATTACTCCCGCCCCTTCATACAATAAAAGGAGTGGGCCATCACTGTTACAAGGGTTACCAATTTTTCCAGAAAACACATACATAAGTGAGATCTGCAATACACCTAGTGAGCTCGACTTGAATACCAAGAACAGTGGATATAGGCATTATCTTAAGCCGAATCACTTTAAAAATCTCTTATGTCAATCCTTTTCATTTGTTTTATCCCGCACATCTTACAAATTCACCGTTTAATCACGTTGACTAAATTCACACGTCAACACAAACTAATTCAGCATGTATAAATTGATCATGTTCAAGTATTGGGACATTAGTCATTGCCAAGCCAGCCCAACCTGACAGTGCAACATCGCAGGTCATACCAGCAAATATCATCGCCAAGACATTAATTACTACCAAGTCAGAGCGACGTGCAGGTCGTGGTAGACTTATATTTGTAAAGTGCGTGATTGCAACACGACATCCAAGTCACGACCCACGTCGTGCTAGGCACTGTTTCACATAACTATATATAAAACGCGTCATTTTTTACTAGGTATGTGCGAAATAGAAAGAACAAGAGCGTGAAATTTAAGAACTGGAACCTAGGGTTTCAAATCTTGAACCATTGAAAAGCATCTTGGGCTAGGAATTCATCAAGTAATCATCTTGTGAATTTATATCATCTCAAGGTAAGGATATTAGACATTTTAGGTTATGATTTTATCATTTATAGTCTAAATCCCTATTTGTGAAACTTCTCTTAGATTTCTAGGATTCATATGTTAAGGTTTTTCAATTAGAGCTAGTTTATTGCAATTGATTGTGCTATTTGCATCTACCTTCAATAGATTTATATTAGTCACTCATTCTATTTGATTTGTTCATGTATGTGTATTGAGCACTAGACTGACATTGCATTTTATTGGTTTAAAGTCTTGTTATCACTGTGTGAAGGTTGGGCAAGCAATTGTAAGTCAAGAATCAATAGCAAAATATCTTCATGGAGAGTAAATTAGGTATAGTCCAAATATAGGTTTGACTAGGTATCAACTTGAGGGTGTAACCAAGGTGATATGATTGATGGATCAACTTAAGGTGTCCAAGAGTAATGTGATTTAGAGAGTCAACTTTGACATTATATTATTTTACTCAACTAGTGGTTTTTGTGAATTTATAGTTGGAAGGTAGACCCGTGATTTCTATCATTGTTGAATTTTCCACGTAAAATTTAATTGTGTTAAACTTTTCTCATACTTTCCCTTTATATTATGTGTTGATGATATATTAAGGAATTGGTATTTGAATTGTATTCTTGTGCCATCCAAAATAGTTTTTATAATTCTGCAAAAAAAATTTTCACAACCTATTAACCCCTTTCTAGGTTGTTTGTGCCTAGATATAAGACATGAATTTTTACACTTTTATCTTTGAGATGGAGGAGGAAGATCTTAAATTTTTTTTATATTTAAGATACTTCAAAAATAAAATAAAATAAACAGAATACCCTTATAATTATTAACTTTAACAAGTATTGATTGACGTTGACTAATAATAAGGGAGTCATTATTAGTTTTTTAATAAATTGATTATATTTGTAAAAGGGCAAAGCTTAGATAATTTGGGTATAATTTGTCCTACTTGTAATATAGTATTCGAACTTTAATCTAATAAGGCTAACAATCTATTTAAACATCCTTTACTTAACAATTATGTTAAAGATTCAGCCACTCTTATTTGGTGGTAAATGGTGCTCATTGTGCCTTATAATGTCTCATATTCGAGTTGTCGCACCATAAGTGGTATAAAAAAAAAAACCTATGTTAAAGAACAACGACACTCAAATCTTTAATATGATCACTCCAATAGCAATTTCCAGTTGCATGAAAATTTGGCAAATAAAATAATAAATAAAGAAAGAAAATTTAGTTCATTCTAAAACAAATTCAATCACAGTCGTGAAAACACATGGTAATGTTCTAAAATTCTAATGATGTTTTTTTAATAAAATAAAGGAAAATTTTTAATATGGTTCCTAACTTTTTAGGAAAAGACAAATTTTTTACTTACTTTTCCATTTTTGATTCACAAGACCTCTAAATTATCAAAAATAGCATAATTTGGCTAATTTGATCAAATTTTTTACGGTCAATCATCACATAACAACAAAAGGCCGATTTTTCCTTTCATTGTTGAAAAATTTGAAGAAAAAAACAAATACAAAATACAATATGTGGATAAAATATATGTTAAAAGAAGAAAAATAAAATCTTTTTTTAAAAAATTAGAAAAAGTAAAAGGATGTGGAGATCAAGATTTGATCTCCACCGTTCATCCATGATTGGTTGGTTGGATGAACGAAATCGGGATCTCCACCTCCATCAGTGGATCTCCACTTATTGATCTTTATCGTGTGCGATGGAAATCGCAAGGCAAATACGATGCTTCCTTCCTTTGATTTCGGCACCTCCTCCCTACTATCTCCATCGTAAATGATGGAGATTCTAATAGAGATAGAGATCTAGTTGGATCTCTACCAACCGTTTTCTTTTTTGAAGGGTGAATTGCATTAAGGTACCTTGAATTTATCCTTTATTACACGCATAATATCAGTTTACCGTTTATTACACTAAAGTACCCTATCGTTAGTTAACTAACTCAAAAGAATAGTTCGACCGAGATTTTTAAGTGAAATGATATAACTACCCTTAATTAAAAAATTAAGAAATTAAAAAAAAATAAACAAAATAAAAAAATGCAGACATTCAACCCAAATTATCGCCACTCACTATCTCCCCCCATTCAAAAAAATTGGATACCTGATATACCCCAACCTGAAGCACAAAAATTATACTTGATTCACACAAAAAAAATTAGAAGGGATAACAACTTTTATAATATAATAAAGAAGCACTTGAGATTTTTATCAAAATATTAATCTTTTCCAACTATTATTAACTCAATCGACAAATATATTCATTTTATATTTACCTTTTCACTACTACTTATTTTTCTTCCAAATTTGTATGCTCCTTAATAAAAATAAGTTTACCTTAAAAAAAATGAAAATAAAGTTGAATAAGATAATTAATTGAATAATGAGAGATTAGTTAGTGGAATTATTATTTTTTTTTTTAGATCTTGATTGGTAAAAGTTAAATATATGATGTTAAATGTGGTAGTGATGCGCTAATTCTTTTTTCATTTAAGGATAATTTCACTAAATCAATTTAATTATAATATATTTTTGCTAAAATTCTATTATTTTATATTATTTAATTATACGCATGAAAAAAAAGAAAGAAGGCATATGTGTTAAAGATTAGTATATTAGCATGTGTTATAAATAAGAGGACAAATACGTCTTTTAAGATTAATATCCTATTACTAAGGGCGAAACAATTAATTTTGACTTTCATTTAGTTATATAGACTAAATTGATGAATTTATAATAATTTTATCGTAATAAAAATTATAAATATAGACTTGGATAAAATAAAGAGCAAATAACACTCAGAATCCCTGAGGTTTGCTCTTTTACAAGCGAAAACAACATTTGGCTTTATTAGTAAAAACCTCATATACCGTTAGTTAAATTCTATCCAATTAAATGGTTGACCAGATTTGACTGTGAAAAAGTCCAAAATGCTCCCCAAATAATATATAATAGGTAATTATTAGTTTAGTCCCTAAGTTTTGACGAATTATAAGTTTTTTTAACGCAGTTTGCTTTATTAGTAGTACCCGCGGGCCCTAAATTTTCGTAAATGTATGAATTTGATCCCTCCAACCAATTTTTGAATAGTCAAACTAACAAAAAAATGTTAAAAAAGATAGTTTTTCCCTTGACTCTATTTAAATGATTTAAAATTATAATTTTACCCTCAAATTTTTAAAAGGATTATTAACTAATCAAAAAGGTAATATGATAATTTTATATTAATTTTTTAAAAATAAAATTAAAAAAATTAACATTTTTTTAAACGGATCTCCACCGTCCATCAAGATTGATGGACGGTGGAGATCCATTTAATTTTTTTTTAAGTTTTATTTTTAAAAAATTATTATAAAATGATCATATTACCCTTCTGATTATTAATAATCTTTTTAAAAATTTAAGGGTAAAATTATAATTTTAACTCAGTTAAATAGAGTTAAGGGCAAAACTGTCTTTTTAATATTTTCTGTTAGTTTGACTGTTAAAAAATTGATCAGAGGGACCAAATTGATACATTTACGAAAAGTTAAAGCCCACGAATACTAATAAAGCAAACTACGTTAAAAAAACTCATAATTTGTCAAAACTTAAAGACTAAATTAATAAACGGTAGGGTAGCTATTTGCCAATAAATGCAAAGTTTGTTCCGTTCGTAGAAGAGTAAACCTTATGGAATTGAATATTATTTACTCAGTATTTATGAAATTTAAAAAACAATAATTAAAAGGGAAAATTGCAATGAAATAACCTGACGCTTTGTCATATTGCAATGAAATTGCATTTTTTCATAAACTACAATAAAATACCTCAAATAATTATCATTTGGGTTCCTATTATATTTGAAAATATCATTTTTGATTTATTTTTACTTTTTTTAACTCACATAGTCCCTACCTTTTTCAAAATATATTAATTTAGTCCATATAACCAAAATTTTAATGGTCAAACCCTGACATAAAATATAAATGAATCATTTTACCCTTTTTTATTAAATTATTAAATTAAAATGACGCTTTTACCCTTTAATTTTTGAATAATTTTACCTATTTGGATAGTCCAATAAGAAATTGATATATGTTACAAAATTTAACTTTTTAAAAAAATAATTAAATAATAAAATAAATATAAAAATTAGAAAAATGTTAAAAGTAATATCATTGTATTAAAAATAAAATAAATTTAAGATTGAATACTTATAGAACTCAAAATTTAGTAATTTAATATATATATATATATATTACAATTTTATTATTATAATATAATAATAATAAATGTGTATATATATATATATTGTAATTTTATTATCATATTTTATTTTTATAATATAGATACTATATAATATACTCTAAATATTTATATATAATATTGTAATATTTTAGTTTTTTTAACTAAATTTTAAGTTTTATAAGTAAATCTTAAATTTTATTTTTATTTTTAATTAATACTGTTATTTTTAAATTTTTTAAATTATTTTTATTTTTTAATAAATTTATAATTTTTTTTATTTAATTATTTTTAAGTATATTTTAAAAAATAATTTTAATTTTTATAACACATATTAATTTTTTATTGGACTATCCAAATAAGTAAAATAGTTAAAATATAAAAAGTTAGAGGGTAAAATTATCTTACTAATTTAATAAGAAAGGATAAGATAATCATTTATACTTTATGTCAGGTTTAATCATTAAAATTTTAGTTATAGAAATTAAATTGATATATTTTAAAAAAGGTTAGAATTATATAAATTAAAAAAATAAAAAAATAAAAAAATAATATTTTTAAATATATTAAAAATTAAATTGATAATTATCTAAAATACTCACCTGTCGTTGTAAGAAAAATTACCATTTCATTACAGTATGACCCAGATATTCCATATCAATTTGCACAAATTAAATGGTGTCGGAAGCTGCGCAATGGCTCAAATAGGGAATAGTTGGGCATGAGCCCATGATACATCAGAAGAATAAAGAAGACGAGGAATGACGAAACCATCTATTCATTCAAATCTCACCTCCACCTCCTTAATATCATCACGACATTTTTTTTATTTCATTAAATATTTTAACAAATGCTTCCATTACGATTCGTCGTCAATCCCAAACCCTCTTTGTTTTCATCAAACATTTTCTCCAATTTCTTTCCCAAACCCAGAACACCTCTTCTTTCTCTTATCACAACAAACCTCAAATCACAATCTCAAATGGCTTCCTACACGACGTCTTCTCATGTCTCCAAGCTGTTGTTTCGCCAGCTCTTCGAGAAGGAGTCCTCCACTTACACTTACCTTCTTGCCGATGTCTCTCACCCAGATAAACCCGCTCTCGTATGTTCTTCTTTCAATTTCTCTTGTTTCTTTTGTTTTATCATGTCTTAGTCTCATTTTGGGTGATTTTGTTATATTACTTTCCTGTTGAGAAGGGAAATTGTTTTTATATGCTGTTTAAATGTTTCGACTTGCAGTTGATTGACCCAGTAGACAAGACTGTTGATAGAGACCTGTCGCTTATTAAAGAATTGGGTTTGAAGCTTATTTATGCTATGAACACCCATGTACATGCTGATCATGTCACCGGAACAGGTCTCATTAAGGTCTGTGGCATTGCTTCTGAATATGATGTCTTATTTATTTAAGTTGATTGATGTTTGTAGATGAAACCATTTCCTGCAGAATAAGGTTCTCGGAGTGAAATCTGTTATATCTAAAGCAAGTTGTTCCAAGGCTGATATGTTTGTGGAGCCCGGGGATCAAGTTTGTTTTGGTAATCTTTTTCTTGAGGTGGGCATGAATATTGTTGTGTTATTACGTTTTTATTGTATTCAATATCGTTTAGGTTTATAAAACTTGCAAATTATTGCTTTTGTACCGAACTGTTGTTTTTTTTTTTTTTGACAAGAACCAAACTGTTGTTTGAATAATATAGAAGATGAAGAATTTTTTTTTTTTTTTTAAATCTAATACCTGTCGGGTTAGAGAGTTACTATAACCTTCCGAGATATAATCCTACTAGCACATGCAGCCTGGATATCTATATCCAAATAGGAAGCAGTCTTCTCCTAAATGGTAGAGGTCTCACTACACTTATTGTGGTTTTGTGAGTAATGATGAGACAATATGTACATTGCTAAGGATTGAACCTTGGCAGGTTGAGGGAGCTTGTGAAACTCCAACCACCAAGGTAATGGGCCTTTGGTAATATCAAAGATGAAGTTGATGTTGAAATTTATATTGGGTGGCTTTGTGCTTAAATACTCTTTCTTTTTATATGGATAAATTTGAATATATGAATGACTAGCATGTCATTGTTTGAATCATCTAACGGCGTCATTCATGTAATATAAGTTCTTGATAATAGACCCTTTAAGTTAGCAGGTATGAGCCATTTTCAGGGAACTATTTTATATGTCAAGGATAAGAGAGGCTCCCTCAGTTGTTGCTGAAAGATTAGAGCAGTTGATTCAGGATCTCATTTGGAAGAGGAAGGTCACATAAAAAAACACAATTTTGTAAGCTGGGAAATGGTCACCAGGCTCCTCGTAAAGGGGATCCTGGAGTTAATAATTTGGTCAAAAGGAATTGGGTTTATAGGAAAATGGTTGTGGAGGTTCATATGGAGTCAAATGCTTTTTGGCACGAAGTCATTACAAGCAAAATATGAAATTAAAAAGTTTTGTTGGGATTCAAATGTAGATCATGGAGGGTCTTTTAATTGCCCTTGGGACTGCTGTATCCCAAGGCTAGAACCTGGTTTTGTGAAAGATAAGGCTGGAAGTTGGTAATGGGAGCATAATTCACTTTTGGGAGGACAACTGAATGGGAGAGGCTGTTTTCAGTGATCTGTTTCCCATATTATACAGGCTGTCAGGTACTCATAATTGGGTCACAGACAATTTACGGTTGGTTCTTCACCTATGGAAGTATGGAAATCTAGGTTTCCTTAGGAACCTGAATGATACAGAAGTTGAACAGTGTACACACTGTTACAAAATTTTAAGGGAATTTAGTCTTCAACAAGGGAAGGATGAGATAAAATACTGGGCTTTAGATAACTCACGATACTTCCTTGTTAAAAATTATTCAACTGATAGGTAGAATATTCCATTGCCGCCTCTCTGAACCATATAAATTGATATAGAAGTCAAAAGTTCCAAGTAAAGATGCTAGTTTGGTCTTTGGCTTTGTGGAAAGTGGCTGCAGATGAAGAGGTCCGGCTAGCTTTATCTCCTATCATTTTTCACTATATTACTTAGGGGTTGTTTGTATTTTTATCTGAAGATTGAATAGACCTGAATATTTCTAAAGACTGAACTGGAACTGAAGCCTGAATGACATTTTTTTTCTTCTTACCACTGAATAAAAGTGTTGATTGTTTGTTTTTTTAAGACAGAAACATCTGGATAAAAATAAATTTGGAAATATATTGATATAAGAATGATAATTGTGAAAGAAAATATTATAATTATAATTCATTGATTAGGTGTTAAGTGATAAGTCAAAATTTTTAACTTTTTATTTTAATTTTTTTTTACCTTTGAAATGCCAGCTAAATCAAAGGGTATAATGCAGGTTCGTGCTACTCCAGGCCATACATTGGGTTGTGTTACCTATGTTACAGGAGATGGACCTGATCAGCCCAATCCAAGGATGGCATTCACTGGAGATGCACTATTGATACGAGGATGTGGGAGGACTGATTTTCAGGTATAGGGTCTTGAGATATACTGCATTATGATTTGATCACAAAAATGAAATTGTTTCATGATAATTTTGCTCATGTATGTTCAATTATCAGTCTCTTTATTTAATGCTGAAAATATTTCTCAATAAGGACTGCACCATCCATATATCAAGATAGAAAAATGTATCACAGTGACTGGCTCCCAATGGAAGGTGAACTAACTGTGATGTTTCAGATAGGAATATGAGTAACAGATTTGTTGTATCTTCTCGTGATATGATGAGGCTCTTTTGCTTTTTTCTGAATGTCACTTGTTTACAATAGATAACCATTCAGGCATGCAATTCTGAACACCTACCTTCCCAGCCCATTTTTTGTGGTGTGGGCTTTTTTTTTTTTTTTTTTAGTGTTGCCTCCATATTGTTAGACTTCTTAGTATGCATTCAAATGCATGGAATGGAAAACATCGTAGATCATTTTGGTTCCTGGGACATCTATACAAGTTGTAGTTTTACATTTGTTCCTTTCTGTCCATGCATCCTTACCTTCTATTTTCAGTGACACCTTTAAATAAACATGCTTCTTTGCAACTTTTGTGCCATTATTTGGTTTGATTTTTATCTTTGATAACATTTCCATTTTTGATAATTTATACAATATGGTCAAAGTGAAGTGTACTTTATAGGTTATGTTGCGGGTTCTAAATGCTTATTTATCATCTTACAAACAAGATAAGACGTGTTTAATCTTTTTCTTGATCTTTAAGACCTTTCTTTATGTGGGAAAGATTTTAATGTCAGTTATTGTCTTGCAGGGAGGTAGTTCGACACAGCTCTACAAGTCGGTGCATTCACAGGCAAGGATTTTGTTTGTTTCTTTCACAAAGTAAACTTTTTTTTTTACCACACCCCTACCCACCTAATTCACAAAACAAATTAAATTAAGTTTTCCTCCAAGATTGGTGTGAGGAAGATTGACCCTTGTCCTCTTGTTCCACTAAGTGAACTAGGTTATCCCCATAAGTGAACTAGGGGATGGAAAAAAGGAAACAGAAAAATAAAAAGAATTTATGATTGAAGCTTCCTTTAATTGTTATTATTTATTGTTTTATTTTTTTCTTGTGTTTCCAGATATTTACACTGCCAAAGAACACATTAATCTATCCGGGTCATGATTACAGAGGATTTACAGTACGAAAACATTTGACGCTTCTTCTTTGTTTGATATCTAATATTATAGCTGCTTGAACAATACTGGCTGATTTTCAGGTAAGCTCAGTGGGAGAGGAGATGGAATACAATCCTCGCTTAACAAAAGATGAGGTAGTTACTTGAATGATGGTGCAGTTTCTTATTTCTAAGGATTTGTTTGCCATTCATGTTTGTATTAGCAATTGGTTACAGCTTGGCTCCATCTGGGTACCAGCTGAAACTAGTTTCAGAAAATCATTTTGGAAAATTTACTCAGAACACCATGCTTGCAACAGAATTAAGTCAGCAATTTGTTGATTGAGAGTTTTATGGTCCTCCAGAATTAGAAAAATGATTATAATTGTCTTTTAGAAAATAAGACAAAAACTCATCGATGTTTGGAAACGATTAGTGTGTTGCACAGATAATTTCATTACTTAATGATTTTTTAATATGACATACTAATGAGCTGCTGCATAACCAGTCCAATGCTCTTGTATCTTCTCCATGATTTTGTTTCTGTCAACACCTGTAAAGTAGAAATGAAATTCTTTCCCAGCCCAAAAATGTGAGTCATTTCATGTTCCACTTCTAGAAAAATATGAAATGCAATTTAAGATGTTGTTCATCTAGAATATGACTTGCTTGATTGAACTGTGTGTAAAGCTTCAGCCAAGAGCATTTTACAATGAAGTATAGATAGTTTTCTAGATTGGATGATTTACTGTGAATTGGCAGAGATTATGAAGCAAAACAATCGGATTGGAAAATTTCTGTTGGTAAAATTTGTCATATCATTTATTGCATCTAATAGAAGATCAATTCTGTTTCTCTTTGTTTTTCCTTAAAGAGCTGGAGTTTTTAGTTTCAGTATTTAATGTTTATGATTCATAACAATATGTTTGCAACTTTTTGCAGGAAGCTTTTAAAAACATTATGGAAAGTAAGTATATGCATAAAATATCCAGTTTCAGTGGAGTTATTGTTTCGTTTTGATTAAGTGGTCGCCGTGGTATTAACTCATACATTTTGTCTAAACAACAGATCTAAAGCTGTCATATCCAAAGATGATGGACATAGCGGTTCCTGCAAATTTGGTTTGTGGGATACAAGAGCTGACTTCCAAAGCCTGCTGAAACTTTGGCCAACTTACTTGATGCGTATCTTTGGAAGATGTATAATGGAGCTTGGTAATAAAATAACAAAAGGTTGCTCAGCATGACTGATGTGAGCAAATGCTTTTAAAGGCTGCGCTGGTGCTGAATTTGTAACTCAATTTATGTATTTTTGGTAAACTCTAAAGGAATGGTTCAAGTAAACGTTGTTTTTATGAATGTTTTGGAGAATAAGACTCTCTGATGATATTTTCTTGATCAGGTTGTGAGCTTTGAATTTTTCATCTAAGCGGGGCCTCTTTTTGAGAAATATATTTATTAGGGCAAATTGTAATGAAGTACCTTGATGTTTGGTCATGTTGTAATGAAATCGTGAATTTAGTTTTAACCGTAAGTTTGGTCATATTATGCCTACATGATGTGGTTCTACCAGGTGTTTTGGCGCATTGGACTTGTCCATATTAATGAAGAAATAAGAAAAATAAATATATCTCCTATTAGGTCACCCGGTGCAATAACGTAAAAAAATAATAATTTTGGAGCTAAATTGTAAATTTTCGTAAAGTTATTAAGGTTAAGAGAATTTTTATAATAAAGATCCAAAAAATATGAATATAGAGAGATATATTAGTAGGGTCTAGTTGCAATACCGAGATAAAAAAGTGTGGGTATCATACCGATGCTTTTTTATCTCTAATAACCGACAGTAATTGGTATTCTCGGTTGATGCAATATTTTTTTAATTTATTTACTAAATTAATAATAAATAATTATATTAAAAATACTAAAATACATACAAATTGAGTAAATAAATAAGGAAAATATCTAATAATACCTAAAACGTAAATAAATAATGAAATTTACAATAACACAAAATCTTTTAGTAAATAAAGAAAAAATAAAAATTACAACAAATCTTGTTTATTTAATAAATATAAGTGTAATTTTTTTAATAGGAATATATATATATATATTTTTTGCAATTGAAATATTTAATAAGTTCGCATAAAGTTTTAAAATTTTTAGCGGCTTCATTTCAATTTTTTCACGCCTCTATATAAGTTCATAATAATAAATTTCGACACTGCTGGAGGAAGTTTGACTTAGTAAGGAACTTGGACGTTGGGAGAAAACGATAGAGTTCCTCGAGGAACTTGGACGTTGGTCGGTGCACTTGAACGTTCCTCACCAACGCTGGTGTTTCTTCGCGTTGAAGTTGACGTTCACTTATGGAGGAAATTTAACTTGGCAAGGAATTTGGACGTTGGAAGAAAATGATAGAGTTCCTCGGGGAACTTGGATGTTGGTTATGCGCACTTCAATGTTTCCTACCAACGCTGGTGTTCCTTCGCGTTGAAGTTGACGTTTACTTATGAAGAAAGTTTGACTTGGCAAGAAACTTGGACGTTGGGAGAAAATGATAGAGTTCCTTAGGGAACTTGGACGTTGGTCGGTGCACTTGAACGTTCCCCACCAACGTTGGTGTTCCTTCGCGTTGAAGTTGACGTTTACTTATGGAGGAAGTTTGACTTGGCAAGGCACTTGGACATTGGGAGAAAACGATAGAGTTCCTCGGGGAACTTGGACGTTGGTCGATGCACTTGAACGTTCCCCACCAACGCTGGTGTTCCTTCGCATTGAAGTTGACGTTCACTTATGGAGGAAATTTAACTTAGCAAGGAATATGGACGTTGGGAGAAAACGATAGAGTTTCTCGGGGAACTTGGACGTTGGTCGGTGCATTTGAACGTTCCCTACCAATGCTGCTGTTCCTTTGCGTTGAAGTTGACGTTTACTTATAGAGAAAGTTTGACTTGGCAAGGAACTTAGACGTTGGGAGAAAATGATAGAGTTCCTTGGGGAACTTGGACGTTGGTCGGTGCACTTGATCGTTCCCCACCAACACTGGTGTTCCTTCGCGTTGAAGTTGATGTTTACTTATAGAGGAAGTTTGACTTGGCAAGGAACTTCGACGTTGGGAGATAACGATAGAGTTCCTCAGGGAACTTGGACGTTGGTCGGTGCATTTGAACGTTTCTCACCAACGCTGGTGTTCCTTCGCATTGAAGTTGACGTTTCTCTTTGAAGGAAGTTTGACTTGGCAAGGAACTTAGATGTTGGGCGAAATGATTAAAGTTTTTCCCTGGACTTTAAATACTTATGTTAATTTAGTCTTATATTAGAAAAAAAAAAACTTATTTGACATAATAAAAATAAGGATTAAAAATACTAATAAAGTAAGAATATTTAAAAATATGAGAAAATACGATTTTAGTTTAATGAAATATAAATATTTAAAAATGTAAAAAATCACGAAAAAAGTGACATTAATGTGAAATCTAAATCTATATGTTTTGGTCTTATTATAATTAATTATATATGTTTAATATTATTTTACAAAGATATTTTTTAAGAAATAAAACTGCAATGAAAAAAAAAAACTTAAATTTGATAATACTATATACTCTAACTACATATCTTGAAATTTTTATTATAAATATAAAAACAATAATAATATTATTGTTTTCAATATACGATATAAATAAAAAAAAAAATATTTTAGTAATAAAAAATTTAATTCATTTAAAACAAATTGTAATTATATAATAAAATATTATATGGCCTCCCACGAACTAATCAGTTTGTGCTAGTGGCTCTCCCGCGAACTAATCAGTTCGCAAGAGGTGGTCTCCCAGGAACTAATCAGTTTGCGCTAGTTATTCTCTCGCGAACTAGTCAGTTTGTGAGAGGTGGCCTCCCACGAACTAACAGTTCGCGCTAGTTGTTCTCCTGCGAATTGATCAATTCGCGAGAGATGGTCTCCTACAAACAAATCAGTTCGTGCTAGTTGTTCTTCCGCGAACTGACCAGTTCGCGAGAGATGGTCTCCCACTAACAAATCAGTTTGTGAGAGGTGGTCTCCCACTAACAAATCAGTTCGCGAGAGGTGGTCTCTCGCAAACTAATCATATAATATAGTAACAAAAAACCTTTCGTTTTAATTATTTTGTTTGGTTAGATAATTATATTTGATTCCATGAGCTGTGAATGTCAAATATTTATGTTAATTTAGTCTTTTATTATAAAAAAATAACTTATTTGATATAATTTTATTAATGGCTTATTAAATGAAAAATCCAAACGTTACATATCCCACTAACTTGTTGTGACCACTTAACAAAATCAAACATAATAAAAAATAAATTCACTACAAAACTCATTTTCTCATCAAACAAACAAATCAAACAACTTTTGTTTAAAACTTATACAAATCAAACAGAACTCATTCAAAACAAATAAAAAAAAACTAAAGAAAATCAAAACCAAATAAATTCACTACAAAACTCATTTTCTCATCAAACAACTTTTGTTTAAAATTATACAAAGGGCGAATTGCACTAAACTACCCTGAGTTTATGCATAATTACACATATAATGCCAGTTTATCATTTATTATACTCAAGTACCCTTAACCATGTTGAGCTCGTTAAAATTAACTATTGACCAAATGTTTTTTGAAATGACATAAATACCCTTGTTAATAAATATAAAAATAACATTAAAAATAATAATTAAAAAAATAATTCATTTAATTTCATATCCACCATCTCTACCATCCTCAAAATGACATACCAGCGGCCAAAGCACTTCAATTATAAGTATGAAAAAGATCTGATAAAAAATACTCAGATCTGAAAATAAAAAATACTCAGAACTGGAAATGGAAGAGATCTGAAATTTTTCCAGATCTCTTCCTTAACATTTTAAAAAAAAAAATCAACTCCATCGCAGATGAAGTTTCTCTATCTGCCTGTTCACTGATTTGCTGATGCAAAATTTTTGTCTTTCAACACCTTTTGAAATTTCAGAACTCTCTCTTTCTCTAAAAGTCACTACGTCCCTCTCTAAATTTGCAGATCTCACACATTGTTTTCTTTCTAGAAAAAACCCACTTGATTTCAACCCATCAAATTATCAAAGTAGCGAACTTTCTTGGACGATAAATTTTTTTCTCGTTTTCTTATGAATTCTTGCACAACTGAGAATCTTCCTTGGTGGGTATTATTGTTTGAGTGAAAAGATTAAAAGGGTTGGTTTTGTTCTTGGTTTCCAAGTTTTAGAAGAAAAATCATGAAGATCGGTGAAGATGATCAGATAATTGTAATTAACATATGAAGACTGTCACTTTTGTTATCTGGGACTTTTTGGGATTTTGACTTTTAATGATTTCTAGGGTTTTATGATTAATTGTTTTTTTGCATATAAGCAATTAAAGGTACGTACTTTATTCTTTTTATGCTTTTAAAGCTCTATCTTTTTAGCTTTGTTTTTTATTTGTTTATCAGCTGCAGGTGCAGAAGGTGATGATGGTAGAGATGGTGATGTTGAGAAAGATGATGATGGTGGAGATGAAATTGAATGAATTATTTTTTAATTATTATTATTTTTAGTGTTATTTTTATATTTATTAACAAGGGTATTTATGTCATTTAAAAAAAATTTGGTCAATAGTTAATTTTAACGAAGTCAACATGGTCAAGAGTACCTGAGTGTAATAAATAATAAACTGATATTATACGTGTAATTATGCATAAACTCAGAGTAGTTTAGTGCAATTCGCCCTTATACAAATCAAACAAAACTCATTCAAAACAAATAATAAAAAAAAAACTAAAGAAAATCAAAACCCAATAAATTCACTATAAAACTCATTTTCTCATCAAACAAACAAATCAAACAACTTTTGTTTAAAACTTATACAAATCAAACAAAATTCATTCAAAACAAATAAAAAAAAAACTAAAGAAAATCAAAACCCACATTTCAAACTAAATCGAATCTTCGTCATTTTCTTCGACTTCGTCGGCATCAGATCTAACGTCGATGGGTGTCGCTAATAAAGGAGCGGTAGGTCGGTGCTATTAGTCGGTGGATGTTGTCAGTAAAAAAGCGACACGGGCGGTGTTTTGGTAAAGAGAGAAGGTGAGTTTGTGAATAGTTTAGGGAGAGAAAAGGAGAGATTTTTTTTTTTCACTGGTTTATTTGGTTTAGTCAAGTAACTGGTGTATTCAGTTGCCTGTTTTTTTATTTTTTATTTACTGTTTTTTCTTAATTGTTGGATGAGAAAAAAGCTCATCCAACGGTTATAGTTGGACAAGAAAGTGTCGGTATGATACCCACACTTTTTTGTCCCGGTATTATAGCCAGACCCTATATTAGTATATGAAGTGTATACATGAATATCTACTGAATAGGAATTCTAGTGAGGAAAACAGAGTTCAATTCTTGATATGTGAATTCTAGTGTTACTAAATCTTTAGAAAATTAAGTTTTATGTACCCACACACAAATCAAGAATCTAAGGGGTTATTTGTTGTATTTTTATTTGAAGACTGAATAAATTTGAATTTCTTTAAAGACTGAATAGGGACTGAAACGTTTTTTCCTTTTAACTACTAAAAAAAAGTGTTGACTGTTTGATTTTTAAGATAAAAACATTTGAATAAAGATAAATTTAGAAATATATTAATATAAAAATAATAATTATGGAATGATTAGATGTTAAGTGATAGGTCGATCAATAATTTTAAATTTTTTTAGTAATTTAAGTTATTTGACCACTTAAAAAAATAATTTAATGTACCCAATTTGGACCCATTAAGTGTTAAGTGGAAAAGACAAACAATCCCAAAGTTCCTACGGGAAAGGGAACTCAGTTTCCCCTCATACCCAATGAATCAAGTTCCCTTTCCCGATTGAAAAGGGGAAATTAATGTATTTTTAATAAATTATTTTCAATTAAAATTAATTAAAATAAATTGCACAATCCTTCATTTTCCTATTTTCTAACTTAAAAAAAAAAAATCATTTTCATTTTGTTTTCAAAAAAAGAAGAAGAATCATGGCCAAAATCCCACTTAGTTTCATTTTATAGTCAATTTTTCCTCTACCGTTAGTCTTAATTACCAAAATATTTTTAATCGTTAACTTTTGTGTTAAAAATTTTATAACACAAAGGGTATAAAAGGTAAATGACTATAAATATTAAATTAAAATATTTTAATTTATAATATTAATGAATCTATACCGTCTATTATGTGATGAATGATAGAAATCAAATATAAAATAATAAATAATTAAATAATTAAAAATAAAAAGATGGATCTCCCCGTCCATCTCCATACATGAATAGTAGGGATCATAAACACAATTTTTTTAATTAAAAAAATACATTAAATTTTTTTAAAAATTAAAAATAAAAAGATGGACCTCCACGTCCATCTCCTTGATAGATGGTGGAGATCATAAATATAATTATTTTTTTAAAAAAAATACATTAAAAATTTTTAAAATTAAAAAATAAATTAAAAATTAAAATATAGACCTCTACCGTCCATTTTCATAGATTTTAAATTTTTTATTTATTTCGTTATTTATTTATTTATTTATTTTTTTGTATTTATAATCTCCATCATCCATTTATGGAGATGGACAATGGAGATCCATCTTTTTATTTTTTATTTTTTTTTTTATATTTGATCTATTGTTTATCGTAAGATAAACATTAGATGTTTATTGATACTATAAATTAAAATATTTTAATTTAATTTTTATAGACATTTACCTTATGCCCTTGGTACCCTATAATTTTTAACATAAAAATTAACGGGCAATGTTATTTTGATAATTAAAACTGCCATAGGGGAAAAATTAATTATAATATGAAATTACGGGGGATTTTGACCATAAATAAAACTAAGCAGATTTTGACTAATGTACCAAAATAGAGAGAGGTTTTAATAATATTCATAACATAAAAGTTAACGTCAATAATATTTTGGTAATTAAAACTGACGATAGGAGAAAATTAACTATAAAATGAAATTACAGAGATAAAATTAACTATTAAATGAAATTACGGAGAAAATTTTGGCTATAAATGCAATTAGGGAGGGATTTTGACTAATAAACTAAACTAAAGGGGAGATTTTAATAATATCTTTTTGAAGAGAGTTTTAGAAAACGTTTGATTATCGTATAACATGCGGAATTAGGTTTCAAAAATTTTCTTTTAATTGAAAAACTATTTTTCAATCAGTAACAAATTCTTATATATACGCTGAAAAAGATTTCATGAACTACATACTTTTTTCTTGATTTTCTTTTTACTGATTTCTCTCGATCTACGACCAGATCTTCCGAGCTATGATCCACGGTCTGAAAACTTGTGTGTGGGCACGTCACCACAAGAGATGGAGATCACGTGAAAAACGAATGGAGAACTCTTTCGCCCTATGGCCGGCCGAATTCCTACGAAAGAGAGTAGAGTCAGAAAAAACTTTTTTCTCTCTTTGGTGGCTGAACTCTCTTTCTTTTTCACTTATGTGTTAGGTTAATTTTTTCTAACTATATAACACTTATATAGTAGTTCTTTAGGGTTTGAGTTTGACCAAGTGAAAATAAGATTTCTAATCTCTTTTATTTTTGGTCTCCTAAAGACTTTAACCTTTAACTTTTAGGACTTTTAAAATAATCTAATTATTTTAATTCTTTTGTCCTAGTCATTATTTAATCACATGACCTCATATTTAATAAATAGAATTAATAATTATTAATTTCTATTATCTTATTAAATATTAAATTAATCAAATAATCACATTATTTAATTATTCTATTTTATTTAAATCGCATTACTTTCGTAACAATATTAATTGGACCCTCCAATTAATCTACCGTGACCCTCGTTACCAACATCTATAAAGGCTAGCAAGGGGACCTAATGGACCCACAGTTTTGAGCTCCAATAATACTTAGTAATATTAATTAAAACTCTTTAATTAATATTTTACGATTATTAATCTCGGAGTTATTCCACTAAAAACCCAAGGCTGTACTCTCAGAACTGTAGACGTGTTTATACAATCTGAAATCTCAGTGTCCATTGATATAGTTAATTGCATATAGTGTGATCCTCCACAAATAGTTCAAAATTAGAGCTGAGTCATAAAGTCCGTTATATCCTTCTAGAAATATTTTTTCCTTTAAGTACCATTGATTCTCTAATGAACAATTAAATCCTGACTTCCTCAAGGAAGAAGGAGAGCGTTCATATTTATAAGTGATCTTAATCCTGAGTGTCTTATCGACTCTTTCAGGTTGTAAATCAAAAGTCACGATCCAACCTGAAGGAGTCGATAAGACACTCATGATTAAGATCACCTATAAATAGCAATCGTTTATCGATTATATATCAATCTCATCTACTAACGAATCTTGGTGAGAGATTCATATAAATTGTGGCCCAGTCCTATATGATTTCATCATATAAGGTATCTCCATTCTCATGTCAACTACATGAGCGGTCGAGGATAAGACCACCGTACTTTACAGAATGGACCGCAACAGTAGATCAATCACAAACAAAGTACCCAGTTTTGTTTGCTCTCTACGGACTCTTTAGATTGCATGTCTCAAAATGAATTCTCTCTATATATGACCATCATATACTCATTCTGAGATTACATCTTACAATCTTGGATGTTCTTGCACAATATGAATGTATTACTAAATATAAAATATTTATAAACTTGAATGATAATCTAAATAATTCTTATTAAGTCTTTAACCATTCACAATTACAAGCTTTATGGCATAAATCCCAACAATCTCCAACTTGCACTAAAGTAGATGAGACATGTCTCGTAATCCTAGACCCTCTAGGTGACCTTCAAACACTCTAGCCGTCAAGGTCTTCGTAAATGTATCAGCTAGGTTATCTTTTGACACAATCTTTATCATGACTACGTCTCCCCACTGCACTATCTCTTTGATGATATGATATTTCCTCTCTATATGCTTCCCTCTTTTATAGCTTCTCGGTTCTTTGGAATTGGCCACAGCTCCACTATTATTACAATAAAGTGTCATGAGCCTATCCATATCTGGAACAACTTCCAAATCACTCAAGAACTTTCGAAGCCAAATCGCCTCCTTAGCTGCTAGATACTCGGCTTCCATGGTGGAATCAGCAATGCAAGATTGCTTGATACTCCTCCAAATTATGGCTCCACCACCAAGGGTGAATACTGACCCAGACGTAGATTTCCTTGAATCCTTATCTGACTGAAAGTCAGAATCTGTATATCCCAATGGAATCAAATTCAGATGGAAATATACAAGCGTATAGTTTATCGTTCTCCGAAGATAATTGAGAATATGCTTAATAGCAACCCAATGATCCAATCCTGGGTTGGACTGATACCTATTGGCTACTCCCACTACGAAGCAAATGTCGGCTCTTGTGCATAGCATAGCATACATAAGACTGCCTACTGCGGACGCATAGGGAATCCATCTCATATCCTCAATTTCTTGAGGTGTCTTAGGACACTGTTCCTTAGACAAGTTAACTCCATGTCTTGAAGGTAAACTACATTTCTTGGAGTTCTACATAGAGAATCGCACAAGTATCTTGTCGATATACGATGCCTGAGACAACGCTAACAGTTTGTTCTTACGATCCCTTATCAATTAAATCCGAAGAACATAACTTGCCTCTCCCAAATCTTTCATTTGGAATTGGTTAGTAAACCAATCCTTTACCTCTGACAATGTTCCTACGTTATTCTCAATGAGTAGGATATCATCTACGTAAAGTATCAGGAAAACTACTTTCTTGTCAATGATGCGCTTGTATACACAAGGCTTATCAACGTTCTGCTCAAAGCCATAGGTTTTGATCGCAGTATCAAACCTAATATTCCAGGATCTATACGCCTGCTTAAGTCTATAAATGGACCTTTGCAGTTTGCAAACCTTTTGCTCTTAATCTTGGGATACGAATCCCTCTGGTTGCATCATATGGATGCTTTCATCTAAATTGCCATTCAAGAATGCAGTCTTGGCATCCATTTGCCAGATTTTGTAATCAAAATAGGCAGCTATGGATAAGAGTATCCTAATAGATTTAAAAATAGCTACTAGTGAGAAGGTTTCATCATAATCAATGCCTTCCTTCTGGGTGTAACTCTTAGCTATTAGCCTTACCTTGAAGGTCTTTACCTTCCGTCCACTCCTCTTTTATGCTTGTAGATCCACTTACATCCTATGAGTTTTATCCTATCTGGTAAGTCTACAAGTTTCTAGATTGAGTTGGAGTACATGAACTACATCTTGAGATTCATGGCTTTAAGCCATTCCTCTTTGTCAGAATCTTCCATTGCATGTCTTAATGTCAATGGATTATCCACACTATCATCAGAAACGACACCCTGTGCCTCTCCAATGCCTAAGTAATGATCAGGTTGTCGAACAACCCTTCCACTATGTCTAGGCTGTAGTGTATCCTGACTATCAGATGTTTGTGGAATAATAACATCGTCAACAACTCTTGTTGACTGAGCACTGGTCGTACTAGGTTCTAGCTCCTTTAACACAATCTCACTACGAGGTTTATGATTATTCATATAATCCTCCTCAAGAAACGTTGCATTTGTCGATACAAACACTTTGTTTTCTTGTGGATTATAAAAGAATCTACCTCGTGTTTCCTTTGGATACCCTACAAACAAACATACTTATAAACGAGGCTCTAGCTTTCCACTCTTATTCTTCAGTACATGTACTGGACATCTTCATATGCGAAAATGTCGTAAACTAGCTTTACGACTATTCCACAACTTTAGGGGAGTCTTAGGAAAAAATATCGTAAATTAGCTTTACGACCATTTCACAACTCTAGGGGAGTCTTAGGAACAGACTTAGATGGAACTACATTCAGTAGGTAAATCGCTGTTTGTAGTGCATATCCCCAAAATGAATATAGTAATTATGAGTAACTAATCATAGATCTTACCATTTCCATCAGGGTCCTATTTCTCCTCTCCGCAACACCATTTTGCTGTGATGTTTCTAGAGCAGTAAGTTGGGATATAATCTCATGCTCAACCATGTAGTCTTCAAACTCTTGGTCGAAATACTCACCCCCACAATCCTATCGTAGAGATATAATTGTTTTGCCTAATTGATTTTCAACTTCAGCTCAGAATTCTTTAAACCTTTCAAAGGTTTCCGACTTATGTTGCATTAGATAAATATATACGTATCTAGAGTAGTCGTCAATAAATGTGACATAATACTTATAACCACCTTTAGATTTAACACTCATAGGTTCACAGACGTCTGAATATATAAGCTTAAGTGGTTGCGTGGCTCTAATCTCTTTTCCTGCAAAAGGTCTCTTGGTCATCTTACCTTCCAGACAAGATTCACAGACAAGTAAGGTACCGATCTCTAACTGACTTAAAGATCATCTTTTTACTAGTCTGTTTATTCTATTAAGGTTTATATGTCCAAGTCTTAGATGCCACAGATACGTGTCATCAGCTGGAGAAATCTTTTGTTGTTTTGTTTTTAGTTTTTCAACTTTAAATAATTCAGTATTAAGCAGTGTTGTATAAATTAACGGTCTTAAAACATACAAGTTGTTTTCATTTATTCCAGAACAATCATTCTTTTCATTTCTTGAAATGATAACTAATTTATCATTAAAAGAAACCTTATGAAACTTTTTCATGTAACCTGGATATAGAAATCAAATTCCTTGTAAATTCAGGAATGAAACATACATTGTTCAATAAAAGAAAATGAATTTTTATTTATAGTTTAACTACTCCCACTGCTTGTGCTGAAACGACATCCCCTATTCCAACGCGCATAGTGAAGAACCCCTCATCCAGCTTTTGCCAATAATCATTCCAATGTAAAGAACAAAAATAGTTAGTGGCCCCTGAATATACTATTCAAGGTGAAGAATCATCTTCTACTAAACAAAATTTAATGATAAGTAAATCTGATTTACTTTTCACCTTCTTCTTATTGGAGAGCTCCTCGAGGTATTGAAGACAATTCCTCTTCCAATGACCAACCTCTTTGCAATGGAAATATTTTTCCTTTTACTTAGTTAGTCGTGGTGCTCTTTATTTTGGGTTTAGCCTTTAGACTTTTTCGTCTTCTTGAAACCAGAAGATGATGACTTAGCAACATTTGCTTTGCCGGTCTTACCCTTGGTAACTCGTCATGCGTTGGTTACAGGCTCTAGAGGACATTCATCCATAAGCACAGATTTAAGATCTTTGCAGACCATAATTGCGTTCATGTTGTGTTCCATTTAATAAAGTTATCCCGGTTAATGTTTCGTTTGCGAGGAAATAGTAATGCAAAAGATAACGCTGATATTTAAAGACATAAATATAAATTAATATCATCCATTCATACATTCATATCAAATGCTATAGTTCGACATAAAATTAAACATGATTCATGAGCATATTTTAATGAACTAAAAAATTCCTAAAATTAGTTACTATGCCACGATAACCCAACATACCACAAGTAAGTGCCTAGGTAGGCTAGGTCAAATCCTTGCATGTTTGATCGAGATATTCTCAATCAGATAACACACCAGAATAACTCTTTATTCTTATATTATCCAACCATCGCTTTTGTTTAGTCAAGACATTTAACATCTTAATTAAGTCCTTTATGAGTGTGACCCATCGTTTCAGAATTCATGAACTTAACTTGAGAGTGCTTAGGTAGGCTTGGTCAGTCTCAAAATACATTCTGAAAACCTATCCGTTAGGAAGTCAATCTTGGTATTAACTCTTGTGGACACCCTCCGTAGGGAGGACGAAAGCAAAGCCGTCACGAGGCGCTACTCAAGTCTCACGATGTTGAACTAACAATGAAGACTGCGGGATATAATGTCATATATCCCTCTCCCACTCACTATTTGTAGTTTAGGATTTTCTTTAAATTAAGAGTTTCTAAAACTCTATGTTTCTAGTCTTTACTTAGATTTTACGGTTAATATAAAATCTAAGTTTTACTAGTTTTAATAAATTATTCAATTTTAACTCTTAAAATATAATTTATTATTCAATTTTCAATTTAAATAAACTATTTAAATAAACTAAAAATTAAATGTGAAATTACCAAGTTTTAACTATTAAAACTAAATAACATTATTTGGTCTAATTATGTCATTAATGTTTAATCAAATTAAATCTAATATTAAATGAACCTAACTAATTTAATTAAACACTTTAATATATAGATTAGTTAATAATGAGATTTACCAAGTTTTTACTCCTAAAAATTAATCTCATTATTTGGTTCTTTTTAATTAAGTAATTAATCAAATTAATCTTAATTAATGATAAGAACCTAACTAATCTTTTTAATTAAACTCTTTAATTTGTTGATTAGTTAACATAATGAGAATTACCAAGTCTTTACTCCTAACAACTAATCTCATTATTTGATTCTTTTTAATTAAGGAATTAATCTAATTAATCTTAATTAATACAAAGAATCTAACTAATCATTTTAATTAAACTCTTTAATTTGTTGATTAATCAATTAATAAATTTTATCAAGTTTTTACACCTAATGAATTCTCTCTGTATATGACTATCATATACTCATTTTGAGATTACATCTTGCAATCTAGGATGTTCTTGCACAATACGAATGTATTACTGAATATAAAATATTTATAAACTTGAATGATAATCTAAATAATTCTTATTAAGTCTTTAATCATTTACAATTATAAATTTTAGGACATAAATCCCAACAATTATTTTTATAATTGTTTCATCATGGAGTGAATTGTAAGTTTTATTTGTTAAAAACATAAAAAAGTATTGTACGTAGTTAAAAATAGAAATTCATAATTTTAGATTATTATTATTATTTTTTAAATGAGCATTTATAAAACAACTCAGAAGATGGATCCATAGGACAATCTGCCCTTACAAATGGCACTCCTCAATCCGGCAACAGTCAGAAACAACTGATAGAGCTAACTTATTAAGATGGTGAGCTACTTTGTTAGCTTGTCTCGGAACATAGGAGACACTACTATTGTGTATCCTATCCATAAGACCAAGAACATTAGATATAATCAGATCAATTTCCGAACACACGGAGGAGAGCTCGACATCAGATTCTAACATGATCGGAGACAAACTAGTATCCATAGCTAGCTGGAGATTGCAAAGGATGGCTACATCAAATTCTACATCACCTAAAAATCTCTACCGTCCCTTTGTAAATGGACGGTTGAGATTTAAAGTTAGTTTTTTTTATTTCTTTATTTTTGTAAATTTATTTTATTTTTAATTTATTATTTTTTTAATTAAGAGTATTTTTATTTTTTTAATAATTTTAGATGATCAAACTTAATATCAAGGAAGGTCAATGTGAGTTTATACCAAATTTAATTTTGAGTATAATTCATCAAATATATCCACAGCTATTTATTTTTTTATGAAATTAAATAGAATTGAATTAGATTGTAACTTACTAAATTAATTCCGTACTTTCTTCAGTAAAAGGTGGAACTGTATTAAATTAATATTATATATATATATATTTTTGGTGATTATAAGGTTCAACTAAATATAATAATATTTTAAAATTAATAATAAATTATTTAAAGAATTGTTTTGGATGAGATTAGTATTTTAAATTTTATATTATTAAATTAATAATATTCAGAATATTTTAATATAATTATAGAATTATATTATTTTAATAAAAATTTAAAACTTGTTAATTAATATAGTTTGTTATTTGTTATTTGATAAAACCATTTAATTCAATTTCGCATATGAAAAATCTGCTTTTAATAATTTGATAGGCATAATAAAAGCCTATTGTCTAGATGGTTGGAGCTTCACAACTTCACTTAGCTCTACCCTTTGTCTAAATGGTTCGAGCAGATTTTATTAACCCATCAAAATTCAAATTTTAATATTGTAAATATTATTTTATATTGCCATAAAACTGCAGTATGTTTGGGTAGATATTCGTCCGAAATCGACAGTGCTCTGACGATTAGTTGTGAAATTAAAAAAAAAGAGAAATTAGAGTTTGTTCTTAAAAAAATAAAATACAAACAAAACAGCTGGTCTTCTCCATCTCTCCCAAAAAAAAAAAAAAAAAAAAAAAATCCAATAAACCATCATAAATTGACTTTTTGTAGATCCCCATCTCAACCCACCATGAGTGAAGACGAGAAAAACAGAGGAGTTGTTGTAGATCACCACCATCACCATCTTCATGATCATGAACAACCACCACCACCACCACCACAACCCCAATACGGTACGTTTCAAGGAGTAGCCAACTACCCTCCTCCTCCGTCACCGGCTGTTGGCTTCCCTCAGCCTGTTCCTCCGCCTGGCGCGACCGGTCCCCACCCTCCTTCTTACTACGCTCATGGCTACCAAGCTGTTCCGGGTATTTTCTTTTCCTTCATCACTCTTCATTTTTTTTTTTTATCATTTTTGTTTTATGTGAATTAAACATTTGCTTTTGTGTTGTAGGTTATGCTGTTGCTGAGGGCAGACCAGTCAGACAACGTCGCCTTCCTTGCTGTGGTATTGGCGTTGGTTGGTTCCTGTAAGTTTTCTTCCCTTTATTTTTACTTTCTACTTTGACATTACCTGACATTTGACTGTTGTATTGATAATCAACTGGCTTAGTTGGTAGACATTCTCTAATAGGTAGGAGATTTTTGAGATCGGATCTCACTTTTGGGGGTGGGGCTGTGGTTGTTTATGTTTTTTATATCGTCAAATAGTTATTTTATTTATGCTATTTTCATGTGAATTGATGCTGCGTTCCTGGTCGGAGAGGGTCGAATGTCTGAATCATAATTTCTAGTTAGCCTTTGTATTTTGGGGCTTTTTAATGTAATTTTTCATATTTATCACTTCTAGTTCTCATAATTTCATCTTCATTCCATCCTGTCATTCATGATTTGTAATTTTTGACAATTTTTTTTTTTTTTTTTTGGATTCGTTTCCATTGATGACAATTAACAAAGAGATGCTTGCTTATTGAAGGTTTATTATTGGTTTCTTCCTTGGTGCCATCCCCTGGTATGTTGGGTTATTTCTTATGCTATGTGCAAGGATAGACCAGCGAGAGAAACCAGGATATATTGCTTGCACCATAGCTGTGAGTAAATCCTTCCCTTAATTTTATTTTGATTTGCCTATAAATAAATAATAATTGCCTTCATTTTGAATGATTGTCATATATTTTGGCCTTTGTGCTGCATTTAAATTTATTATTAGTTGTCATTATCACCAAGCTGAGGTTTTGGGGTGATATTTTCAGCTGTAAGGATGTATGATCACTGAAGTTCATGTAGCATATAACTGAGCGCTGCATAGTTTGTCACACTATTGCTAAATAAGTTATTTAGACCTCTTTCTCTTATATCATTTCTATTAAAAATGTTAAAGTTGACATTCTCTGTTAAAAAATGCAACACTGTTCGAGAAAATTAAGATTGAGAAACTACTTAATTTTCTCATTTTCTTTTATAATTTACCAAATTTATTTTTAACATTGTTCTCTGTTCTCTTCTTCTTTTTTTCCTTTTCTCTCTTGCATCAGCAATAAACTTATTCTAATGTAATTGCCAACCTTGTTCTTCTAGCTTTACATGGGACACCATGAATTTCATCAATAAGAGTCTGTTGTTTAGCTCATTTAATGTGAAGGAAATGCAGAGTTTAGTAGTGTGGAAATATTAGTCAGTGGCTGGAAAGTTTGGTTGGTTCATTGTAAAATTTTGTATCACTATATTTAGAAGAATTTTGGTTATCAGAATAATGAACTCGATTGGAGTTCGGTTTCTATAATTTGTAGTTTTCTCCTACTTATGCATTTGATTATCCTAGTTTTCTCCTACATATACATTTAGTTATCCAAGGACTTTCTTCCTGTGTAATTGTTGTTGTTTAATTAACCTGATTATATTAATTGATAGAGGAGAGAAAGAATTAAATGAAAATGAAAATGGAATTGAATTGGAGAACAAAAGATCAAATCTGAGTAATTTTGGAGCAAAATGCAGTTGTAGGATGGCATACAGAGGGAAGAAAACTGTGTGGATGGAGATGAGACGAGTATGTATTAGAGTTGGTACTTGGCTTTCATTATTAAAAAATGTCAAAAGCTTTAAATTAATCAATGTGATGTAAGAACGAATGAAATTGAGGTTTTGCATACTAAGGGCATGACTTTACTAGCGGTTATTTTGTTTAGAATGAGCCTTGCTTGTTGTCTTGGGGTGTTATGGTAATTCACTTAACTCTAGGATTGGGCTAGGTTTTATGGGCTTTTTTATTTTTTTTTCTTTTTGTAATGGACTCAGTGTAGCTTGTTTATGGTTCTCTGAGAGTCCAAAGAAAATATTTTCTGGAATTTTGGGGTTTTATTAGAACAAGTTTACTATAAACAACTGCTGAACCTGTGAATCAGATGCAGGCTTGGCGGAAAATTTCCTGATTTTAATATTGTTTTTCATTATCTACTTTCTTCTTCATGTTTACCTATCTTTGATTAAATCCTAGGCTTTGTGCATCATGTTCAGAGTCAGACATCATCTCTGCGAATGTTGCAAATCTGATCAGTTTTGTTCTTTAAGCATTGTCCTGGTTTCTGGAATTATCAACTCTGATAGCATCAATTCTTACTCTAGTCTGTGCTCCTGTCCGTAATGTGATATAAGTTTTACTGTGTAGCAGTAAATGTGCCCCTTTTTCTTACAAAATTCTATATCAGGGTACAAAGATAGAGAAGAGAAATACAATTGTGAGAGGGATAAATGAATAGAAATGGGAGAAATTAGAAAAGGAGGAAATAGAAGCAATACAGTGGGGAGAGAATGGGAGGATAAAATTCAATTCATGAACTCGCAACCAAAAAACACATAATATGGAGAGGTCTGTAGATAGACAACTAAACCTAAATCAATTAAAATAAGTAAAAATTAATAACTAGAATCTCAACAATCTCAAGCCAAAATGAAATTGCTTAATTACTCCTAATCATAGTAAAGCAATATAGTCTCTAAAGCACTTCGCAATTGGTTCCCCGTCAACTAATTGCTGTCAAGTTATTGTCTTATATTTGTTTTATGAAGCAGAGGTTCTTAAGCAAAAAATGCATTTGACAAATTTTGGATCATAAAGAAAATTATAAAAATCTCTTGCTTAGTGGGTAGCATGCAGCTGTTCCCAGTTTAACACATTGATTTTGAACTTGTATAAATGTGGACCTCAATAAGCCCTAAACACGCACTAAGGAGTTTCACGTAGCGTCTATACATAATATACAGATCCATCAATGTTGATAATTTTTATAAATGGGCCAAACAGTTTAATTTTTTTGTGGACATGTATTCCATCACGTGTCTGACACTCTTAACTCATGCATGGGAAGAAGTGTGTTCATTTTATAATCCATGAATGGGCATATTATGTGATCTAGCACTACGCGCACTGCCTTTAAACATCCTTGTTTGTCCTCACTTTCCTCTTTCCTTTTTCCTAAGCTAACAAGATTTAACAAAACCGGTGGTTAAATGCTGCTGAGAGTTTAACAAGGGAAGTTGAAGCTAAAGTTACCTTGAGTTTGGGGAGCATAGTGGGTTTAATGAATGTACAATATCTTTGTTTAATGTAGTCCCCTCATATAAAAGAGTGTGTATAAGTTCCCTAACAAGAAGGTCAAATATCTGGTGGTTTGTTACTCAAATTCTCTTATCGTTATAGTTGTGTTATTTTATACATCCTATTTGATGATGTTTGTTATGTATTCTTTTTACAATAAATAAACAAATAAGGGAATTGTTCATTAGTTTCTGCTAGCATGTTGATGAGTGATTAAGAATGCTAGTGGCTAAAACGGTTTAGTGATTGTCATCATACCGACTTTCATTGTATATGGAAGTTAAATGTTATTGATTTTGTTAGAATATTTAAATACTATTGTTGGGTCTTTTCCGTTAAGCATTTTAAGCTTTTGAGTTGAGTGGTTACTGGCATGGTATCAGAGTCGGTTTAAGTCTCCCCCTCATGTGATTGAATTTTGTGTTTGTTTCTTAATTTGTTGTGGGTTTGAATTTGTGTTTGGGCTTGGACCATGCGGGAAGCCGTTGGTCTTGCATGTGAGAATGTGTGTTAGTTAGAGTGCTTTAATACTATTATTGGGTTATTTCCTACCGGCTAAGCTTTTGGATTGGGTGGTTACTAAAAAACTTTATCAATAATTTCCCTTCTTTAGCATCCCTTTTGGTATATTAACAAAGTGCATTGAAGCCATATATATATGACTGTTATTCTCCTTAGATTTTATTTATTGTCTAACTTGATTGCTCTATGCGCAGGCTGTTCTTGCTACAGTCGCAATTATAATTGGGGCGACAGCTGATGAGTGGTAGTTGTATAGTTTGGAAAAAATATATCTGGATTTGAAAGGTAGTGTCATGTTGTGAAGCCAATTAATTATAAGATGTTGAGTGTTAATAATACTTCTTCAAACCATGAAAACTGCAATGCCATTTGTAAGTGAATATATGGTTGACATGTAAAACTCTGGAGATAGAATGGTTATTTATTATGAATGTTTTGTGAATTATATAGGAATGAATAAAATGATTAAATAATGATATAGTTTGCACTGGAATTGAGCTTTGTTGGTGCTTATGACTTGTGAGTTCATTTTCAGGATGCTTGAGGCATCTCATCAGTACAAGTGTCAATTATTACCCAATCTAAGATTCTTTAACAAATTTCTATTTTATAAGGGGGTATGAACCCAAACATAAGCATGAATGGGTCATGAAATGGGATGAACATAGCCACACACAACCCAAAAGAAAACACAATTTTTACCTACAACTTTTACTTAACAAGTGAGAGGGTTGGTGGAAGTAGACAGCTTTCAAAATACAAGTAGATGTCTGGGCCGTCCTTGTATAGTTTAATCTCGGTAGATTCTGCTAGTATTTTGACTCGTAAGTGTTAGATTTAAAAAAAAAAAAATTACTTACACTTAAGAATTTAACTTTTTGAAAAAACCAACAGAGATGGCCTGTAGTCTTTTTCTTCTTTAAATTTTTAGTTTCTTGTTTTAATGTTCTATATTTGTTCACCCATTCGTTTTCAAGATACAATGCAATCATTGTTTCAAGAAGCAGATGGTGGCTTTTTTTTTTTTAAATGATTATGAAATAATTTTCTTTGAGAATTAATATTTTAAATATATAATTATCTTTTTTAATTTAATATAAAAATATTTCTATATCAACTTTAATTTTTTTTTTGAAACTATATCAACTTTAATTTTATGTACTCTGTTTTATTACAATACCATTCTTCATTGGTCATCTGGTTAACAACATAAGCCTTCTATTGTTATTTCTGATAATACTTTTTCTAATAGTTTTTATTTTTTATTTTCAAGTTTTATTATGTCTAAAATTTCAATTGATGATTAAAAATAAAATAAAAATCTAAAAAGTAGATACATAAAAGTGTAAGTAAAATGATTTCACACGATTTTTTTGTTCACTCATTCAGTTTGTTTACACGTTATTATTATCTAGTTCGTAATCATTACTTTTGATATAACCTATAAATGGAGGATTAAAAGAATAAAGTAAATAATAATAATAAATTAAATTAAATTACTCTACCTCCCATACCATAATAGAAAAAGTGAGAATAATATTTTATAATAAAGGTTATATAGGATTTCATATATATAAAAATTAGAATAATATATATATATATATAAAAAATATAAAATTTTATAATAATAGCACACAGTATATGATAATATAATATTTGAGTGATATTCCTTTGATTGATATGGTGACGGTTTTTATGTTCATGATAAAAAAAAAAAAAAAAACCAAAAGAGGAGGATGATTCATTCAATTTTAGTGTTATAATTATTTGTATGATTAAAAAAAATTGTATTTTAATTCTTCGAGAGAACTATGAAAAACTGGATACTATGCAATCATTTTTTTCCGTAAGTCGGTGGTAACTCCCTAATAATCATGCCTGTTCCCTGTGGCCCTCTTCTCCATCCTATTTTATCTCATATTTGTTATTTTAAAAAAAATAAAATTAAATCACAATTTATTCATCATTTAAAGTATTAAATGGTTTATAGTTTAATATTAAATGTAATTATGTAAGAGCACTTTCTTGAACGATTAAGTAAAAATAAAAAAGGACAAGTCCCTTATATTTATACATAAAGATTGTAAGTTTGAGTCGTGTCTCCCTTTTTTAAATTTAAAAATAATTATAATTACTTAATAAATAAATAAATAATAATTATAGTGATTGATCTCAGTAAATACTGATATACTTGTAATTAATTTTGTAACTGGACCATTTTAAAAAATATATTGCAAAATGGGAACATACAAAAAGGTTTACTTTAGTGTAAATTTCACAAAAGTGATTTTGATTTGATTAGTGAATGTTTCAACTTTTTTTTTTTTTTTTTTTAGGACAATAGTTAATATGTAAGACAAAACAAACATTAATGGAGGTCGCAAATATCTTTCAGACTAACTTATCAAGGCTGAATTGTAATAAAGTACCTTGACGTTTGGTTATATTGCTATTGTAACATTCCTAATTTTGAATAATAAATTTTGAATATATGAATATAAAATTTGTGATTTGAGGGGTGTAAAATGTAATTAAATGTATGTATATTTTTATGGTTTCCAGGTTGACCAGATAGAGCGGTCCAGAAATAACGCATGAAGAGAAGGCTGAAAACTTGGCAGTAAGTACCGCGACCACTCACCGCAACCAGATATCGCGACGAGTCGCTGGCGGTGAAAAATGGTGATTTTTGGCAGTGAGCATCGCCACCAGTCACCGCGACCAGGGATCGCGCTAACTAACTTGCGGTGAAAATGTCAAATTCGGGCAGTGAGCATGGCGACCACTAGCGCGACCAGGTACCGCGATGGGTGATAGCGATGAAAGCGGTGGAAATCATTCCAGTGAGCACGCAAGCTGCTACTGTGAACAACAAAATCAAGGATGCTTCCAGAAACCGTGACCCTAAGAATCTTCCTTCTTTCTAATGCGACCACAGGTCGCGATGACGGTCGTGATGACTGAAAGTTTATAAAAAAAATAAGAGGCGGTGGAAGTAATTGAGAAAAACAGAAAAGAAAAGAGAGACCGAGGACAAGAAAGAAAAAGAAAAGAAAAAGAAAGAAAAGAGAGAGAAAGGAAGAGAGAGAAGAAGAAGAAGAAGAAGAAGAAGAAGAAGAAGAAGAAGAGAAGAAGAGAATAAGAGAAGAAGAGAAAAGGAAGAAGAAGAAAAGGAAAAGGAAAAGAGAAGGAGAAAGAAAAAGAGGAGGAAAGAGAGAAAGAGAAAGGAAAAATGAAAAATTCAGAAGGAAAAAGGTATAGAAACGGTATCCAGGTTGGTGTACACACATTTTTGAAATATTTATGTATTTTAATTTGAATTTGAGATTTTGGATAATTTAGTAAATATATGTTTATATTGTTTTTCTATTTGAATAATTTCGATTTAATCGTATGTTGAGTATTATGTTTTAATCGTATTTTGATTCATTGAATATGTTGAAATAAATGGTTTCAGAATATCAAAAAAAATAAATCGTTGAATTTCCATGAAATTATGTATATATGTTTTTTCTAATATTGATTGAATTTTTATATTAGTTGAGTTTAAATTCGATTTGTGAATTATAGTTGTTATGTGAAAATATTGTATTAAAATGGCTCTAGGATACTTGGACATAGAAATGGATATAGGAGGTTGGTATACCAGCTGGGTTCATTTAGCAGTACTGCACCGATATTGATATTGATGTGATATTATGTACCTCTCCATGGATTCGTCCAGGGATAGGGAGACACGTACCTCCTCAAGGATTCATCCTGGGGTAGGGAGATACGTACCTTCTTAAGGATTCGTCTTGGGATAGGGAGATATGTACCTCTCTAGGTTCCGAACACTCAGTCATAGAGTAGGGAGATACGTACCACCCTCAGGATTTGTCCTAGGGTTGGGAGTTATATTCGACAGACAGCTACTGAGGTCGAACGACCCATATTCCAGTCATGGATTATGTTGAGTATTGACACGCTCAAACGTGTGGGAATAATCCCAAGTGCAGGATGTGTCGAAGTAATAATATTTCCGTGAGTACGGAGTCGAATCCACAAGGAAGTGGTGGAACTAATTCTATAAATTAAAGATTATACTACAGCGGTAAAATAAATCAAGGTTGTTGTTTTTGGGTTTTTAATTAAAATATAATTAACTACTAATGCAATAAAATAAAGCGAGACGGATTCGATGGATAAAGGTGTTAGATGGTTACACGGTCCCAATCCTGGATAAGGGATAATTTAATGACTACTATGAAGTGCGTTATTAACAAGATACGAATTGAGTAGTTTAGGCACACCACATTGTATTTGTTCTGCAATGGTGTTGTAATTCCAATTAAGCTCACCTATTGGTCCTAGAGTGCATTCAATTGGAAACCCTTAACTAATCTAATCCCTAGATCAATTTAGTATTTTCACACCAAAATTAATCTAACCGTTGAACTTAGAATGCATTAACCCCAATTGCAACCTAATGATTTCTCATGCTAGATTACAACAAAATCAATATCACAATTAATCAAGAATCATTGCAAACCACTTTCATGATGCATTGAACTAGAATAAATTGTAATAAATATAATCAAACTCTAAATTTAATATCTTGCAAATAAATATCAAAATATATTCATAGTCAAAAATCCCTAAAATCAAATCATGGTTCCATGACCACCTTACAAGAGATTTAGCTACTCATACAATCAATTGAACAATAAAAAGAAGATAGGGAAGTAAAACAACCCATTTGAAGCTCCATGGAGAGGGATTTCCTCTTGGATTCGGATGGAACTCCTTCACCTTCAAATCTTCAACTTCCTTGATGAACAATTGATGTAATCCAAGTATCTAACCTCCAAATGGTGTTTGATGATGAAGTTTGGAGTTTAGGATGGTGAAAAATGGCTTGGGAGGGTGTTTGGTCGTAGCTTGGACGAGCCAAGACGAACCCCCTCTTTGTTTCTCATGTTTTCTCTTTATAGGCAGCTGTTAGGGTTCCAGATTTTGTGCTGTCGCGACACTTTGCTCGCGGTACACACTGCCAGAAAATTGATGTGTCGTCGCGACCAACGGTCGCGCCGTTTGGTCGCGATACTCACTGCTCCAAATTTCAGCATTGCGCATTGTTACGAAAACGAGCATAACTTCTTCTAGAAAACTCCAAATCACGAACCATAAAATGCATGGGAAAGTATACACCTATATATTTCCATACATATAAAGTTCGAAACCCAGTTCATCCTATAGAATATATGCCAACCTCCGAAACACGACCAGTTTGCAGTGAGAATTCTTCAATTCTTCCAACTTTGTTATGTCTTCCCTAATATTTTCCAATGGACTGTACATGCTCAACAAACACATCAAAAGCGCCAAATTCACTCAAAATACAATTAAAAGATAAGGTTTAAGGGTCGTAAATATGTAACAAATATTGATCGATCAAGTATACCAGAGGGCCAGATTTGAGAATGATTTGAAAAGAAATGATTATAAAAGAATTTATAATTTGGTTTCGTATGGATTATTAATTGAATTTAGTTATTTCTATTGAATCGATTTCATATGATTTATTTCCGTGTTTGATATGAATAATAACATGTTTATATACGATTATACTGTGAGATTTTTTTATTATAGAAAGTTATTTATGATTTTGATAATTGAGTTTAGTGTACACCCACTAAGCTATATGCTTAGCGCGTCGGTTTTTGTCGTGCGTAGGTAACAGAGATACCGAGGAAGGAAAAGATTGAAGAGGAGTTAGCTGCAGACACAGGAGCAGAGTCACATTTCTTGGGTATATATATATATATATACAGTGTTGTACAATATGTTTAGATTGCATGCATATACAGAGATTTGTAATTGTGGTATATTTATATTTTGTAAATAATTGTTTTATGGTTTCTGTTTCATTTTCAAAGATTTGTAAGTATTAAATGGTGAAATGTTTTATTTGAATATGTTTGGAAGTCGCACTAAACGGCAGAGTGCACAATGATTTGAGAATTTGATATAGAAGTGTTGAAATTATATTGTATTAAAATCGTTTTGTTGAAAACAGGTTTTGGAAAAATCAGAAAAATAGAGGAAGCTCTGCTGAAATTTTTAAAAACTGATTTTGATGGGCTCACTAGAAAAGCTTTTAAATTATAAACTATTTGATTTTCAAATTATAAATAGAATTAAGAAAAGTTTTGAAAACCCTAGTAGCGCTCCCTGGGTCGATCCAGCCGGGTCGGGTCAGGGGGTGTTACAGCTATGAAATAGTAAGTTTAACTTTAATTACACGTTAGTACCCTTGGCTAACTGGTTCACTGTTAGAATTGACGGTCAACCAATAGTCAAAGGGTAATTTGGTCATTTTCACCTTAATTTTTTTTATGTAAAAAAATATTAAAAATTATAAAAAGATTAAATGAATCTCCACTGTCCATCATTCTGGAGATTATATTAATAAAATTTTTTTAAAAAAATTAAATTTAAAATTAAAAAATTAAAAAATTTGTGTTCTTGGTGGTGGAGATCCACCAAGAAGACAACCCCTTAAAAAAAAAAAAAATATTTGTTTATGCATATTTGCTCCATTAGTGGGAGCATATATGCTCCCATTGACAGAGCAGTTGCTCCATCAATGAGAGCAAATTTGGTTCCATTGATGAAGCAGATTTGCAGAAATAAAAATTATTATTATTATTTTTGGTGTTGTGTTCTTGGTGGAGATTCAGATTGGATCTCCACCACTAAGAACACCAAAAAGAATTTTAACATAAAATAATTTTTTTAAACTTTTTTTAATTGTTTGATTTTTCAAAAAAAATAATTTTTTTTTTAAAATTGATCTCCAGCGTCCATCAACCTTGATGGATGGTGAAGATCCATTTTTAAAAAAACAAAAAAATTTTTTTTCTCATTTTTTTCAATTTTTGTTTAATTTAATTTTTTAACTAAGGGTATATACATTATTTTGCACATAAGTCAAGCTCAAATCGTTATGTTTGACTGGGTCAACTGATGATAGAGTACTAACTTGTAATTAAGGCTAAACACTAATTTCATTACAATATAACTAAACGTTAGGATACTTTATTGTAATACACCCTTTATCAATACTGGAGGAACATCTTCAAATCCAAACTAACTTGAAAGTTCTACTTAACGTGCTAGCTAAAATTCATCAATATTAATACATGCAAACCCAAAGAGGGAGTGATTAAGTTTATGACTAAAATTGTGGAATTAAAAACAGTTATAAGCACAATTATGAAAAGATAAGGAAAGAGAAAGATCACCACACGAATTTAGCGTGGAAAACCTCTAATGAGTAAAAACCATGAGACCAGCTCTTTGGCCACTTAAATTATGCAATCCACAAGTTGATAGTTTGTTTACACTTATGACGATTCACCTAATCTCCTCTCACATGTAACCTAAACCTATCCACCCTCGGGTTTTTTACTGGTGATCTTGACTATAAGTTGTAGGGAAAAAGAAAAACGTACGCAGCAGACATTTTAAAAATTTTCTTTTTAGTTTGAAAGCACTTTTCTATAAATCGATTTATACATATGTGATTTCAAACGATTTAATACCTTTGTTTCGTTCTTGATTTTTTTATCCCTTTTGTTACTACCAAATCCTCCGAACTGTGACCTACGGTCTGATAACGCTTATATGGGCATGTCACAGATATAGAGATGGAGGTTACAGAAAAAACGAGAAGACAACACCTTGTCCTCTACCTAGTTCGGCCGAACCTGCACAGAGCCAAGATAATTTTTTTTTTCCTTTCTTCCTCTCAAGTTGGCGCACTCTCTTTCTGTTCTGTATTATGTTAACTTTTTTATTTCCAGATATATATATATATATATATATAATGACTCTAGGATTTAGTGTTGACGAGGTCAAATAGGATTCTAAAGCCTATTTAATTTAGTCACCACTAGAGTTTGAGCTCTTGACCTCTAGGACTTGAAATAATTTTTATTATTTTATTCCTTTTGTTTCAGTCATGGTTTGAACTTGTAACTTCCTTTTTAATAATTAATAATATTAATAACAATTATTAATATTTATTTAATTATCAATTCATTGATTAAATAATTATATTATTTAATCAACTCTCTTTAATTAAAATGCATTACTTTTGTAACACTATTAATTGGACTATCCAATTAATTTCCCATGAATTTGTTACTAACAACCATAAGGGCTAACAAGGGGATCTAATGGACCTACAGTTTTGAGCTCCAATAACACTTAGAAATATTAATTAAAACTCTTTAATTAATATTCTACGATTATTAACCTCGAAGTTATTCCACTAAAAATCAGAGGCTAAACTCTCAAAACTGCAAATGTTTTACAAGTTTGAAATCTCAGTGTCCATCGATATAGTTAATTAATTAGATATTTTGTGATCCTCCACAAGTAGTTCACAGCTAGAGCTGGGTCATAATGTCTGTTATACCCCTCTAGTTATATCTTTTCCTTTAAGCATTGTTGATTCTGTAATGAACAATTAAACCCTATCTTCCTTACGGAAGAAGGAGAGCATTCATAATTGTTCAAGCCCTGAGTCAACCCTTAAGGGAACTACTCATCTACTTCAGTCAAGAAGGAGTGAAATCTGATATTATGTTCAGACTTTCCTAGTCACAAGCCAAACCGCAACTCTAAAATACTGAGGTATTGATCAAGAAAATTACATTCGATCCCACTCATGGTAAATCAAAAGCCACGATCTAATCTGAAGGAATCGATAAGATAGTCAGGATTAAGATCACCTATAATATGCCATCATATGTCGATATATATGAATCTAATATACTAAACAGATATTGTAAATCGTGGCTCAGTCCTATATGATCTCTTCATATAAGGTGCCTCCATTCTTATGTCCACTACATGAGTGGTCTAGGATAAGACCATTGTACATTACAGAATGGACCGCATCAGTAGATCAACCGCAAACTAAGTACCCAACTTTGTTTGCTCTCTATGGACTCTTTAGATTGCATGTCTCAAAATGAATCCTCTTATATATGACTCTCATATACTCAGATTGAGATTACATTTTACAATCTTGGATGTTACGCGCATATTCTATAAACGTATGAACTTAAATAAACTGCTTTTATTTGAATGAATAATAACTACTTTTATTAATGTTTAATCTCAGTTGCAATTATAAGTCTTTAGGGCATAAACCTCAACAATCTCTCACTTGCCTAAAGCAGGTGAGACATGTCTCGTAAACCTATACCCTCTAGGTGACCTTCAAACACTTTAGCCATTAAGGTCTTTGTAATTTGATCAGCCAGGTTGTCTTCCAACGCAATCTTTGTCACAGTCACATCTCATCTCTGCACTATCTCTCTGATGAGATGATATTTTCTCTTTATATGCTTCCTTCTTTTATGGCTTCTTGGTTCCTTGGAATTAGCCATAATGCCACTATTATCGCAATGAAGTGTCACATGCTAATCCAAATCTAGAACCACTTCCAGATCATTTAAGAACTTGCGGAGCCATACAGTCTCTTTAGCAGCTTTATAAGCTGCTACATACTCGGCTTCCATTGTGGAATCAGTAATGTAACCTTGCTTGATACTCCTCCATACAATGGTTCCACCACCAAGGGTGAATACTGAACCAGATGTGGATTTTTTAGAATCTTTGTTTGACAAAAAATTAGAATCTGTATATCCTAACAGGATCAAATCCTGTGCGGAATATACTAGCATATAGTTTCTCGTTCTCCGAAGATACTTGAGAACAGTCTTTACAGCAACCCAATGATCTAATCCTAGGTTGGACTAATATCTAATGGCTACTCCTACTATGAAGCAAATGTCGGGTCTCGTCCATAGCATAACATATATAAGACTACATGCTACTAACGCATAGGAAATACGTCTCATATCCTCAATTTCTTGAGGTGTCTTAGGACATTGTTCCTTAGACAAATAAACACTATGTCTGGAGGTAAATTATCTTTCTTGGAGTTCTCCATCGAAAATTGTACAAGTACCTTGTCGATATATGATGCTTGAGACAATGCTAGCAGTTTGTTCTTATTATCCCTTATTAATTGGATCTCTAAAACATAACTTGTCTCTCTCAAATCTTTCATTTGAAATTGGTTAGCAAGCCAACCATTTACTTCTGATAACGTTTCTACGTCATTCCCAATGAGTATGATATCATCAACGTAAATAACTAGAAATACTACCTTTTTGCCAACGATGTACTTGTATACATAAGGCTCATCAACATTTTGCTCACAGTCATAGGTTTTAATAACAGTATCAAACCTTATATTCCAAGATCTAAATGCTTGCTTAAGTCCATAAATAGACCTTTGCAATCTACAAACCTTTTGCTCTTAATATTGGGATATTAATTCTTCTGGTTGCATCTTGTAGATGCTTTCATCAAGATTGCCATTCAAGAATGTAGTCTTGACGTCCATTTTCCAAATTTCATAATCGAAATAAACAACTGTGGATAAAAGTATCCTATTAGACTTAAAAATGACTATTGGCGAGAAAGTCTCTTCATAATCAATCCCATCCTTTTGGGTATAACCCGTTGCCACTAGTCTTACCTTGAAGGTCTCTACCTTCCGTCTACTCCTCTCTTCCTCTTGTAGATTCACTTACACCCTATGAATATTATCCCATCAGGTAAGTCTACAAGTTTCTAGACTGAGTTGGAGTACATGGACTTTATCTCGATATTCATGGATTTTAGTCATTCCTCTTTGTCAGAATCTTCAATTGCATGTCTAAATGACAATGGGTCATCCACATTATCATTGGAAACGACACTTTGTGCCTCTCCAATACCTAAATAACATTCAAGTTGTCGCACAACCCTCCCACTAAGTCTAGGTGGTAGTATATCTTGATTAGGAATTGTCTGACTATTAGACGTAGATGGAACAATAATCTTGTCAACAACTATTTTTGACTGAGCACTGGTTGAACTAGGTTCTAGCTCTTTCAATAAGATTTTTGATTGAGGTTTATGATCTCTCATATAATCGTCTTCAAGAAACGCTGCATTTGTTGATACAAACACGTTGTTTTCTTGAGTATAATAAAAGAATCCACCTCGGGTTTCCTTTGAGTATCCTACAAATAAGCATACCTGCGAACGAGGTTCTAATTTTCCACTTCTGTTCCTCAGCACATGTGTCGGACATCCCCAAATGCAAAAATATCGTAAACTAACTTTACAATTATTCCATAGCTTTAGATGAGTTTTTGGAACAAATTTGGATAGAACTACGTTTAGGATGTATGCTGCTGTTTGCAATGCATGTCCCTAGAAAGAATATGGTAATGATGAGAAACTAATCATAGCACTTACCATTTCCATCAGGGTCTTGTTTCTCCTCTCCATAACATCATTCTGCCATGGTGTTCTTGGAGATGTGAGTTGGGATACTATTCCATGTTCAACCATGTAGTCTTCAAACATTTAGTTAAGATACTCACCTCCACGATCTGATCGTAGAGCCTTGATTGTTTTGCCTAATTGATTTTCAACTTTAGCTCGGAATTCTTTAAACCTTTCAAATGTTTCCGATTTATGTTGCATTAGGTAAACATATCTGTATCTTGAGTAATCGTTAATAAATGTGACGTAGTACTCACAACCACCTCTAGCTTTAACACTCATTGGTCCACAGATGTCTGAGTGCATAAGCTCTAGTGGTTGTGTAACCCTAATCCCTTTTCCAGTAAAAAGGTCTTTTGGTCATTTTACCTTCTAAACAAGATTCGCAGACATGTAAAATGTTGATCTTTAAGTCGCTTACAGGTCCGCCTTTTTCTAGTCTGTATATTCTGTCAAGATTAATATGACCAAGTCTTAGATGTCATAGATACATTTCATTTTCATGAGAAACCTTTTATCGTTTAGTTTTAGGTTTTTCAACCTTAAATATTTCAGTGTTAAACAGGTTGTATGAAGTCTGACTTCCCCCACTGCTCTTGCTGAAACGACATCCCATGTTCCAATGTATATAATGAATGACCCCTCCTCCAGCTCTGTCCAAGAATCAGTCCAATGTAAATGTAACATCCCGGATTTCGGGTGATGAATTTTCGTTATATATGAAATATATGAAAAATAAATTTTTACTATTTGAGGGGGTGTAAATGTAATTAAATGTATGGTTATTTTATGATTTCCAGCGGACCGGATTGAATAGTGAAAAATGAAAAATTGGAAAACTGGACCAGAGAGCATCGCGACCTGGTCACCGCGACCACAGGTCGCGACAGCTCCCTCGCGGTGAAAAACGCAAAATCTGGCAGTGAGTGCCGCGACCAGTCACCGCGACCACAGGTCGCGATGGCTTGCTCGCGATGAAAATGGCAAAACCTGGCAGTGAGCAACGCGACCAGCCACCGCGACCACAGGTCGCGATGGACTGCTCGCGATGAAATTGTCAAAAATTGGCAGTGAGCAGCGCGAGCTCTCGCGCGACCAAGGCGCGCTCGCGACGAAGGCGGTGCGCGCACTCCAGTGAGCACCGCGACCTGGTGGCGCGACCACAGGTCGCGACGGCGGTCGCGGCAGCGACAGAAATATAAAAAAAATTTTGGCTTCTCGTGGAAGCCACAGAAAACAGTTGAGAAAAGAGAAAGAGAGTGAGAGGTCAAGAGAAACAGAAAAGAGAAGAGAGAGTGACCGAGAAAGAGAGAAGAAGAAGAAAGAAAAGAAAAGAAAAAGAGGAAGAAGAGGAAGAAGGAGAAAGGAAAGGGAAAGGAAAACGAAATCGTGGAACCGCGATTCTCGAACGAAAAACTCGGATTCCAAGTAGGTGTACTCTCGTTTTCGAAATCGTTTCGAGTTGTTTTTCGTTTACTTTTTCATTTTAGTTTTCGATTTCGTTCTTCGTTTTTATTTTCGTTTTCGAATTCGTTAATAGTTTTCGATTTCGATTTTTGGTATGAAAAGTGTTTGCGTCATATGAAAAATTGATGATTGATGCACTTATTATTGATTTCGAACTGATTTTATGCTAGATCGCGTTTCGATCGTATTCCGATTGTGTAGATTTTGTTAACAATACATGATTTATATTTTGTATGAATATTGTTGATATTCTTGAGAAATTGTGCGAAATGTATATTTATTGAGTATTGCTTATGAAAATTCTTTACTGAAACGGCCCTAGGATACTTAGACATAGAAACGGATATAGGAGGTTGGTATACCAGCTGGGTTTTTACTGAGCAGTACTGCGCCGTTATTATTGTGTGATTGTTGTTGCGGGGCAATCTCGGACAATCACACCGATTTAGTGATCGTTGTTGCGGGGCAATCTCGGACGATCACAATGATACTAGCGATTGTTGTTGCGGGGCAATCTCGGACAATCGTGATGATATTAGTGATTGTTGTTGCGGGGCAATCTCGGACAATCACGTGAACCCATATTCCAGTCCTAGAATGTTTAGTATTCTAGTGGCCAGAAATGAGTTGAATTGAAACTGAATTGAATGATTTAATGGATCGAATTCATACGTTGAATTTCAAGTGATTAAAATTGTTTAAATGCTTTGATTTTGACATTAATTGTTTTGGAACTTGATTTAGAAATGAAATTCATAGTGTAGTTTATTGTCTCTTTAAAGAATAATTATATTGTAATTTATTTAATTGAGTTTTAGTACACCCACTAAGCTTTATGCTTAGCGCGTTAGTTTGTTTCTAACGCGTAGGTACCAGGAATCCAGAGGAGGCTAGAGATTGAAGGAGGAGCAAGTTGCAGACCGAGTCACAGGATTGTACAGTTGGGTAGCTATACTTTTGTTATGTGTATATATTCTGAAAGCATGCATATACAGGGAATTTGTAAATATGTTTTGTAAAATGTTTTGTAATTAACTAGTTTATGATTTCTGTATTCTATTATCAAAATGATTGTAAATGTTTAAGTCTGATTTGTTATTATTTTATAAACTGATTGTGAAAGTCGCACTAAACGGCAGAGTGCGCAACTGATTGAAAGTGATAGAAGTGTTTGTGTGAAAAATGTGAATTTTGAATTGATTTGTGTAAAAGCAGGTTTTTGGGAAGTCCGAAAAACAAATGGCACTCTGCCGGATTTTTTGTAAAAAGTTTATTTATTGTTTTATGGGCTCACAAGGATTTTAAAACGTAAAATGAGTTGTGTGAAAAGATGTGAAAGTCCGAGTGGCGCGCCCCGGATCGGTCCGGCCGGATCGGGTCGGGGGGTGCTACAGTAAAGAAGAACAAACATGGTTAGTGGTCCCTAAATCTACTATCCAAGATGAAGAATCATCTTCCACTAAACATGATTTAATGAAAAGTAAATCTGATTCACTTTTCATTGTCTTCTTATTGGAGAGCTGTTCGAGATACTGTGGACAATTCCTCTTCCAATGACTAACCTTCTTGCAATGAAAATATTTTTCCTTTTCCTTTGTCAATCGTGGTGCTCTTTATCTTAGGCTTAGCCTTTACTTTACCAGTAAATCTCTACCTCTTCTTTAAACTATAAGAGGATGGCTCAACAACATTTTCCTTACTGGTCTTACCTTTGATAATTCGTGCCGCGTTGGCAACAGGCTCTGGAGGACATTCCTCCGTAAGCTCAAATTTAAAGTATTTACAGACCATGATCGCATTCATATTGTCTTTCCACTTAGTGTGGTTATCATTAGTTAATTTCTCATTAGTGAGGATTTGTAATAAAGCAGAAGACATTGCTAAATAAAATTAATAAACATTCATTTCATACATTGATACTTTGTACTTGAATCGGCATAAAATTAAACATGATACATGCTTAATGAACTCGAAAATTCCCTAAAAATATTTGCTAAGCCACGACAATCCAACATATCACAAGTAAGTGCCTAGGTAGGTTAGGTCAAATCCTTGCATGTTAGATCGAGACATTCTCAATCGAATGATATATCAGAATAACTCTTTATTCTTATATCATTCAACCTCGTTATGTTTTAGTTGGGATTTTAATTAACTTGTTTAATTTAAATCCATGCGAGTGTGACCCATCATTTTAGATTTCACGAATTTAACTTAAGAGTTGCCTAGGTAGGCTAGGTCAATCTCAAAATACATTCAGAAATTACAGGATGTTCAAAATAGGTCTATTCTTTCCAACAGTTATTGAATCGCCTCAATCGGACACCATTTGCTATGGTTCCACATTAGTTAATTACAAGATGTTCAAAACAGCCAATAACAGTTTCAGCCATGGCAAAAACAAAAATCGAAACCCAATTCACTATAAAAAAATTATGACCATCCATGTTTATATATTAACAATTAAATATATAACACATACAACCTTTAGATTGTGCCTATACATGTGATACCAAATCAAAACAATCATATAAAAAAAATATATATATCAAGAACAATAAACAAAAATACGTTCTTTTTCGCATATGAATAAAATCAAGAACCAAAGTCTCTGATACCAATTGTAGGGAAACAGAAAAACGTACGCAGCAGAGATTTTAAAAATTTTCCTTTTAGTTTGAAAACACTTTTCATAAGTCAATTTATATATATGCGATTTTGAACGATTTAATACATTTGTTTCGTTCTTGATTGTTTGATCCCTTTAGTTACCACCAAATCTTCCGAGCTATGACTCGTGGTCTGACGATACTTATATGGGCACGTCATGAATACAGAGATGGAGGTTACAGAAAAAACGAGAAGACAACACTTTGTCCTCTACCTTATTCGGCTGAACCTGCACCGAGCAAAGACAAAAAAAAAAAAAAAAACAAAACAAAAATTTTTTTTTCTTTCTTCCTCTCAAGTTGCCGCACTCTCTTTCTTTTCTGTATTAGGTTAACTTTTTTTATTTCCTAATATATTATCATATATATATATATCATGACTCTAGGGTTTAGTTTTGACCAGGTCAAATATGATTCTAAATCTTATTTAATTTAGTCACCACTAGAGTTTGAACCCTTGACTTCTAAGACTTAAAATAATATTTATTATTTTATTCCTTTTGTCTCAGTCATGGTTCGAACTTGTAACATCCTTTTTAATAATTAATAATATTAATAATAATTAATAATATTTATTTAATTATAAATTCATTGATTAAATTAATCAATTCTCTTTAATTAAAATACATTATTTTTGTAACACTATTAATTGAACTATCTAATTAATTTACCGTGAACCTCATTACCAACAACCATAAGAGCTAGCAAGGAGACTTAATGGACCTACAGTTTTAAGTTCCAATAATATTTAGAAATATTAATTAAAACTCTTTAATTACTTTTCCACGATTATTAACCTTGGAGTTATTCCACTAAAAACCAGAGACTGAACTCTCGAAACTGTAGATGTTTTACACAATCTGAAATCTCAGTGTCCATCGATATAACTAATTACATATGGTGTGATTCTCCACAAGTGGTTCATAGTTAGAGCTAGATCATTATATTTGTTATACCCCTCTAATTATATCTTTTCATTTAAGCACCGTTGATTATATAATGAACAATTAAATCCCATCTTCCGTACGGAAGAAAGAGAGCGCTCATAATTGTTCAAGCCTCAAATCAACCATTAAGGGAACTACTTATCTACTTCATTCAAGAAGGAGTAGATTCCGATATTGTGTTCAGACCTTCCCTGTAACACCCCCTGACCCAATCCACTCGGACCGAATCAGAGAGCGCTACTATATACTATAATCTAACTTTTACTTTTATATAATCATAATTGAAAACTATATTACAAACATTTGAAAGTGGTCCAAATAAATTTTCGAAAAATCTTGTCAGAGTTTCCTCTGTTTTTCTGACTTTCCAAAACCTGTTTACAATTAAAATTCATAAAAATCAACTTCTAAATTTTCAAATCACTTTTGCGTACCTTTCCAAATGTAGTGCGACTTACCCAATCAATTTATCATAATATAATTTAGAAATATTCAAATAACATATATAGATAATAAAATATTTATACAGCGGAAGTTCTTCAAATATGTACAAATATTTTCTGTATATGCATGTTGTATCAAAACATATATACTTATTACAAAAGGATTACCAAAATATATGTAGGACTGATGTGACTTCGGACTCTCTTTTTGCAGTCTCTACTCTTCTTTGTCCTTGTCTCCCTTGGAACCTCTGTTACCTACGTGTGAGAAAACTCAACACGCTAAGCATATTGCTTAATGGAGGTACACAAAATTGTATATCCAAATATACTATATCAAATAAGTTTATCTATTTTCGATAAAAATATAAGTAACATATAATTAAATAAAATATGGGGCTCATGTCAAATCAAATCAGATACTCAACAAATACAGTATTCAAAATCAATCAACAGACAAAATCTTCATAATTTCTCAAATACTTTCATATAACAAATCAGTTTTCAGACTGGGCTCTTGACGTACATCACATAAGGTATCGGATTGGATTAAGGGTTGTTCGGCATCGGACACATAAACGGGGCCACCCATCGAACATCAGATCAGAATGGAACACCAACGGAATCACCCACTGTCAATGTCCCATGACAGAATTCAGAACCTTAGGACCGTCACTTTGGGCTTGTACTATCCATAGGGTGGCACAAACAGAATATATCGGCACAATACTGTTCAGACAGAAACCCAATTGACATGTCAACCTCCTATATATATATCTATATCTATGTTTATACACATCAGAGCTATTTCGCAAAACGTTTTCTCAAATCTAATGTCAACATTATTCATTTCTTTCAGAATCATCGAATTCAACTTTTAAATTATTCAATCTCAATTCATATCTATATATCTATATTTTTGAAATTCAAATTTCATCAAATATCATATAACAGAAATATACGGATATATTTCTAAATCAATAATCACATCAAATCAATCCAAAAATATATTCAAACGTATTTTAGAATTCCATATCGAATCAAAATGTTCCAAAATCATTTTCCGATACATTTCACAAATAGTATATATGAAAATCACCTTCAACAATATTTTTCCATAACAATCTTAGTATCAAAACGTATTAAAATCTATTCATAATATTATTTACAATCAATATTTTGAATCTAAACGATGTTTCAAGAATTCGCTATTTAAATCATTCGAAAATCAATTTCAAACTATAAACTATAATCAATATAATCCAAATAACTCAAAATTAATCAAATTCAATCAATCCAAAATATTCTGGAAAATGGAAAACTCGAAAACAAGTATACACCGAATCTGAACACTTCCTCCTACTCTTTTCCTTCTTCTCCTCCTCTTTCCTTCTTCTTCTTCTTCTTCTTTCCTTTCTCTCTCCTCTTTTCTCTCTTCTTCGAACTTTCAATTCTGTTTCTGTATGTTTGTGAGCTTTGCTCACTTTCAATTTCTGTTTTATGAAGCTCCACCGCTTCAAAATCGTTTGGTGCCATTTTTTTTTTAAAAAATTTTTTGGGCCATCGCGACCGTGTATCGAGAGCGATGGTCGCGTCGCTTGGTCGCGATACTCACTGGTGGAAATTGTTTCCCTTTCATCGCGAGCATCTATCGCGAGCGCTGGTTACGGTTTCTAATCGCAATGCTCACTGGTCCAATTTCTCTATTTTTATCGCGAGCAGCTATCGCGATCCCTGGTCGGGAGCTGGGTCGCGGTACACTCTGCCAAAATTTTTCCTTTTTCTTCATGCACAGTTTTGGACCGTTCCAATTGGTCCACTTGGAAACCTATATTTAATTATATTTTCTACCCCTTTAAATCATAATTAATTATCACATTCACATATTCCATATTAATTCAACAATACTTTTTATATTTATTCGAAATTAGGGATATTACAATTCTTTCCCTCTTAAGAAATTTCGTCCTCGAAATTTACCTTATTTGAACAACTGGGGATATTGCTGTCTCATAATCTCTTTACTTTCCCATGTAGCTTCTTCCACATTATGGTTTCTCCAGAGGATCTTTACTAATGGTACTGTCTTATTTCGGAGTTCCTTAATCTCTCTGTCCAGAATCGCCACTGGTTCTTCCTCATATGTCAAGTCAGGTTGTATCTCAATAGCTTCAGTCTGAACTCTATGAGATGGATCAGATCTGTATCTTCTCAGCATAGATACATGAAATACATTATGTATCTTTTCTAATTCCAATGGTAAAGCTAGTCTATAGGCTACTGGTCGCACACGTTCAAGAATTTCGTACGGACCAATAAACCTAGAACTTAACTTCCCTTTCTTTTCGAATCTCATTACTTTCTTCCATGGAGATACTTTTAGAAATATTTTATCACCAACCTTATATGTAATGTCTCTTCTTTTCAAATCTGCATATGATTTATGATGATCAGAATCGGCTTTCAATCTTTCCTTTATGATCTTTACCTTTTCTTCGGCTTGTCTGATCAGATCAGGTCCTACCAACCTGTCTTCACCCAACTCTATCTAGCACAAGGGTGTCCTGCATTTCCTTCCATATAATGCTTCATACGGTGCCATATCTATGCTCGTATGATAACTGTTGTTATAAGCAAATTCAATCAATGGGAGATGATCAACCCAACTCCCCTCAAAATCAATTATACAACTCCGGAGCATATCTTCTAGCATTTGAATTACTCGCTCTGATTGTCTATCTATCTGTGGATGGAAAGCTGTACTGAAGCTTAATTAAGTACCAAAAGCTTCCTAAAATTTCTACCCCTTCAAATCATAATTATCACATTCACGTACTTCATATTAATTCAACAATACTTTTCATATTTATTCGAAATTAGGGATGTTACATTCCCAGCCACAATCCAAACCACAACTCCAAAATATGGAGGTATTGATCGAGAAAATTACATTCAATCTCATTCATGGTAAATTAAAAGCTACTATCTAACCTGAAAGAGTCGATAAGACACTTAGGATTAAGATCACCCATAAATAACCATCATATGTCGATATATATGAATCTCATCTACTAAACAGATATTGGTGAGAGATTCATATAAATCGTGGCCTAGTTGATCGGTCATTTATTTTCATATATTTACGACCCCTAAACCGTATCTTTTAATCGTATTCTTAAGTATTTTTGGTGCTTTTGACGTGTTTTCCTCTAGTGTACAGGTAATAAGGTTTTGTGCGTAATTGAAGAGTTTTGGTGGATTAAATTGAATATTTGGGAGTGCACAGCTGTCATTGTTTGGAGGCTGCCATAAATTCTACAAGATGAACTGGGTTGAGCGCCTTATATTTCTGGAAAGGTCACGATGTCTGCTTTCCGGAAAATTTTACGGTTCGTGATTCCGAGTTTTCTAGAGAAAGTTATGCTCATTTTCACAACAGTGTGCAGACTCACGACTTTCATGTCGAGAGTTAAGTCATGAGTCATGTTTCGGAGGCCGTCATAAATTCCATAGAAAGAACTGGGTTTCGAGCTTTATATGTATGGAAAGATATAGATGTCTACTTTCCAATACATTTTACGGTTCATGATTTGGAGTTTTCTAGAGGAAGTTATGGTCTTTTGCGTAACAGTGCGCAATCCTGAAATTTGGACCAGTGAGCACCGCGACCTAGTACCGCGACCGTAGGTCGCGCTACAGTGGTCGCGATGAAACATCAATTTGTTGGCAGTGAGCACCGCGAGCACAGTGCCGCGACTACTGTAGCGCTACAGTGGTCGCGATGAAACATCAATTTGTTGGCAGTGAGCACCGCGAGCACAGTGCCGCGACTACTGTAGCGCTACAGTGGTCGCGATGAAACATCAATTTTTTTGGCAGTGAGCACAGTGCCGCGACCGTAGGTCGCGCTACAGTAGTCGCGATGGCGACGCGAGAAACCTATTTTTCAATGCCTATAAGTAGAAAAAGGGCTCTAAAGAGAGGGGATTCGACTAGGGCTCTAAGGAGAGGACCAAGAGGAGACCAAAAGAGAAGAGAAGAGGCAAAGAGGGGAGAAGAAGATCATCTTGAAACCAAGAGGGATTGGATTCAATCCTTGAGCCAAAATCTCACCATCAAGCTTGGATTTGGACAAATTCCCAATGAGGAGGAGGACGAAAGTTCATCACACCTAGAGTTTTTCTATCCCTTTCCTTCTTTATTTTCATGCTTGTAACTCTCTTTATTAATTGGAAAACATGTTTAGTTGTAAATCTTTGATTATGAACTAAATTTGTAAGTTAGGGTTTTGATGAATCTTATTCTATGATGATTGAATGAATTGATTGTTTAATTTGTTGTGGTTGATTATTGTGTTGTTGAGTGGTATTATCATGCTTAATGCTTTTGAATGTGAAGGCCTACATTTAGATGATAAATTGGTGGTGTGTTATGTACCGAGAGGAGACGCCCACCACGTGCTCGATATAATGTCCACCTCAAGTATAATTAGATAGAGATATACTAATTTGCTTGTGTGATCACATAGGGTGTTTATTGTGACTAATGCATTTCCATACGCTTGGATATACCATCGAGAGATAGGATATTAGTGTGTGCGGAATAGGTCCGATTTACCTCGAGAGGGGACTTTGGATAAATTAGATAAACACGGTCATCTTCATGCATAGTTAAACCTCAACAATGTGCTTTCATGGAACTCAATTGGATGGAATAGGTGAATTCAAATACCCTAACTAATCTCTCATATTGGTTGTTTGCTTTACTTTTATGTTTTTATATTTTCATCTTTCAATTCAATCTATTAAAATCTTTCGATTATCCAAATAGAAATAGGCTTGGTTAATTTTAGTACTCAACGCCTAAATATCCCTGTGGAGACGATAATTTACTCATCATTTTATTACTTGTGCGGACCCCGTATACTTGCGGGTACAAAAAGTCGCATCAAGTTTTTGGTACCCCCAAACTTATCTTTTGCTTGTCCTCAAGCAAATCGAAACACACCACGATTAAAAATAAAGACAAAAATAACTAAAACTAAAATAAAAAACGAACTAAGCTATATCCATTTTCGTAGGATGCAACGATGGCACTTAGCACGTGCCACAAGCCTTTAAACCCCTAGGTGGCCCTAGTGGACGAGTTATAGTCTCGTGAGGGTTTACCAGCTATGATACCCACAAACGTCCTAAGCTAAACACATACATACCTCAACATCAAATTAAATATATACACAAATGCAAAGGTATAAGAATAGCACAAAATTAGAAATTCGAAATGCTGTCAATAAGTTTAATACATCCTATATCATACGGGACACTGACATGCAACGCATTTATAATCGTGACACCTTCCATATCAATAGACTGCTGATATAATTCGCCTTGACTCTAGGCTCGCAAGTTTTCACTCAATAGCACTCAGAACCTAGGTTATCACACTTTCAACTGCATACGACTGGAATTTATGAGCAAAGAATTTCAAAATGTGTCGTATGCATCAATAATTAGAAAGAACGCACAGATTAAGCAAAGGATCTCATGAAAGATATCAAATGTTAAGAACGGAAAAACCAATATACATACATGTCAAATATTACAATTAAGCTTCCTAAGGAGATCAACAGGTCTTTAAATGGTTGTAATGAGGCTTTGGGTGATTGGTTTAAAAAGGACGGAAATCAGGCTCAACTCACTTGGAAACCTATTGAGAGACTTCATAAAATTTTCAATTCGTGCAACTTCTCTCACGACTACCAAATTTGCTCAACTTTCTTCCCTTCCTCTTCTACACCTTTCTCCTTCAACCTCTTTTTCAACCCTTTTTCAATTTTTACTTTGTGCATTCCACTCCTTTTTTTCTCATTTTAGCCAACTCTTTTTATATATATATTTTTATTTATTGGCTATTCTCTTTTTCTGCACATTTCCACATCCTTTTCATATTTTTAACTCCACTCCTCTTTCTCACTCAACACGTACACATTTTTCTTTTAATTGTCTCTAGTTTCCAAGCGTCAAAGGTAACTTCTTACAATTTCGGCTAGGATTTTTGGATATGTAGGTCATACAATAAAAGGCTAATATGCGAGTGTTTGGCCGCGAATGGGATAAGGAGCACACAATTACGAATAGGAAATCAAGCTATTTAGGAATTCACACACAATGCTTGGATCATATCTCCAAAATCTACTCAATCGAACATTCGAAACATATATACAAGATTTTCATAATGCAGTTCATTAACATCCAATGCAAACCTATAGAGATCAATCTAATGACAATAAAGCTCAAGAAAGTGTATAAGAGTAGAAACAAGAATTCCCTCAGAATAAATACGCAATAATCTCAAAATCTCACCAAATTGTAGTCCTCAAAAATCGCTCGGGGACACGGGGCACTACAACCTGCAAAGACAGAACGCACGTGACCCGTAGGACGTCTGGGACACCGGGATGGTGCCGGCCAAAGTCACTCCGACGGTCAAGTTAGCGAGTGCTAATGAATGTGTAATGCTCGTAAATGGAGACGAGTGAGAAATACTTCCTGCTATCTTCACAGTTGGGGTTTCTTTGATCAAAGGAGATGTAAGGTCGGAGGGTGATCGGAGAAGATGAGCAATGGCCGGAGGGTGTGGTTCTTTCTCAGTAATATCTGGATCTCAGTTTTTCGGCCGTCCCCTCTTATGAGGGATTATCCTCCTCTTTATAGGAGATTAATGCTTCTTCCTTCTTCTTTTCTTTTGGAAATCTCATCCTTCTCTCTTCTCTGTCTTCCACTAAGAAAGCATCTGGGTGCTCCTTTTGATCGGGCTGCCATCAAGTGTCATTATGACTTTGTAGGACATGTTTCAAAGTAGATCACAATCTGGTCTCCCTCGGAGCGACGGAGATATTATGTCGTACGACATGTAGGTTTCTTGTCAATCTGGACCATGATTGGGTGATGTAGCACGGTCGTACTACATGAGGGTACATGTCGTGCGACAAGGTCTTCAAACTGGTACGTCGTCGTACCACACGAGTGCTTCGTGTCATGCGACATAGTTTTCCAACTGGTACGTCGTCGTACTACACGAGTGCTTCGTGTCGTGCGACATAGACTTCCAACTGGTACGTCGTCGTACTACACGAGTGCTTCGTGTCGTGCGACATAGACTTCTATCTGGTACGTCTTCATGAGGATGCTCCATGTCGTGCGACTTGGTCTTCACGCTAAGCCTTTGTCGTACTACATGGGAGTGTACCCTTCTTTTAGCTATGGGCTTTGTCTTTGGGCCATGTTTTGGGCCATACATATTTTGGCTACTACAGTTTGCCCCTAAACGCATTGGTTCTAGAAGAGCCAATGGGTTTGCGTCGTACGACACGTAGACGTGGATATGTATGTGTGAACTCTAAGGCTGGTTCGATATTGTCGCACGACTCTGTCCTTCTGAGAGAGTGTATTAGTGTTGGTGAGTAGATGACAGTGCGTAATGTTTTGCCATTTGTCGTGCGACAATGTCATTTAGAGAAGGAACGGTTGGTCTTTAAATGACTCCTCGATATCTGTGCCGAAATAAACGCGGTCATTATGAGCAGTGCTCATGCATGGCTAATGATAGGTTATGGGAGTGTGTGTCCAATGAGAAGCTGACACGTCAGCATATGCTTCTTTTTAGTTGCCGCCCTTTCTCTTTCTCTTTCATTTTCAATTTTCTTTGCTTTCTCTCTCTCGTTTTCTCTCTCAAAAACCAGTCAACTGTGCGAGTTTTCTCCGGCGTCTTTACTCCCGTTTTTTGCCTTTTCTGCGTTTATTCCGGCGAGGCAGAGGTCGTTTTGCTCTTTTGGTAAGTTTTCCTGGTTCCTTCGCTACTTTGATTTCTTTTTCATGTTTTGGTTTCTGGGTATTTTTTGTGTTCTTCGAATAGTTTTTGAGAAGAACTTGAAAAAAGTGTTTTAGATCGAAAAATTAGACTTAGGTTTATACACAACTTGTTTGTAGAGTCTAGGTCGCACGACGGTAGCCAAGACGTATAGGTCGCACGACCTTCTTAACAGTCTTGGGAGCTGATATTAGGTCATGCAAGGTCTTTGGTTTTAGGTTATAATTACTAACCGTGGCTACTGTCGTTCGACTTGTAGGTTTTGATGTCGAGTCGAGGTGACGAGAGTCCTCCCAGTACCTCTCGGCGCGGATACGACGATCCCATAGATCTGTCGTACGACTCGTGGGGAGAGTCAGAGGCAGCGAGTGCTGAGGTGACAGTGGCGTCGTACGACACTGTGACTGTCTCTTTCGCGGGTACATCACGCGTGGCGGACGACATTCCCATGGGGATTCCATTAGTCGAACTACCGGGCGACGCAGCTGGCCCATGTCCAATGGGACCTAGTAGGCCGCTGGGTTTGCTATTAAATAACCCAGCAAGCGTGCTAACTGAGGACGACATCATGCGCCTTCGGTTTAGCTACGGCATACCTGATGGTGTCGCACTGAGGGCGCCGTATAAGGAGGAGAGGCCAGATTGGGACGTCCCAGGATGGACCTGCCTGTACGAGTTTCTGTTCCAGCGGGTAGGATTCAGGTTGCCCATAGTTGGGCTACTAAGGAAGGTGCTCGATCACTTCGAGCTTGCCCCAGGGCAGCTGATGCCCAACAGCTGGAGGATCCTGCTGGCGCTGGATCTGTTGTGTACGAGGGAAGGGATAGTCTTCGAGCTCCCTGACCTTTTCTATTCATACACCGTGCGGGAGCACGACACAGAAAAGGGTCGTTACAACTTGAACCTGCGACCCAACAGAACACACCTGATCACGGAGCTGACAACGAATGACAGGCTGTGGAAGGATAGGTATTTCTTTGCGAGGGGCCTGCTTGTCGATTGGCCTCTCGGGGATACCGTCGTTCGTGCGACCTGGTCTAAGGCCGGTGGGTATTTATTTTAGTAGCGTCGTGCGACTGTATTTACTATTGTTTTCATTAACTCCTTTTATTTGTCTTTGTAGTGAACACAGGAGCGCATCAAGCTGTTGTTGGGTTGACGTGCGTGACGCGTACAGAGAAAGTACTGTCGTACGACGTCAAGGAGAGGAGTTGGAGGAGTATTTTGGCGGAGGAAAATCTGCGGCCGAGTCACCTCTGGAAGTTTAGCGTAATAAACGAGGCAGGTACCCCCTACCCCGCCTTCAAAAATTTAGTGGAGTTTGTCAGAGTCAGGCATTGTGTCGAGCGACTGTACGGCACACGATTTCTGACTCCCATCTCATACGTCGAGCGACGATTTGCAGTTGACATCATGGCTGGAGAGATTGCCGCGCCTGCTGCTGACGACGCCATGAGGAGACTGAGGGAGAAGAGGAAGGGGAAGAAAAAGGCTGAGTCGAGCGACCAAGCGGCCTCCACTCCTCCACCTCCTCCATCTAGTCGAGCCAAGGCCTCCCAAGATGCTTCTTCTGCTGGGAAGAAAAGGAGGAGGGAGGATTCGACATCGGCTGTCGATGCGTCGGTTGACCTGGTCTTCCTGCAGGATGCCTCTGCGTATTCTGATGTCGGGTCGATCCTTCCACTGGTCGAACGGCTGTTGCTACCTGAGGATAAGAGTCGTCTCAGGGAGATGGGTCTTTCCCAAGCTGCCGACTGGGGCCTAGGCCACCTCTTCCAGGTATGGTCGTACGACTGATGCCTCTTGTATTTTAATTTTTGCATTCTTTAGATTTGTTCTAACTTGTTTTACTTATTTTTTATAGGCTCTCCAGTCGCACGTGCACTTAAAAGAAGAACTTGGCTCTGCCCTCAAGAAGGTAAAAGAGCTGAAGTTGAGCAACCAAAGTTTGAAGCAGGAGAATGACAACTTAAAAGCTTCAAACTTGGAAGCAAAAAAGACAGCTCTTGAGGCGTCGGGTCGTGCAGTTGAGGCCACACTTGAGCTGAATAAGTTGAAGTCGACTGTCGACTCGCTTCAAGCCAAGCTGAAGGCCAAGGAGCCTGACTACGACGCTTTGTACGACAAGGCAGAGGATAATGTTCTTAATGCTGTCATCAAGACCCGTGCAGACCTGATGAGGGAGTATCGAGACGGTCGTGCGACGGAGTGGAAGGTTAAGAACTGGATCGCTGATCACGAGGAGCTGACGCGTTCTGATGATGAAGATGACGCGAAAGACGCGGGAGATACAGCTGTCCTTCCTCCTCTAGAAGGCTTGGCAGTCGTGGCTTTGGCTGCTCAGCCTGCTGGAGAGTCTGATGGTTTTGCCCCATAAGGGGTTGTAACTTTTGTACTTTTAATTTTTATATATATTTTGGAATTTGCCTCATAACGCTATCGTTTTAATATATATTTTAATTTTGGAATTTGTCTTCGTGTATGACTATATTCTTTTATATGATGGTGGTGTGACTATATTTTGCCTTTGCGTCTACGTCCTTGAGTGTTGGTCGTACGGCTATGGGAGATGGTGACCTTTTTGAGGGTATGTCATGGTTCGTGACCTTGAATGCGGGTCGTGTGACCGTTTTGTAGATGGAGAGTCCATGACCTTGAATGCGGGTCATGTGATCGTGTGGAGATGGAGAGTCCATGACCTTGAATGCGGGTCATGTGATCGTGTGGAGATGGAGAGTCCATGACCTTGAATGCGGGTCATGTGATCGTGTGAAGATGAAGAGTCCATGACCTTGAATGCGGGTCATGTGATCGTGTGAAGATGGCGAGTCCATGACCTTGAATGCGGGTCATGGTCCATGACCTTGAGTGCGGGTCATGGTCGAGTTTTGTCTTAGATTTTGTTGTTTGTGATATTGAATTGCCCCAGTTGGAGTGTGTAACTGCTCAGTTGCACACTGCAACTTGTGATGTAGTTCAAGATAGACTGTGCAATGCTGACCTGCGTAAAAAATATTGTAGAGTGATAAAATTCGAAATATATAGATAGATATATATATATATATATATATATATATATATATATATATATATATATAGTTTTCTAAAACTGATATTGTTTTAGATGGCACGCGTTCCAGCTGTTGCCGATCTCCATGCCATCTGTACATCGTAGTTTATAGGCTCCATTTCCAAATACATTGGTGATTTGATATGGTCCTTCCCACGTAGGACCGAATTTGCCTGCTCCTTTTTCCTTTGTGTTTTGGAAGATGCGGCGAAGAACCCAATCTCCAATATGGAATGACTTGAGACGAACACTTCTGTTATAATGGCGGGCGACTCGTTGTTGGTATACGGCCAATCTGATTGCGGCCTTGTCGCGGCGCTCGTCAATTGTGTCGAGTTCACTCAGCAATTCTCTGTCGTTTGCTTCTTCTGTGGCGTGTCGTATCCTATAAGAAGGGTAGTCAGCCTCTGTTGCTATGACGGCCTTTGAGCCGTAAGATAAAGAGAATGGTGTTTCGCCTGTTGACGTCCTGACCGTCGTACGGTAAGACCATAGCACACCTGGTAGCTCATCGGCCCACTTCCCTTTGCATTGGTCGAGTCGCTTTTTGAGGGTGGACATGATTGTCTTGTTAGTGGATTCTGCTTGTCCGTTAGCTTGAGGGTATCTTGGGCTTGAATAGCTTAGTTTGATGCTCCACTTGTCGCAAAAGTCTTGGAAATCATATGAAATGAATTGTGAGCCATTGTCGGTGACTATTTCCTTTGGAACCCCATAGCGGCATATGACATTCTTCCAAATGAAGCTTTTGACCTCAGAGTCTTTGATTCTCACGTATGACTCGGCTTCAACCCACTTTGTAAAGTAGTCGGTCACGGCTAACATGTAGACCTTGCCCCCTGTAGCGATGGGCAACTTCCCTACTATGTCCATGCCCCACTTCATGAAGGGCCATGGTGCTGAAATGGGGTGGAGTTTTTCTGGGTGTTGATGTGAAATGTGGGCGAAGCGTTGGCATGGGTCGCACCTTTTGACGAGGTCGTGCGACTCGGACCGCATTGTGGGCCAGTAGTACCCGGCTGTGATTGCTCTATTGGCCAGGCTTCTCCCGGCCGAGTGATTCCCGCATTGCCCCTCGTGTAAGTCCTTGAGTACTTGCTGAGCTTCGACTGGGTCGAGACATTTGAGGTAGGGCCCGGAGTAGGATCGCTTGTAGAGTTGACCCTCTATTATAGAAAATCGGGCGGCCTTGATCTTAATTCTTCGTGCTTCTACTTTGTCAGATGGGAGGGCGTCGTCTCTCAAGTAGTCGTAAATCGGGGTGACCCAAGTTGGCTCGTCCGAAATTGGATTGACTTCGAGCTTTGTTGGTTTCCACACAGCTGGCCATTGGACAAACACCATGGGAATGGTTCGCTCAATTGTGGTATCCAGTGAGGACCCAAGATTGGCGAGTGCGTCGGCATGCGCGTTTTCGGATCTGGGTATTTGCTCGATGTCGAATGACTCGAATGAAGCTTGTAACTCTTTTACCAAGGTCAAGTAGGCCGACATCTTCGAGTCCCGAGCTTGATAGGACCCTTGCAATTGTCTCACAATTAATTGGGAGTCACTGCGTACCTTGATTCGCTCGACGTGTAAGTCCTTTGCCAATGTGAGCCCAGGCTATGAGGGCTTCGTACTCGGCTTCGTTGTTGGTGGTCTTGAATCCACATCTGACGGACCTCTCGATGACGTGCTCCGTAGGGGAGGTAAGTACTATTCCTAGCCCGCTGCCTCTAGCGTTACTTGATCCATCAACTGCTAAACTCCACTCCTCCCTTGGCGTGTCGTACGACATAGTGCAAAGTTCTTCCTCCGCTCGTTGTAGAATCCCTGGTGTGAAGTCTGCTATGAAATCCGCCAGCGCTTGCGATTTGATCGCCGTGCGAGGTTGGTAGTTGATGTCGTACTCGCTCTGCTCTACGGCCCATTTCACTAGACGGCCGGATAGTTCAGGTTTATGTAGGACACTCTTCAAGGGGAATTCAGTGAGTACACTAATAGTGTGGCATTGGAAGTACGGCCGTAATTTCCTTGCGGCTGTGACTAGTGCGAGAGCTAATTTCTCAAGTTGGGTGTACCTTGTCTCTGCGTCAAGTAGGGTCTTGCTGATGTAGTATACGGGGAGTTGTTTGCCATCCTCTTCCCTTATCAGTACCGCGCTAACGGCCGTCTCGGATACAGCGAGGTAGAGCAGGAGGGTCTCTCCTTCCTTAGGTTTGGACAGGAGAGGTGGGTTCGCTAGATACCTTTTTATATTTTGGAAGGCGTCCTCGCTTGTTTGATTCCAATCGAATGACTTGTTCTTTCTTAGAGCATCGAAGAAAGGTTTACATTTTTCGGACGACTTCGAAATGAATCGGTTGAGGGCCGCGAGTTGTCCGGTTAGCTTTTGTACGTCTTTGATGCTTTTGGGGGACCTTAGATCCATGACGGATCGGAGTTGATCCGGGTTGGCCTCGACACCTCTCTTGGTTACTAAGTAGCCAAGGAACTTCCCTGATGAAACTCCGAAGGAACATTTGGTCGGATTAAGCTTCATCCCATACTTGTCGATGATGTCGAACAATTGCCGGAGGTGGTCGAGGTGTTGGTCTGCTACTAATGACTTTACCAGCATGTCGTCTATATAGACCTCCATAGTCTGTCCAAGCATGGTTGCAAACATTTTGTTGACTAATCTTTGGTAGGTTGCCCCAGCGTTCTTGAGGCCGAATGGCATTACCTTGTAGCAGAAAATGCCGCGCTCCGTGATGAAAGAAGTCTTCTCTTGGTCGTCCGGATGCATAAGGATTTGGTTGTAGCCGGAGAATGCATCCATGAAGCTCAATAGTTCGTGGCCTGCCGTAGCGTCCACCATCATGTCGATGTGTGGGAGAGGGAAGGAATCTTTCGGACAAGCCTTGTTGAGGTCTGTGAAGTCGATGCAAACTCGCCACTTCCCATTCTTTTTCTTCACTACCACTACGTTTGCGAGCCAGTCTGGGTAATTTACTTCTCTCACCGAACCAATGTCAATTAGCTTTTGGATTTCTTCATTTATAACCTTGTTGCGCTCGGGCGCGAACTTCCTTCTTTTTTGCTTCACAGGTGGATGATCCGGGTCGACTTGCAACCTATGTACTAGGACTTCTGGGCTAATTCCGATCATATCTGCGTGCGACCATGCGAAGCTGTCGTGTCGCGCTGTCAAGAAGCTGAGTAGTCTTGCTCGGATATTTTGTGGAAGGCGGGACCCGATACTAACTTTGTGGTCCGGAAAATCTGGATGTATGGATACTTCGTCAAGTTCTTCCATATCGGGTTTGTCTTTGTTGGTGGGGGTACTTTCACTCTGTAATTGCTATAAGTCGGACGACCTGCTTTTAAGAGTGTTCTGGTAGCAGTCACGCGAGGTCTTTTGCTGCCCTCGGATCTCGTGAACTCCCCACCTAGTAGGGAAACGGATGACCTGATGATACGTTGAGGGAACTGCCCTCATCTCATGAATCCACGGGCGACCCATGATTATGTTGTAGGACGACGGACAGTCCAGGATGAGGAAATGTGTGTTCAAGTTGACGCCCTCCGCGTAGACTGGAAGGGTGATCTCTCCCAGAGTGTTCTTATGTTCCCCACTAAATCCCACAAGGATTGTGGAGCGACGTGCGATGTTGCACTCATCAATATGCATCTCTTTTAGTGCGTCGAGAAAGAGTACATTTGTTGAGCTTCCATTGTCCACTAGAATCCGTCTGATCAAACAATTGGCCACCGTCAGTGAGATGACTAGTGCGTCGTGGTAGGGATTGAATAAGTCCATATGCTCATCGCTGCTGAAACTGATTGGATAGTTATACGTAGGATCTACCGTACGAGTTCGTTGGACGTCCGTACGACCGGCTTGCCGTGAGTGGCGCTTTGCCTCCGAGTAGGTTACTCCATTCACTTCAGACCCGCCAGAGATGACATTCACAGTCCTCTCATGTTTGGGAGGTTCTGGTGGTGGTATTGAAGCCATGTCGCGCGACCTCTCTTTATTCATAAAAGTTTGCTTACCTTTATCAGTTAGGAATTCTTTAAGGTGGCCTTCCTTGAGTAATTCGGCCACTTCCAATCGTAGCGCCACGCAATGCTCAGTTCGATGGCCGTGGTCTCCATGGAATTCGCACCACTTAGAGTTGTCTCTTTGATCCGGCGGGCTCATCATCTTGTCTGGCCATCGAACCGACCTACCCATTCCTTTGAGTATGGCGACTACTTCCGTTGGTCTAATGTTCAAGTTGTATTCCGGTGCTACGTTTTTTGGACGAACGAACGGCCTTGGTGGTCTGTCGTCGCGTCGGCGTTCGTACATCATACGGCCGTCCCTTCGGGGTACGATTGGGTATGGCCCGCTACGTCGGTTGGTGATTCGTGGTTCGACCATCCTCTCCGACTTATCCTCCTTGTAGTTCGCTCTATTAGGTTTGTAGTTTACTTCGTCTTCTTCCCATTTTATCTGTGCCCATGCCTTGGCTAGGACGTCTTCCATGGTTTTACAAGGGTACTTGGTGAGCTCCTTGTATAGGTCGGAATCATAGAGCAGACCCTTGCGGAAGGCTGATACGGCTGTCGCCTGGTTGCAATGAGGGATGGACACTTTTTCATGGTTGAAACGGCCAACAAAGTCACGTAGGCGTTCATTCCTCCTTTGGCTGACTGTGTAAAGGTCGTCGGATTGTTTTTCTAACTTCCGACCACTAGCGAACTGCTCTACGAAAGTGTCAGTGAGTTGAGCAAAAGAGTTGATGGAAACATTGGGAAGGTTGGTGTACCATTGTAGGGCAGGTCCTACGAGGCTTAAACCGAAACCTTTGCACATACATGCTTCCCTAAGGTCACGCGGGATGGCGGCTGTGAACATCCGTTGTCGATACTGCGCAATGTGGTCGTCGGGATCCGTCGTACCGTCGTACTGCTTCATACCTGGAAAGTTGAACTTCCTTGGCATCTCCACCAATGCTATTGTGTCGACGAAGGGAGAGTCGGCAAAACTATTGGCCGCACTTTTCTTTATAGGAGTGGGCATTCCCGGAATGCGTTGGATGAGTGCTTCCATCTCTGTGAACCTTCGTGCCAAGTCTCGGTTGGCCAAGGTCGGCTCGGCGCTCACTCGGTTTGAGTCTGACGGCGCTGAATGCGAAGGGCCGGATGACGTTCCTTGTAGCGGGATGGTTGGTTGGGTTGAGCCGACGTTGCCATTGGGAGTGGATATAGGTGGCACTCCTTGTATTGCTCTTGCCACGTCGTCTGATCGATGTCCTCCCATCCTATTTGGTATATTCTCTGTCGTATGTCGTGCGACGATATGGGGTCCACTCGTAACTCGAATGTTGGGCTCTGAGCCTACGTGGGTTGGATCGAGGTCTCTAACGGTAGTACCATGTTCGTCCGGGCGGACTGGCGCGTAATAAGTAGCGTGAGCGGCTTGCTCAAATGGCACGGGTTGGGACGTCGAAGCGTCTCCAAATGGTCGTACGGCAGTGAGCGAACTGATCCTATTCTGCAATTCTTGGTTCTCTGCCAACACTCGTTGATTCTCTTGTTCGAGTGCTTGGAGCCTTTGGGTATTCTCTTGCATCTGGGATATGAGGAGTTGTACCCTAACCTCCATCGCGTCGTGATGAAAATCGTCAGATGACATAGTCGGGGTTGCCGCGTTCTACCTTTGCTTGCTTAGAGATTGTCGTGCCCCACGGTGGGCGCCAAATTGTAGTCCTCAAAAATCACTCGGGGACACGGGGCACTACAACCTGCAAAGACAGAACGCACGTGACCCGCAGGACGTCTGGGACACCGGGGTGGTGCCGGCCAAAGTCACTCCGACGGTCAAGTTAGCGAGTACTAGTAAAAGTGTAATGTTTGTAAATGGAGATGAGTGAGAAATACTTCCTGCTATCTTCACAGTTGGGGTTTCTTTGATCAAAGGAGATGTAAGGTCGGAGGGTGATCGGAGAAGATGAACAATGGCCGGAGGGTGTGGTTCTTTCTCAGTAATATCTGGATCTCAGTTTTTTGGCCGTCCTCTCTTATGAGGGATTATCCTCCTCTTTATAGGAGATTAATGCTTCTTCTTTCTTCTTTTCTTTTGGAAATCTCATCATTCTCTCTTCTCTGTCTTCCACTAAGAAAGCATCTGGGTGCTCCTTTTGATCGGGCTGCCATCAAGTGTCATTATGACTTTGTAGGACATGTTTCAAAGTAGATCACAATCTGGTCTCCCTCGGAGCGACGGAGATATTATGTCGTACGACATGTAGGTTTCTTGTCAATCCGGACCATGATTGGGTGATGTAGCACGGTCGTACTACATGAGGGTACATGTCGTGCGACAAGGTCTTCCAACTGGTACGTCGTCGTACCACACGAGTGTTTCGTGTCATGCGACATAGTTTTCCAACTGGTACGTCGTCGTACTACACGAGTGCTTCGTGTCGTGCGACATAGACTTCCAACTGGTACGTCGTTGTACTACACGAGTGCTTCGTGTCGTGCGACATAGACTTCTATCTGGTACGTCTTCATGAGGATGCTCCATGTCGTGCGACTTGATCTTCACGCTAAGCCTTTGTCGTACTACATGGGAGTGTACCCTTCTTTTAGCTATGGGCTTTGTCTTTGGGCCATGTTTTGGGCCATACATATTTTGGCTACTACAATGCCCACATTTGCACGATCTAGAAAATTAAATATCATTAAATATTGTGTTTAACGGTTAAATAAATTATGTTCTTTAACAAATATAGAAATAAGGAGAGGTAAATGATATATTTAAATCCTAACGTATTTTTGATAATATCCCTTTTAATAAAATATTAAAAGTTCAACAAAAGAAGAAATTAAACAATGACGCATATCAAGATTACTTAATATTATTATACAATATACGAACAAATAAATAAATGTAATGAAAAGGAAAGAGGACAAGTCTAAATTCAATGGGCCTTGGGGATGAGCACGTGCGCATCCAGCTAAAGGTTGAAAGATTGAAGGAGAAGGGACATGTTAAGCTGGCACGGTCGACTCGTGAAGGCAACAAGACCTGCCGCACGTGTGGGTGGGGTTGATCCGGGACCACTTGGGGGTTGTGTTTTCTTGTCCCAAGAAGAAAGATGGTTCTTTTACTCTTTTCTTATTGGTCTACGTTGGTAAGACCACGTGGGGTTCATTAATTACTCAAAAGAAAAGGAAAAACAATAAAAAAAAACATGCACATGGCCCGTTTTTATTGGTCCGGTGTACTGAAAAAATTTTCTGGTGGTTAAGACATGGGACTGAAGGGAAAAATTGTATGCAACCAGCGGTTGGACCGTGCTCTATCTTTCAAAGACTAGAAAGAAATAATGTTGTTAGAATTTATTATAACGTTTGATTTGATTTCCCTTTCTATTTTGGCGTTTGAGCTCACTTTTAACAAACATTTATTTACCGGTCTTTGAATACACCTCTTTAAAATAGCCAACCATATTTATAGTAATAACCTTCAATATTAAAGGTCAAAAAGGTAATTACACAAGACCTTGGATTTCCAATTCCGTTGCTTGACATGGACATGGGAGCTGCACCACGTGGGTGGGACTTTTTGCAGTGCAAACGACTACACCTTCCACGAGGCTCGTCAGTTATCGAATTTATTGTTAATCCACTGTTTTATTGTTATAATTAAAGCAACTTTTTCATTTAAAATGTCGTCATTTGTTTGTTACGAATATAATATCCTCTAACCCAGTCTTCGTTTTCTTAAATATTGGCCCAGCACTCGTGACGCGGTTAATTAAATAAATATCCTTTTACGTTTCACGAGTTCATCGCATAATTAATATTTAATTATGATTTTTTTATTCCAAATTCTTTTTTTTTATTATTATTTATGCAAAAAAATTAAAAGAATTCGCAATAATTCAGTGTTTTTTTGGGTAAGAATTTAAGAACCGGACAGTTGAGTTTTGCTTGCTTATCAAATAATTCTCAATTTTACACTAACAAATTTATTTATTTAACAAATTTTACGTCTTAAAAGAGATTTTTGCGTCCATTAAAGAGAAAGTGTGGCACAAGTTGAAAGGTTGGGAGAACTCTTTTTCCTCGATGGGGGGAAGGAAGTTTTGATTAAGGTCGTTGTTTAGGCCAACCCGGCTTACACTATGAATTTGTTTAAGCTCCCTTGCGGGTTGATTTTGACATCCAGTGGCTTTGTTCTAGGTTTTGGTGGGGTAGCTCATCAAAATCTAATCGTATCCATCGGGGGCTTGGTTTTTGAGATTTGAAGTTATTCAATTAGGCGTTGCTAGCAAAGCAAGGGTGGAAATTGATCCAATTTCCTCATTTTTTAGTTGCGAGAGTTTTGAAAGGTTTGTATTATTCGCGATGTTCGTTCCTTAAAGGTAGTTGTGCGGCTGGTTCTTCTTTTATGTGGAAGAGTTTTGTGTAGGGAAGGACCTTGCTTGAGCCAGGCGTGCGTTGGAGAGTTGGAGATGGCTCAGCCATTTCAATCTTCAAAGATCCTTGGATCCCTAACCCTAGTTCCTTTAAAGTTTTTTCTCCTTATAGGTTGGACGCGGAGGAGCGGGTGAGTGATCTGCGTTCTGCCTCAGGCGGCTGGGATGCGAATCTGGTTCGGTCCGCCTTCCTTCCCACTGAAGCCGAGATCATCCTTAATATCCCTTTGTCCTCCAGGGTCTGCGCGGATTCCTTGATGTGGCACAATGACAAGCATGGAATTTATTCTATTAAAAGCGGACATTGGTTAGCTCGCAGTAGTTTGGCAGGCCCTTGTTCTTCTGATTCGTCTGTAGCTAGTAGCTGGTGGCGTTTTCTTTGGCAACTGTATCTTCCGGCAAAGGTAAAGGTCTTCTTATGGAAAGCTTCTCATGACTGGTTGCCTTCCTTTTCCCAGCTGTTTGAGAGGAAGGTGGTGGGCTCAACGAGGTGTTCTTTGTGCTTTAGAGCTGTTGAAACCCCTTTTCATGCAGTTTGGTTCTGTAAGTCGCTGGAGACTATAAGGGCTGATCGTGCCTTCCTCGCGTTTCCTCCTGTGCATGGGGATCTCCCTATTTTGGACTTTTTCCTCAGCTACAAGTCTCTCAATGCTCTAGCCCAGTTTGAGCTCCTTGCTGTTGTGTGGTGGCGAGCTTGGTTCAGACGTAACAAGCTGGTGCACGATGAAGTTTCTTTTTCGGTTGCTGATATTGTGCCGTGGAGTAGATCCTTTCTCTCTGAATTTCAGTCTTCTAGGTTCGCCAGCGCTGTCAAGCCTTCTGTTGCGATGTTGAGGGGGCATAATTGGCGTCCTCCTAAGGTTCCCTTGTTGAATATCAACTGTGATGCGGCCTTATCTGTGGTGGATCATCAAGTTGGCTTAGGGGTTGTTATTAGAGACTGTTGTAGGCGTGTTAAACTTTCTGCTGCATGTTCTTGGGATGCCTCTCTTGATCCCTCTGTTGCTGAAGTTATAGCTATTCGATTCGGAATGCAGCTGGCCGTGGATCATAGGTTGTCCTTGGCCGTTGTTGAATCTGATGCGCAAACTATTATAAATCTTATTAGGGCGGGCATCTCTTCTCATTATGAAATTAGGCTCCTTGTGGATGATATTGTAGAGCTCAAGGCGAACCACAATTTCTCCAATTTTGTATTCTCTCTGAGAGATTCTAATAGGGTGGCTCATAATCTTGCAAAAATGGCTACTATTCATGCCATTGATTTTGTTTTAGTTGAGGATGTTCCTTCTGGCATTAGATCGTTGGTCTAGGAGGAATTTGTCTCCTCCCAGTTTGTTTGTTCTTTGGTTTCTCCCTTTAAAAAAAAAAAAAAACCAAATTTTACGGATTATTGATGATTGAAATTGCAATACTTATCGGGAGTTAGTTCTTTTAAAATTATCTTAAACTTTGATGTGAATATTTTCAATTATTCGCGCTTGATATTCAAATTGGCTTGATTACCTACAAAATAATAAACTTGTCGAGGGGTACTAATTCTGTGTTGGCTACCACTTTTTGATATTTAAGTTAGTGTTTGGATATTAAATATACTCATAATTGTTCTTAATTAAAGTGCGGACCTTTTATAAGAAATCCAACTTACCTCTTACTTTGTTATTCGTCATTTTATATATACCTCTTACCTTGTTATTCGTCATTTTATATATGTGTTTGTCGCTCTATCATTTGGTTTGTGTTATATGTATAATTTTATAAGCCCAATGAGCCTGGGAAAGTCAACAAAGCCCAATGAGTTTGGAGGAGTCAACAAAGCCCAACGGGCTGGAAAAACTAATGAAATCGAGATAGCAAGCAAGTTCCCACTATGAGAGATAAAGAAGGGATTAAACCCTTGAAATTCAAAGCGGGCTGCAATACTCCAGCAAGTTAAGAAGACTTCGTCACCTCTCATCTCACTGTTAGTTTAACTCCAGCTCACAATCACTCAGTTCGAAGCGTATTTTCTAAATAAGGAAAGATTCCATGATTTGAGGAATTTGATCACACCAGTTGACTGAATTCAAATTTGAATTTAATCCCTAATTTTTAGGGATTTTATCCTAATTTAATTACGATAATTAGGGATATTAATTTATTCCTTATTTCTAGTTATTCAATCAATGTAAACCAGTAATAACACCACCCCCTTGAACTCTATAAAAGGGAATGATCAATACTGACACAAGGATTACAATTTTTGAGAGAAAACACTAAGTGAGAGATAAGAGCAATATCATAACAGTGGATGTAGGCTTTAATTTTCAGCCGAACCACTTTAAAAATCTTGTCTATGATCTTATTTACATTGCTCGATCTTTATTTTTACTGTTTATTGTGTTGACATAATTCACACATCAACATTTTGGCGTTAGAAGGAGAGTCCGTTTAAGGACTCAAACCTCCATCCTTTTTCTTTAAAAAACCAGTTTTTTGTCCTACTTTCGAGCACTTTTTCTTGCAATGACGAAAGGTTTAGGAGGCTTAGGAACCCGTTCCATGACCACAAGAAGTAGGGATGTACCATCAATTGAAGGGCATTCAGAGGCATCTCACTAGCCTCAACTTCTATCAATTGTTCCAAGTGTGGTCCCTATAATCCTCACGATCCCACCAGCTACCTCAAATCTGCCTACAGGTCCATTTCCTCCTCAAGCGGATCCACAGGGAAATGACCAGGCTGGCCCCTCAAAGTTGCTAGATTTCAACATGTTGATAGAGAGGCATATTGAGATGAAGAAAGTGCTGGCATAAATGGCATGCAGTTATCAGTTCCTGATGCAGGGCTAACTCGCGCACGAGCAGGTCATCGAAAGCACCTCACCCCCACCTTCAGTACGGGTAGACCCAATCCAAATTGCTCGTTATTCCACCAGATAAGATTCCCCTCGGCGTGATGTCCAACGAAGTGAAATTTCCTTTCACTCAACCAATGCAGCGAGGAAAGCTGTGGGAGAATAGGGTGAGCGATGTGAAGGCACCCAATACACTGGACCGGTGATCTACGTGAATGCCAACAGTGAGAGGTATGTGGAGCTCAATAGAGATCCTCGGAGTGTCCTAGCCCACAACTCGGCCCGACGAGCCAGGTTACCATGCCATCAATATGAGATCCACAATCAGCGACCAGGCAGGGGCAATAACAAATACGCCAACCATGTGACACCAGTAGCTGGGATTTCGAGAAACCAAGCCGCTCTACTCCAACCAGATAGGAGAGTCAGGTCGCCAGATAGGCGTCCTTAAAGATCGCCCCACCCGCAATATCAACCCGAGGCAACATGGCATATCGCCGAGAAGAGAGTGCGACCTTCACGACATCGGTGGCAACTCGTTCTGCTTCCGAGTATCAGGCGTTGTTGCAAAGGCTAGAGTAACTAGAACAACGAGGTGGAAAGGCAGAACCTACAGACATGTATATAGAGCGGAGCTCATTTTGCTGGGATATAAAAAATGAGCCATGGCCAGATCGCTTCAAGATGCCCAACATCCCCTTTTATTAGGCGACGAGTGATCCCTTTGATCACCTGGACGCTTACAACATGCAGATGAATCTCCTCACAATGAGCAACAGAGTCAAATATCGGGGCTTCCCAGAGACACTCGGGTAGATTCCTAGGAAATGGCTAAGGGAACTTTTGTAGACCACGAAAATGGTAGGACGAGGATCGGGGCACTACAACCTGCAAAATAAGAGTCGACGGGTAGACCAGAGCACTTGGACACTGGGGCGGTGCCGACCAAGTACACTCCGACGATCAAGTTAGTCCGATAGACAAGAAAAATGGAATAATATAGAGTAAATAGTAAAATACACTTTCTAGGTATGTCTCGCCGACGGTAAAGGGTACAAGACAGAGGTGATTGGAATCAAGTGTAAACAGTGTTGGCCAGTCGTTGGAATTAACTTTGGGACGGTAGTCCTCGGAGATCGTGTTACCGGAGCGGTGTAAAGCGATTGTGAGCTCTGAGTGCTTGAAAGTGAAGAATTTCGTGAACCCTCACTCTAAGTGAGGGTTGGTATATATAGGGGGTGATCCACCCATTGGTAGGTGAATCATTATCCCTGGTTTCACGGTACGAATCAAGAAGCATGTGATTGTTTCCTTGACCAGGTCTATCTCATAAAGGATGTAAAGATTTGACTTGGTAGTCACGACTAAGGGATGGTCTACGGTGTAATGTGAAGGTGGTCGAATGACAACCCTCTATGGGTTAGAACCCTTATGAAATGGTCGAGCAACCCATCATCTACTCTTATAGTCGGACGATAAGGGTATCTCGATAGCTGAGTCGAGGCTTAAGGTGAGTCATGTTGAGACCAAGGTACTTGGTCGAGCAACATTGTTAAGCCATATGTGTGGTCGAGCTACTGTGTTAAACATTAACTTTAGGATTGGACAATACCTTTCGTATCAGGTAAGGTGGTCGAACGACCATGTCCTTGGTCGAACGAAGTCTCCTTCATGTGGGCTGCCTTATGGGTTATTGTTAGTTTGACAAGGTATTAGGCCCATAAGTGTTGTGAAGGTCGAACAACGACCCTCAATACGTTGAGAAAGTTGAAGCATATAGGACGGTCGAGCGACCTAGTAGTCTTCATGATAGTCGAAGCGTCAAAGGTGCTATTGTCAAACGGCATTTGAACTTTGATGGTTGGGTCAAGTTCTAGGGTGAGTTATGTTGAGATTAAGGTCCATGGTCGAACGACATGGTCGAGCCATGTCATGGTCGAACCGTTATTAAGGTGTTGATCCTGGGTTTAAACAATATCATTGAACCAAGGTTCTATGGTCGAACAACATTCTTGGTCATTATACCTATGGTCGAATGACGTCTCCCTCATGTGAGTTGTCTTATGGGTTTGGCCTGTTTGTATGAGTGTTGGGCCCATGTGCTTTATGGTCAAGTGACATGGTCGAACCATGACACTTTCGTCGAGCGATGGTCGAGTCATGACCCTTTGGTCGAGTGATGGTCGAGCTATGACCCTATGGTCGAGATATGACACTTTGGTCAGGTGACATGGTTGAGCCATGACACTTTGGTCGAGTGACGGTCGAGCCATTACCCTTTGGTCGAGTGACATGGTTGAGTCATGACCCTATGGTCAAGTGACATGGTCAAGTCATGACACCCGGATTGATTGTCAAGGATGAGGTATGACACTTGGATCAACCGTCAAGGTTATTGGTCGAGATATAGACCTCGCTTTTGGGTTTTGGATATGGGCCATAATATGATGCTTTGGGCCTGATCAAATTTGGTCACTACAGTTTGCCCCCAAACTTCTTGGTTGAGCCACGTGTTCATGCCAAAGAGTTTTGTCATGTTGATTGGACCTGGTCGAAATAAGATAGAGGGATCAACCCTCAATGTCACATTTCTAGTAATCACCTAGTCAATTGATTCGACTTTGAGTAGCATAGTGCTATGTATTTCATTGTATAGCCATGTTATTCATGGTTCGACCATGTAGTATAGACATGTACATCGTGGAGAGGGCATAGACATGTCTTGTAGACAGTGGCGTAGATGGTTGCATAGACGGTTACGTGGACACGTCGTGTAGACGGTCGAGTAGATGGTCGCGTGGACACGTCGTGTAGACGGTCGCGTGTGTTAGGATTATGCTCAATAGCAAGAGTGTAATAGTGTATTTGACAATCGATCTCATATAAATAAAAGTGATTTATGTTTTAACAAATCTTATAGCAATTATATCAATTTTCAAAATTAGATAATTATAAGGTCAAGAGACTATAAGAAACAAAAGAATTGTTCATACATCTGGTTATGTATGAGTTAGACATAATTCTTTAGTTAGTCTCGAATAAACATTCACAACTTAAGATTCATGGTTGGACACTTTTATCTTGTTTAAAGTTATAGATTCTTTTGTTAGCATTTGAGCGGGATCAAATGTGGTAATGAGTCTAAAATCATCGAAGTGTCTTTGGACAAAAGAATCTAGTGCACTGGGTGCATTGAATATGATCACTATAGAAAACTTTATCTACAACCGTCGATAGATAAAAGTGTTCTACTGAGACAATCGGAGAGTCTATCTTAATCCTAAGATAAATGATGGACTTATGGTTGCATGCGTTATCATTTGAGCTGTCAATGAGTACGACTATATCGTATAGTCTATCCTCGATGGTTTGGTGGTATTCACGTGTATATCGATAGAGGACATCATTTATAGAAATGGACATCGTGATTGCATCTAGCAAATGTCAATAGAATACCATCATATGGATGTTTTGAGGTATTGAATATTAAATTTTAACGTTGAGTTTTCAATAGTGACTATTGAAACATGGCTTCTGGACAAGTCAAAATATTCAAGTTCGAAAACATGGTCATATGAGTAAATATGATAACTTGGAGAGCAATAGACGGTCTATAAACTCCTGATGATTACTGGTATTTTTCACGATGATACATTTTCTCCATTTAGATTGTCTAGGGTACGAATTAGTACGCTCACTCATTCTATCTTTATTTAAGAGTTCAATTTTAGTTTTTTAGTGGAATAAACTAAAATTAATGGATCGGACCTAAGTGAATCATTTGTTGATTGTGATTAGGTTGTGTCTATTGGAGCTTAATTTTAGATAGCCCGCCAAGATTCCCAATCCACACGAACTTGAATGGATCACTAGTTATATACTACCGGATCATTTATTTGATCCATCTTAAAGAATTGATTTTGGAATTTATTCCAAAAGTTTTTAGAGGTGCGTTCTTGTGTTCGATCAAGACACGCAGTAACTTGTCAAAATACCTGGGATGGATGGCCAAGGGCGTGTGACCCATTGGGCGGTCCTAAAGGATGTTTTTAACATTCCGTAAATATATTGATAATATAATTAGCACATTTAATAAAATGGGGCTGTTGAATTATATTAAATATATTTATTTAAAGGCATGTGAACTTGTTTCTTTTTGTAAGAATGAGTCTAATTCATATGTGGACTTTTTGTGGAGGTCCAATGAGATTAATAAAATAGAAAAACAAAGTTTGGCCCATGCCAATTGGGTTGGGCGGCATTAGCTAATTAAATTAGCTAATTACTTTGTTTTATTTTATTGATTAATTAAATGAAAATTAATTAATTATTTAATTAATTGATTAATTATTTAATTAAAAATAAAAATACTTTTCTACTGGGAATTGAATTTATAGTTTTATGCTATTTGTGATAGTATGATAAACATCAAAAACCTTATTTGATAAGGAGATAAATAAAATGAGTTATTTATCAAATCAAATTAGAAAGTTTTTGATATTTATTAAAACTCTAAAGTTGACTATTAGTCACTTCTAGGAAGTTTTGATAAGACATTCAAATTCTCAATTATCCTTTAATAATTATAGGATAATGGATTCAAGAGATGTGATAAGATTGAACTCTTGGATTGATAGATTTTTGGGTGAAACACAAATCCTCCCAGAAGGAGAATTCGACCACCCTATATAATCTACCATAAGGGAGTTCGGCCAAGCTAAGTTTTTGATGCAAGTTTTGAGTTTTTGTGAGCTTTGATAAGTCAAGAAAAAACTCATCTCTAGAAAAAAAGTATGAGAATTCGCTCGAGAGAAAAAAGAGAAAGAACAAAGTGTTCTTCGTTTTCTCTTGAGGGTTTTGAGTGACTAACGAAAAAGAAAAGTTTTTTTGTTTTTCATCCTCAGGTACACAATTCAAAGAAAAGGAGCCCACACTCCAAGGTGATCCATATTCGTGAAGGATTGGAAGATCTTGCAGTTCATAGTCGACGCAACATCAAACCTCACGTTATTCAAAAGGTATGTTAACTTTTGTAATATATTTAATTAATTATGGGTTAAGATAGCTCTTTTTGGAAAAAATTTAAAACGTACCAATGCAAAATTTTTTGCTTTTTGTACCTTCTGTTGCGTCTTATTCACCGTAACTGATACGAGAAATGTTCCTTGAACGCAGGAGTGTCAAACAACATCAACCTGCGTAGAGTAGGGTTAGAGATGGCCGTTGGGTTTACCAATGGCTTTGCAATGCCAGACCTCCTCTGGTTCGATGTTTAAGTTGTAATCTGGCAACCTATAATTTGGTTGGTCAACTGGTCGAACTATTCGATCAACAGGTAAACAATCGTCTCTATTTTTGCTGCCTTTACGAGCCGTAGTGGGGTAGGGTTCTGGCCTACGTTCGCTCGAGTGTCGTTTGACTCTACTGTTGGCTCTATTGTCACTTCTACTCGATCTGATAGATGGTTAATTCACCTTGTCTTTTTCCCACTTGATTTGGGCCCATACCTTAGATAAGACATCTTCCATGGTTTTGCATGAATACCTGGTGAGCTCTTTGTACAAGTCCGAGTCGTGTAGCAAGCCTTTCCGGAAGGCTGATATAGCTGTAGCCGCAGGCCAGGCGGAGGCCCAGGGCGAGCAGGGCAATCACTCTGGGCCTCATTCAATGGAGAGGCACCAGGCCCAATTCGTTTTTTTTTTTGTTATTTTTTGGCCCATTTTGTTTAGAAGACCCAATTTTTTTAAAAAATAGGGCCTTCGGCCCACTTTTTTATATGAAGAAAAATTTAGATTTTGGATGTTCCGAGAATTAAACTTGGGACCTTCCAAACCAAGGAGAGGACTATACTACCAGACCCAACCCTAACACTTACTTATTTTATTTATATTAAAAATAATAAACTATTAGAGTAAAATGCTACAGTATGCCCCAAGCCTCTAAAAGGTCAGCGCCGGCCTTAACTCTCTCTTGACCCTTAGTCGAGGGTAACGAAGGGCCACAATTTTTTTTTTTCGCCCAGGGCCTTAAAAATTTGTGAGCCGGCCTTGTGTAGCCGGGTTGCAATGTGGGATGAAGACCTTCTCTTTGTTGAAGCGTCCTACATAGTTGTGTAGGCGCTCTCCTCGCCTCTAGTTGACAGTGTAGAGGTCATCCGACTGCTTCTTCAAGTTTCTACTACTGGCGAACTGTTCTACAAATGTGCCTGTGAGTTAGGCGAATGAGATAATGGATACAATGGGGAGGTTGATGTACCATTGTAGGGCTGGTCCTCAAAGCTCGATCCGAAGCCTTTGCATATACATGCCTCCCTAGGGTCGCATGAAATTGCTGCCATGAACATCTTTTGGCGGTATTGCGCGATGTGGTTGTCCGGATCGGTCATGCCATTATAATACTTCATGTTAGGGAAGTTGAACTTCCTGGGCACCTCTACCATAGCTATTGCGTCGACGAAAGGTGAGTCGGTGAAGCTGTTCATCGTGCTTTTCCTTATCGGGGCCGACATTCCAAGAATGCGTTGGATAAGTGCCTCAATCTCAGCGAACCTACGAGCTAAATCAGGGGTAACCACGGTAAGGTTACAGTTTACCATATCCGGGTTCGACAGGATCGAATGTGATAGGGTTGATGGCGTCCTATGTGGTAGTAAGACCGGTTGGGTCGAACCGCCATTGGTCGCGTTTGGGGTCAACACATTTTGTACTTCCTGTGCTACTCGTGGTAGGTCATCTCCTTGGGCTGACGTTGCTCCATTTTACAGGTTCGACATTGGTGGGGGAACAAGGTCAACTGCTTCACCTACTGCTTGAAAGCCATGCTATCCACCTGCATGAATGGGATCAAGGTCACTAATGGTCATACCTTAGTCTTCTGGTCGAACAGTTATGTAGTACGGAACAGGACCGACTTAGTCGAGCGGCGATGCATGGGAGGTCGAGGCGTTCCCTAGGGGTCGAGCGACCGCGAGCGAGTAGATTTTGCTCAGGAGCTCAAGGTTCTCCGCCCTGACTTGTTGGTTCTCCTCATCTAGAGCTCGTAGCCTCTGGGTATTCTCTTGCATTTGAGAGACAAGGAGTTGGAATCGAGCCTCCATTGCACCATGATCAGAACCGTTGTGCGACATTGTCGAATTGAGATGCAAAACTCTAGCTTTGCTCGTTCAATGATCGTCATGTCCCACGGTAGACGCCAAATTGTAGACCATGAAAATGGTAGGACGAGGATCGGGGCACTACAACCTACAAAACAAGTGTCGACGGGTCGACCAGAGCCCTAGACACCGGGCCAGTGCCTGCTAATTACACTCCGACGATGAAATTAGTTCGATAGATAAGAAAAAAGGAATAATTGAGAGTAAATAGTAAAATATACTTCCTGTGTATGTCTCGTCGACGGTAGAGGGTACAAGACGGAGGTGATTGGAATCACATGTGAACAATATTGGTCGGTCGTCGAAATTAACTTAGAGATGGTGGTCCTCGGAGATCATGTTGCTGGAGCGGCGTAAAGCGATTGTGAGCTCTGCGTGCTTGAGAGTGAAGAATTTCGTAAACCCGCACTCTCAGCGAGGGTTGGTATATATAGGGGGTGATCCACCTGTTGGTAGGTGGATTATTATCCCTAATTTCACGGCGTGGATTAATAAGGATATTATTGCCTCATTGACCGGGTCTATCTCATAGAGGATGTAAAAGTTTGATTTGGTAGTCACGACCGGGGGATGGTCTACGGTGTAGTGTAAAGGTGGTCGAATGACAACTCTCTATGGGTTAGGACCCTTATGAGACGGTCGAGCGACCCATAATCTACTCTCATAGTCAAACGATAAGGGTATCTCGATGGCTGGGTCGAGGCTTAAGGTAAGTCATGTTGAGACTAAGGTACTTGGTCGAGCGATAATGTCAAGCCATATGTGTGGTTAAGCTACTGTGTTGAACATTAGCTTTAGGATTGGACAACACCTTTCGTATTAGGTAAGGTGGTCGAACGATCATGTCCTTCGTCGAACGAAGTCTCCTTCATGTGGGCTGCCTTATGGGTTATTGTTAGTTTGACAAGGTATTGGGCCTATAAGTGTTATGAAGGTCGAACAATGACCCTCAATACGTTGAGAAGGTTAAAGCATGTAGGACGGTCGAGCGACCTAGTAGTCTTTATGATAGTCGAAGCGTCAAAGGTGCTATGGTCGAATGACATTTGACCTTTGATGGTTGGGTCAAGTTCCAGGGTGAGTTATGTTGAGATTAAGGTCCTTGGTCGAATCATTGTTAATGTACTGATCCTGGGTTTGAACAGTACCATTGAACTAAGGTTTCTTAGTCATTATACGTATGGTCGAATGACGTATCCTCATATGAGTTGTCTCATGGGTTTGGCCTGTTTGTATGAGTGTTGGGCCCATGTGCTTTATGATTGAGTGACATGGTTGAACTATGACACTTTGGTCGAGCAACGGTCGAGTTATGACCCTTTGGTCAAGTGATGGTCAAGCCATGACCCTACGATCGAGTGACATGGTCGAGCCATGACCCTATGGTCGAGTGACATGGTCAAGCCATGACACTTTAGTCGAGTGACGGTCGAGCCATGACCCTATGGTCGAGTGACATGGTCGAGCCACGACACTTTGGTCAAGTGACGGTTAGGCCATTACCCTTTGGTCGAGTCATGACCCTATGGTCGAGTAACATGGTTGGGCCACGATCCTATGGTCGAGTGATGGCACCCGGATCGATTGTCAATGATGAGGTATGACACTTGGATCGACCGTCAAGGTTATTGGTCAAGAGATAGACCTCGCTTTTGGGTTTTGGATATTAGCCGTAGTATGATGCTTCGAGCCTGACCAAATTTGGTC